>CAIGQZ010032312.1:8198801-8254126 GCA_903798205.1 Danio tinwini | reverse complement strand
ATATATATATATATATATATATTGTTGTTTTTTGTCTTTTGTTTAAATGTTTTTTTCTTTAAATATAATTATCTAACATATTTATATTGTGCAAAAGAATTTTCAGCAGTAATCAAAATAGTATTTTTACCCAATGTTTTTTCAAACCTTCTGCTCTGGGTCTGTCGTATACAGTGCTCAGCATATATAAAGTACACCCCTCCACACACAAATCTCTCATTTAAATTAATATTTTATATAGGATGCTTTACAATAGTATATTTGTGCATATATATTAGATTAGTCAGTACTGAAGCCAAATCTGGAGCTAATCTAACAAATCAACTTACAATAATGGTTTTAGCCCAAATTTAAGTAAGGAAAAAATATAAATACAATTTTCAAAAATAGCAAAAATCAAGAGAAACAAAACATCTATACAATTTTCTAGAAATGTTTTAGTTTCTATTTTTTTGCCAATATTTTGCATGAATTTAAATGTATTATCTTTCTATAATAAATATATCTGTTTAATAAATCTGTTTTGTTCAAATGCACTAATACATATTACACATATTCACAGAGAAATGAATAAAAATATTCATTTTCAAAATGGGGTGTACTCATTCATGCTGAGCACTGTATGCACATGATGATTCTATTTAAAGAAAAAACATTTGAACAAAAAAAAAAATTTAAATTTATTTGTGAAATATATATAATAGTTTTTTTTACCACATGAGGTTGTGTACTTGAAAGCTTGCTAAGGAAAAGGAAAGACTTTTTGTGCAAGAGTTTTTTTGACATGACTTACCAATGTTTTCTATGTTGAAGGACATTTCTTCATAAACATTATCAACAGAGCGCAGCTGGATCACATAAGTATACCATACAACGGTATGACTGGCATCAAAGTAGCATTCATTCCTCAAGGAGTTGTAACTTGGACATTCAATCCATTTTCCGTAACTTTTCTTTGGATCTCTGCAGACATGTGAGAAATTTACACTTATGGTAACTTATTGTGTGTAATAATTTTTTACTTGAAGGTGTATGTGTTTTTGTGACATATCAGGACACAAATCTGTATTATAACATATGTATGACACAGGTATTACAAGAAGGTGGTAAAATATTGGGACATTGCTAATGTGCTAATTTGCCAAAAAGCTTATAAATCACACAGAATGAGTTGTTTTCAGAAAGTAAAAACTGTACAGTTTCCTGTGAGGGTTGGGTTTAGGGGTAGGGCAATACAAAATACAGTTTGTACAGTATAAAAACATTGGAAACCTACAGTGCTTCCGGAAAGTATTCATAGCGGTTCACTTTTTCCACCTTTTATGTTACAGCCTTATTCTAAAAAAAAGGATTGAATTAATTTACTTCCTCAAAATTCTACACACAATACCCCAAAATGACAATGTGACAAAAGATTTTTTTTTATTGTTGCAAATTTATTAAAAAACAAAACAAAAAAAAACTGAAAAATCACATGTACATAAGTATTCACAGCCTTTGCTCAATACTTTGTTGATGCACCTTTGGCAGCAATTACAGCCTCAAGTCTTTTTAAATATTATGCCACAAGCTTGGCACACCTGTCTTTGGGAATTTTTGCCCATTCCTCTTTGCAGTACCTCTCAAACTCTATCAGGTTGGATAGGAAGCAAAGGTGTACAGCAATTTTCAGATCTCTCCAGAGATGTTTAATAGGATTTAGGTCTGGGCTCTGGCTGGGCCACTCAAGGACATTCACAGAAATGTTGTAAAGCCACTCCATTGATATTTTGGCGGTGTGCTTTGGGTCATTGTCCTGCTGGAAGATGAACCGTCGCCCTAGTCTGAGGTCAAGAGCACTCTGAAGCAGAACCCTGGGACCTTATATAGACAGGTGTATGCCTTTTCAAATCATGTCCAATCAACTGACGTTACCACAGGTGAACTCCAATTACACCACAGGTGAAATCCAATTATCTCAAGAATGATCAGTGGAATGAACCTGAATGTACCTGAGCTCAAGTTAGAGCTTCACGGCAAAAGCTGTGAATACTTATGTACATGTGATTTTTCAGGTTTTTAATTTTTAATAAATTTGCAACAATTAAAAAAAATATATCTTTTTCACATTGTCATTATGGGGTATTGTGTGTAGAACGTTGGGGAAACATTTTATTTAATTAATTTTGGAATAAGGCTGTAACATAAAAAAAATTTGGAAAAAGTGAAGCGCTATGAATACTTTCCGGATGCACTGTTTGTAATGTGCCCACAATTCAAAAAAACAAATGTGTGTCTATCCTCCATTTTACTCTAAAAGATAATGTGTTACTATTTACTTTTCTAACATGTAGAAAAAGCTCAAATCCTCAAGCTCTGTGTGGTTTTGTAAAGATCCAGTTTCCCACTGACAACGGAAAGTTATCATATCTCGAGAAAAGCAGCCAGTCAAATGAGGCCGAGTTGAAGTCTGACCTGAAAAAAAAGGAAAAAAATAGAACATAAAATCATGAGATAATAACCTTACCCTAACCCTAGCCAAAGGTTTCCAAGTAGTCTGACAGAATGGAGAAAACAACAGAAATGTGTTTTTAATTATACTTGCAATAAGAATTATTATAGGCTTCTCTGTATCGACTGCTTTTGCAGTATAAAAATACATATAAATAAGGCAATATTGCAATTGTATATTTGTCTGCTGCTTTTTTTGTACAATTCTTTTTTTTTTCAGCTTAAAACGATCAACCAAAGCTGAAAATCAACATTTACACACCCTTCCTTCACTTGTCACAAACCGGTTTCATTTTCCAGTTCATTTTTTTAGTTGTACACAAAATAAGTTATTTTGAAAATTGTTGGATTTTTTTTTCTACTATGAAAGTCAATGGGGTAAATAGTGATTAATCTTTCATTTTTGGGAGAACTGTCCCTTTAAGTTTAAAAACGTGCGCAGCTGTGATTGATCAAACAGCCCAAATAATATTCTGAATAGGTCAAAAATTCTGTGAATGTCCTTCGGTTTAAACCAGCTTAGGAGTAACAGGATGTAACATAAATCCCAGTTGGGCTATAACTGTCAGCTGTGTTTTCCTGGAAATGTGTGCTGGCATTTTTCACATGTAGAAGCGTTTGAGTGGCAGAGCAATGTTACAGCTTGCAAGCTCTTTTGAAAGGCTCTACTCATGCATTTAGATAGCAATACTGAAAAAAAAATAGATGATTTGAGATAACTGATATATTGAAGCATAGTTCCCAAAGCCATGATTAATATGGACGGAACAGCCATTAGTTTAATTTATTGGCCAGAATAACACATTCCCTATGGCCTTGTTATTTTCTCTTCCCGTAATTTTGGATACAATTATGCATGTTGTGATTCTTCTTCAGTTTCTCTTTCCAGGAAAAACAAGCTTGTTAACTGGACTAGCTTGTTAACTGGTGCTTTTGTTTGGTGTTATTGTTGTATTAATATTAGTCTCCAGTGTTTAGGATTTGCAAACATGTAGTGTCTTGTTTGCGAGTTTGGTTCAGATATTTTGCAATAATACTTTCACACTTGACCAGAATTCAAGCTATTATAAAACTATTAAAATGTGGTAGATTTGTCTTTGTAGTGATCCCACCTCACTCCTGAAACTGGAATAGTTGGCAACATGGTAAACACAACCCTCTTGCATGTTATTAGCATGCAATTAAAGAGCATCTGAGCATCCAAAGCCTTGTTATTGTCGTCAACTTTATTATTACGCAGAAAATGCACTTTAAGTGTTGCCAGGTCCACTCATTAGATGCAATGTTTGGGTTAGTTTTTTTAAAATGTACTCACAATTTACTCACCCTCAAGTGGTTGCAAACCTTTATGGGTTTCTTTCTTCTGTTGAACACAAAAGAAGATATTTTGAAGAAAGCTGAAAACTTGTAACCATTCACTTCCATAGAAGGAAAAACAAATACTATGGAAGTCAATAGTTACAGGTTTCCAGCTTTCTTCAAAATATCTTCTTTTATGCTCAACAGAAAAAAGAAAGTTTTGAAACAAGTAAAGGGTGAATAAATAATGACAGAATTTGGCTAAACCCTCCCTTTAATGTGTCTAAGGTTGGGGCTGACGCTATCATCATAGCAGCGTCAGCCAATGAAATTAGTCCGCAATCGGCTACTGTCTGAGTTGGGGTATTTGCCTAAATCGATCTGGGGTGCGTTTTCTAAACAACAACATAATTCGCAGCTGAACTATCATAGTGTGATGCATCATTTAGGAAAAGAACAATGTAGTGAAGAGTGTTTCCCAAAACTGTACTTGCTTTGTTGCATATCTATCATTTGAACAACGTTGGTTATAAAGTAAAACATCCGTAATGACACTCTAAACAGGGTGGAGTAACTACTTCTTTAAAAATATATATATATATATGTGCAAATTATTTTATTTGTCAATATTAGTTTTGGTAAAAAATATGCACATGTTTTTCATATTAATTGAAAAATTAATTAATTGAAAATTTAAATATATGTAACCGACACATATAGGACTTATATATGTTTCCATTATAAATATTATTGAGAATATTCCATATAAAATCACTTAGCTATATTGTATCCTAATCTCATATATAAATAATTTAAATCGTTAATGGTGGCGTGTCTAATTTACTGTAGGCTATTTTTTTTTTTGTTTGTTTTAACAAGCTTTGGAGATGTAATGTAAATTCCGCTTTTAAATAATAGGATACCTATAGCTTTCGTCATGAGCCACGGCTGTGTTTCAAATGGCAGAAAATGTTTTTAAAGTGCACTATGAAAGGAACGCAATTGTCAATATGATGATAGCTAAAACTGAACTGTAAAAAAAACTTTGAAAGCAACATCAAAGTGAGACGACATTAATGTTTTTCTTTTAATCATTCATAGTTTAAATGTTAAAATGTTCTACATGAATAGGGCATAGGGGAAATAACAGGGACTAGAACACATCCAGGAACTATGCTCCTAACTAAAGCTCTAGAGATGTAGTTGCAAGTGTACAAGTTTGCGATGCAGTTTGCCAATGTTCGTTGGACCGATGGATTTGAGCCATCCGCACCCCTGATTGGCTGACGCTTCCG
Organism: Danio tinwini; assembly: GCA_903798205.1. NCBI lineage: Eukaryota > Metazoa > Chordata > Actinopteri > Cypriniformes > Danionidae > Danio > Danio tinwini. Next base: position 8,249,042 of record CAIGQZ010032312.1, on the reverse strand, counting down.
TTGGCACTTGATTAGTTGAGAAATTCCCAGTCGACAGATCCACAATTCAGTTCAGCAACGCTTGATGTCACCCATTCAAAGTGAATGGGGCATAATAAATCCAGTTTTTGGAGTTTATTAATTAGGCAGATATATGCAGGATGCAATAGTTTGTTATCCATCTTATTTTTTAGACTGAGTTTAAAGTGTTTTCTAGTAAGATTTGGCAATCCCTCTGCACACTGCATACATAAGAGAAACACGACCATATTTCAATACATCAACAAGTACTTATTCAGTTTCTATAAACACTACAAATACTTTGTTCGAAATCTTACCCTCAACTTTGTTTAAACTGAACATAATTTTGCGCAAAAAGGTGAACTGACAGTGACAACCAACTCAAAACATTACAAAAAGTAGTAACAGAGTTTCACTATGCAAATGCAGTGTTTCTGCACAACAACTGACCTTGCAGCTTACTGTATATGTGTTTTTCAGAGAAGCTGTTTGTAAATATAGGATTAACAATAGAAATAAATCAGAGCTGTTAATGCAGTAGAATATGTTCCCATAGAAACTAATGCACAGCACAAACAGGATGTGCAGAGTGATTTTGTGAAGCTACCAACCATTTCATATATCCACTATCCACTCTCTCCCACTTACAGCAGCCCACCTTTAGTGCATTTTACAGAAAATGTCACATTCGACTGAATTCATAATGGCCAGACCTGTTCAAAGGGACAGCACTGCCAAGCAATCGCATTTAGAAATGGTCTTGGAAAGAACCAAGTATGGCGGTATGAAAGCTGAAAGGAAATTATTCAATGTACTTCATTAAATGCATCCATCCATTTCAGCTTTTTGATACTTTATCTAGGTGCTTTTAATTGGGGACATTTCATAATTGGCCTAACAAAAATGAATATTTCTGTAGCCTGTATATAGAGACTTTTTAAAATCTTTTACTTCAGAATTGATTGTTTTTCTTATTTATGCATAGGTCAAGAAAGCCAAATAACTTGCCTGGTGTTACACAATAGCACCCCACTAATAAGAAACAGTAAGCATTGGGTGGCTTCCTAATAAAAACATCCTGTTTTCTTGTTGTATGGTTGGAATACTCTATAACAGGCTCTTTAAAGACTTTGAAAAGAAAAGAAATGGTTGCTGAAAGTGCCAATTATTCTCGTTGTATCCAGTTAAATGTTCCTAATTCCAACTATTGGAGCAACACATCATAAAACACTAGTAAAAAAAGCAACAAACAGCATACCCTGTGTTGTAGGAAGCACGTTTTGTGTTGCCACAGCACCGGTGAACAAGATACAGATGAAAAGGACTTTCTCCATGGTATAGTTCCTGTGAAAAGCAAAAGGAAAAGCTACATGTGAACGCTGTTAACAGGCTACATTAAGAGTAACAGAAGCAGGAGTGGTAGTTAATGTTTACGATAACTGTTGTTTAAACAGTGTGCAAGTTGACATTGTCATGTCACTCATCTTGCAATAAAAACACAACTCAAGAGTCCACAGGCATTCACTCAATGATGATGAAGCTTATTAAAATTATGTTGGACTGTTTCTATAATTTAAGTTATTCCATAGTCTTTTTCATATTTACATAAACTATGTTTCCATCCAAAAATGCTAATTAACTTTATGGGCAAAACTGGAATATCGCATAAAAGACATGCAAATAAAGCAGCGTTTCCATCCAACGAGTCAAAAAGAACAAAATCGTCATTTTCTATTTAACTGGCGTCAAAAATCAACAGTAAAAACAGAATTTGATGCAGTAGGAGAAGCTGTGTGAATCATTTCCTTATTTAATAAATGACTTGCACCTCAGAAGGCAAATGCCGACATGTAATGAACGCGTAGTGGTGTTTGAAGGTGTAAGACATGGAGCACAGATACTCTTGATAGTTCTGGAGGTAATTAATAATATAATATCACTAATACTGAAACGGTTAAGGTGTTTTAGAATGACCAAAGCAACATTTCAGATGTTTTACAATGTGCTCAGCCTGCTGGTTTGTCCATTCCACACATTTTTATCATCACATGATCTCTTATAACAAAATCACATTACTTTTTTAACGTGTGTCCTGGAATTTGTTTGGTAAAAGTGTTTCCATCATAGTTTATGTGCATCTTTTCTTATGGAATAAAAAAGTTTATCCTACTCAATTATGCACACATGTTTTTTTATGCACATTTTCAAAATTGATGTGCATCTTGGCATTTCCATCAACTGATTTTTTATGTGCAAATCCAAAATGCGCATAAAAATAGGTGGATGGAAACGTAGCTAATATCACACAAGCAAGAGCAATGTTTGTCAGTATGCAAGCACAATTGCAAATCTGATATTTGTTACAGTTGGGGAGAATAAGTATAGAACATGTCGCCATTTTTCTCAGATATATTTCTAAAGGTGCCGTTGACTTGAAATTTTCCCTGGATGTTGGTAATGGTAACAACCAAAAAAATATATGCAAAGCAAACAAATCTAATTAAGTTATGTGTAATAAAATGAAATGACAAAGGGAAAATGTATTGAACACATGAAGAAAGGAAGGTGTAGAAAGGCAGCGAAAGCCCAGACAGCAGCTGAAATCTCTCAGTTCTTCAGCAACCCTCTGCCTTTCGTCATTGTAAATTTATATTCGCTGCTTCAGTCCAACAACTACATTACCAGGATGATGACGATGAAACCGGGCTGAACATTTTAGCAAGACAATGATCCAAAACACAGCCAAGAAAACTCTCAAATGCTTTCAGAGAAAGAAAATCAAGCTGTAGAATGGCCCAGCCAATTACCTGACTCGAATCCAATAGAAAATACAAAATAAAGCTCAGATCTGATAAACGAGACCCACAGAACCATCAACATTTTTACACTCTGTTGAAGTCTGTGTAAAAAGTCACAACTGAGCAATTCATGTGACTTTATTATCCATATGAGGCATCTTTAAGCTGTCATCACAAAAAAACCTTTTATATAAAGTACTAAACACATTTGAGTAGTTCTGTACTTTCTCCTTGTGTCATTCTATTGTTCTTACACATAACAAATATTTGAGATATTATTGTTTTATTTTTATGTTTGTACTGTTTGGGTTTTTACCAAAATCTGGTTCATGTCAACAGCTCCTTTAGAAATATTATTTCCAGGAAAAAACATGAAGTGTTTAATATTTAGTTTCCCTACTCTATATACAATTTTAGACGTAACATTGTAAAAACAACCACCTGGGGGGAAGAGGATTTTTGGAAAAAAACAGTCGACTGTTTCAGCACCATTTTAAAATGAATCTATTTTTGAATTAATAATTGGATAAGATGCATTAATAAAAGCAGGTACTTGCTTTGTTTCTAATTGAATCAGCTCTTTTGAATAAATCGTTTGAATGAATGATTCAAGGCTAGTGTTTTTACCTTAGTATCATATTTATTTCTTCAAGACAGGTCTAATCCATTTAAGTATTGTATTGCACACTCATAAGTACAAGCTACCACCAGCTAACAGTCCTAGATAGTTTTTCTCTTAAATTTACTTTCCTCTCCATTAGGCCATTACTTTTCCATTAGAATAAACAATTCAGATTATTCATTTGTTTCATTGCAGAAAGCCATCTATCCATGATACTGACAGGATTACGAAATCACAGTAAACAGTCCTCTGACATCCATTTTAAGCCAAAGGCTCTAGGCAGTGGTTGTGAAATATATCCTCACTGCAACATGGCTTGACTCCAATCTGCTTCTGGAAAACATCTTCTCGGGAAACATCTTCTCAGAAATCCTTGTATTGACTGTGTATCTCAGCACTTCTCTATTAGATTGAAACGGCCTTCACACCTAGTGCTGCAGTACAAAGATAACAAAGTCTCGCTGAGGGTGAAGGGCTTGGTCCTTGATAAAGTGGGTACAGGCTGTTCTCCCATGTCAAAATGCATTATTAGGAAGTCGATAACTGAAGTGCTGTGTTTGATATGGAGCTTCCTGAAAAGTGCCTGGGACAGTCAAGAGTCGTTAATTTAACATGACAGTTCAACTAAACACCACAATACCACCAGGAACTATTGATTAAAACCAACAGTGTACCACTGTCATGGTAAAAAGCGCGTGTGTATATAAGACGAGTGTTGCGATCAAAAGACCCATTATCTTTATAGTCTATGCAGAAGAGCTATGGCTGGGACTATGCATGGCTTTTGTAAGATGACTTGTAATGTTTAAAAATTAGCTCAACAGAAATAAAATAGGCAGTCTTTAGTAATTTTTTTATGTATTCGACCACAAGAGCGTTTCGACTTAGAAAGTAATCCAGTCAAATGTATTTTCGACCAACAAAGGAAATAGTCAAAAGCTTAAAACGTCATTTACAACTCGTCACCATAGAATTATAAGGTTCTAGCTGACATTTTTGTCAAAATTGAGTTATTGACATATTGTTATTGAATGACAACTTATTTACATTATGGGATGTTTTTTTTATAAGTTGTTTACATTTTAAGGCTTTTTATTTAAAAAAACAAATGTTACACACATACTGTTTGCTATGGCATGCAAAAACTTTGAAGCTCAATATCACAAAATCATTCAGAACGCAGATAGAACCTTATAATTCCAAGGTGACAAAAAGTGCTGTCCGCTTGATGTGAAAGAGACAAAAACACATCTTCAGGCCAAGTGTAAACGGGGCATTAGTAGTGAATATCAAAGAAATAAGGGCAAAACAGGTATGTTAAGAGTATTTAATTGTTGTGTTTTGAGTTTCTGTGTTTTCTGTCATCCCAGTATAGTGTATAAATGATGAAGTGATTCAATTCAATTTAATTCAATTCATGGTTATTTCTATAGCGCTTTTACAATGTAGATTGTGTCAAATAACAGAAGTTCTAGTAAATTAAAATATAAATATATTTGAGTGATATAAAATATAAGTGAAAAATTAAGTACTTTAAATGAACTAATTTGTTCCCACAAATCATCAACATGTTTTAATAATTTGTTGCCTCATTTTACTAAATATTCACCAAAATGTAATAACTTGTTATTTTTGTTGATAAATCATGAGTCTAATTAGAATTAATTAGTCCAACATGTTCACAATTTCTTCAATAAAATGAATTTAGAATTTAGATTTGCTAAATCAGAATTTAGCAAAAATTAATAAGTGACTTAGTAATGTTCAGTCACAATTTAACAAAACTGAGCAAATAAATTAGTAACTTGTGTATGATTACAAAAATTAAACAAATTCTTACTAACTACTAACGTAAGGCTGTACAATTAATCGGAAAAAGATTGCGATCTCGATTCGACCCTACACACGAATTTAATTTAGCTTTTCTACGATTCAGCCAATTATGTTTTCAAGGTTAGAAGAGAAACGTTATTGTGAATGCACAAGTCTTCACATAGTTTTATATACATTGCTCAGCAACATGGACACCTCCAAATGGTGTTAAAAGTGTCACATACTGTATTAATAATGTATAATTCACCCAAAAATGTAATTTCTGTCTTAATGTAATGACGTATTCGTGGCTGTGAAATCAAGTGACGACAGCCATGACATGAACCGCACAGTCGGCACTGTAAGTGAAACTGAAAGCACGCAGAGGCATTTTAAAGTTATGATTATGATGACAAGCATTTGATATGTTTTTTCTTTCATAGCGAACAGAGTGTTGTGCTTGAAAATAAATGTTAAATATAATGCAGGTGGAAATTTGATGACAATTTAGTCTATTCAAGTCCACCATTCAAAGTCTACAATATTTTTTGCTTTTTAACCACCTTAGACCTACACATAGACCTAATATTATTATTGTTGTTTTACAATATGTTTGAGAAATAAAAATAGCCTACTTATATTTTAAATGTTATTTTACATCTACAGAATCGTGAGAAAATCGTAATCTTGATTTCAAGCAAAAAAAATGTGATTCTCATTTTAGCCAGAATTGTGCAGCCCTATACTAATGGTGAAAGTTTTTTAATAACGAGTAATAAAACGAAATACTGTTTCCTCCGTTACAATGGCATTTTTATTACTGGCAATAAAATTCACATTACTATAATTGAGAACAATGAAGTGGTTTTCATGCGAGCAGAGTGTCTCTCAGCGAAATGACGTCTCTTTCTCTGGGGTGTGTGTGTGTTTGGGGCTAGGGCAGGACACATAACCAACCAGTGATGATGATTGGTGTGTCTGTGAACATGGTGTAACTGAGAACGTGATGATTGGCTTAGAGTACATTTCCATTATTTGCCAATGAGATGCAGAGTAGTGCGGGCATTCACACACAATCACACAGTCGCACACACCAACATCCAGAAGTCAGAACGATGGAAAATCCAACAAGTTGAAAGCTCTACTTTTCCCTCGTTAAAATAAAAAGGCAGGAATGTTTATGTATCGTGCAACTTATGTTCAGGAAAAAAAGAGTCTCCCTACGTCGGTGACAAGTAATTCTAACCTAATGAAGCACCTCACATCGTCACGAGGCCACAAAATTAGTGGCTACGCAGGTAATAACGTAAGCTCTGCCACCAAAGGAGGAAACAAAGCCACAACGTCAAAGCAAATAAAGCTTAATTTTTCTCCACCGTAAGCACTTATTACCCAGACAGAATTAAACAAAATGATATCTAGATATATAGTTGAGGACATGCTGCCGTTGTCTCTCACATTGCCTCACAACATTAAAATAGCAGAGATGTACAATGTTTTATATTTATTTTATAGTCATTTGATAAATTTGATTTTTTTAACGCAGTGGTTACTTTCCCTGGTAATTAGTTACTTTTATAATTATGTAACTCAGTTACTATTTGTGAGAAGTAACTAGTAACTTTGACTAATTAATCTTTTAAAGGAACGTGCCCAACACTGATCCACACACATGAATCCAGTCGGCTTTAATTTTGAATGCTGCATGATGACAATAAAAGCTTTTTGACTTCTTTTTGAACTGTTTTTTTTTTGTAGGCTAAAAAGAAAAATATAAACTAACTCTAAAAAATGTTGAAATCAGAAACACACTTTCCATGTAACTGTGTGATGGAAAATTACAATTGCAATCATTCAAAAGACATAACTGATGACATGCTGATATTTAGTTACACTGCTGCATATTGCCTAACTAAAAAAAATGAGTGTATTGTATAGTCTATAATTAAACACATCTGCACACCATATGACGTGAACACATTTCAGCTATGTTGTAAACAATCCTTGTAAGTCAGCATGCACACAAAACATCATGATAAAAGTATTCCAAAAAAAAAACTTAAATGTGACAATTAACGCTTATTTTGTATAATTAAAACCGTTTTAACATGCAAAACTGCATTATAATGTTCCACAAACGTCGTATAAATTCTACATAAATCTGTCAAATACTGAACTCACCTTTTCCAAGAGTGCGATTTCCGACTTGTTAATCTTGAACTTCTGTTCCTCAAAGAGCTTCTTCGTATGATCGTCTCAACGAAGCTTTTAAACGTTTATCTACTATGAATGTTTTAGAAAAGCGTCAAAAATAGCTAGTTTTTCTCTCTTCTGCAGCTTATCCTAAAACGCGTCCTGTGCTTGTGTGACAGGACCTTTCCTTACACTCTCTGTTGGCTCCAGCATCCGTGCTAGTTCTTTTTTCCAGAGACATTCGAAGAAAGGCGCCACTTTTCCTTGAAGCACCCTGCGAAGTGAGCTTACTAAGTAGACCTGAATACAGCATGGCACTCTTAAGCGGTTTACTGCATGCAGACTTTCGCATGCGAAAAAATAAATGGACTGGGGACTCCGCCCAAACAGTCGTCACAGTGTTTTCCCACAACTAGTCTTTGAGGAAAATGGCACGCGCATTATTTATTTCACTGCTCGCGAGCGTGCTATCTTTATAAACGTGCGCTATTATATGATATTAATATAAATAAATATATATATATATATATATATAGATATATATAACAATCGAGAGCTGAGATTAACTTCCTTCGCGTCTGGGCTGCATAATGATGTTCATTTTTAGATCAGTGCTGTATACTTGTGTCCTAGCAAAGCCCATAAAATAATTTCCATTTCGAATGGCTGACTGTTTGGAGATGTTATGTTTTTCATATATAGGCGCTCACATATGATAAACAATGCAGAACTGAATGGTACACGTGACCGGACTAGGGCACGTGTTTAGGGGGTCTTGCTGTACAAAATTACAGAGACCCAAGAAGAACAAATGCGCATACTTAGAAACTGTTTGTGGGGCAAAGTGGAGGATTGAAAAGTTAGGCTTTCTGTCAGATCCTTGCAGATTTAATATCAGCTGACACATTTTTTTTACTGCTGTGAGGTTTTTAGTTGAAAGTTAGTATGCTGCACTTTGTTTTGTTTTTTTTTTGTTGTTGTTGTTTTTGTTTTGTTTTTTTTTTTGGGGGGGGGAGATATGGTGGAAGTGAAAAACATTTTCACTTTTATTGGTAACGGACATGAGTTTATTTTTAATTTTTTTTTTTATTTAAATTTTATTTCAACATCAAGTTGGAAAATGGGAGTTACCTATGTATACAGCCTATGTCATAAAACACTAACTTGAAGATATTCAAAAACAACTAATAAATGGGTAATGGGAATAAATGGGTAAAAAATTATGAAAAGGTGTCTATTATACATTTTTACCATAATTTACAGGAGACACCGTGTAAAATGTCATTCAGTTACAGTTTACCACACCAAAGAATCTTGTCAGGCATATTTTAAAGGACACCTGTGATGAAAAGCAACTTTTGCAAGCTGTTTGGACAGAACTGTCTGTATATGTAGTGTGTCCACTGTCATATTGGAGTGATATAAACTCAATAAGTCTCTTTTTTTAAATTTCTTGACGTTAAGATAAGACCCAAATCCCAGTGATTTTGAGGCCCACCACAACATGATGTAGGAGTGCCATTTTCCCAGCCCACCAAATTGATTGACAGCCGCCATGTTTCTGTAATAACATGTATACACATGTCCATATAACTTTTTTTTTTGCAAATAAACTGGGATAAAAATATCTGGTCCAACTCTGTGATTTTTATAAGTTTTATAAGTTTAAAGTTCCCCAAGAAATCAAAATCTGTGCATGTCATTAAGAAAACAAATTGTTTGCCCTGATCTCTAATTGATATCTGAAAATGCACTTTTATTCAGATTACGTGAATTTGCGGAATTGGGCGAGACTAGCATAATTAACCACGCTGCTCCAACTGTCAGTTTTGACAACAAACAGATATGGTAAGGAGAAGGTGTATGTTAGGTTGTAATAACTCTTCTAAAAACCCATTTTCCACTAGGAACTTCTTCACAATACGAAAAAAATAACGATCACAGTTTGTCACTTCCACCTAAATGGATTAACATTTTTTTTCCACGTCACTTCATACTTCAGTTTCTCATCAAAGCTTGACCAATCAAATGCTCTATACACTCTCAGAAATACTCTCACTGGGGTGTTACCTTTTCAAAAGGTACACATTTGTACTTAAAAGGTCCATATTGGTACCTCAAAAGTATATATTAGTACCTAAAAATTTTAAGAGGAACACTTTTGTACTTTTAAGGTACTAATATGTACCCTTAAGGTATTACAGACCTTTTAGGTACAAATTTGTACCTCTTGAAAAGGTACCACCCTAGTGACAGCTCGTGTACCTTTATTTCAGAGAGTGTAGTATCATGCCCCACTCCCTTCAAGATGCTTCTCATTTGCTTTTCTTGTTTTGTGATTAAGCTCAACTACTCTCACTGGCAGAGCTGATAAAACAAAATGCTATTGGCTTATTTTAAGTGGAGGGGCTACTATATGAACTGCCCTCTTTTCATGTTTCAGTGGAGATTACTTAACATTTCTAAGTAAAAAGGCACATTTCAAAGCACTTCACGGGACTTTTAATGTACAAAATGCAAAGTGCTTAAATGTGAAGGGGAACATTTGATTCTGTTATTAGTTGTTGTTAAGCTTATTGTTAAACTTTTTAAACTCCCAAAAGTTTGAGTTAACAATAACAGAGTTGACATTTTAATTAATCTATTTAAAATGACAATTAGATTTATTATTAGTTCATTAATTTTCCTTCGGCTTAGTCCCTTATTTATCAGGGGTTGCCACACCGTAATGAACCGCAAACTATTTCAGCATATGTTTTACGCAGCGGATAACCCAATTCACCTAAACCGCATGTCTTTGAAAGTTGGGGGAAACTGGAGCACCCAGAGAAAAGCCACGCCAACACAGGGAGAACATGCAAAGGCCACACAGAAATGCCAACTGGCCCAGCCAGGACTGGGACCAGCGACCTTCTTGCTGTGAGGTGACAGTGCTAACCACTAAGTGCTGCCTTAGCCTTCTTTCATGATCATTTTTTACCTTTATTTAAACCTTTTTTTTACCAGAATGTAATCTCTTTTTTAAGCATGTTGTCGATGATCAAAGCTGAATGTATGATTCAGGAGGCAAAAACAGCCAATAAATAGATACACTCTGGGGTCACTGGGGTGGTATCGTTTCAAAAGGTACATTTTTGTTCCTAACAGGTCTTTAAAGGTACATATTAGTACCTAAAAAGTACAAATGTGCACCTTGTAGTACCTTGAAGGTACAAAAGTGAACCATAAAGTTACTAACATCTACCTGTATGGTATAAAAGTGTCTTTTGAAAAGGTATTGCCCCAGTGACAGATTTTTTACCTTTATTTATCAAAGTACACGAGAGTCTTTGAGTTAACATTTTCCAGACAAAATGTTCCTAATTCACAGACAAACATAATTTTTTTTGAGATAAGATGATGTTGTGGTATTGTTCAAAACTGATTCATTAAATTTGTTGAAAAACAGTAGAAGGTTTATCTTAAAGATACAAAATATACCTGTAATTCTAGAATTACCCATATTATCACGATTATCAGCTGAAGTACCCTGCATGAGACTCATTACAGGGCACACCAGCCATCTGCGCTATCTGCTATTCACCTGAACTACAACTCCCATGACACATTGCACCAATCAACACCCACTACAGACTCTGCCGCACCCACACATACAGACATGCACACACAGCTGAAGATCATTAACACTGATTTACTATATATAATTTCCATCTTGTTTTTAAATTATGAACTTTACTCAGTGTTTCTTTGTTCTTGTTTTCCTGGTCTGTTCTTTTGACCTTGTACTGTTTTTGGATTGTATTATTGTTTTTAGTCTTTGTGGACAAGACTCATGCTCTTGTATGTGCAGGTTTTGACCCCTGCCTGTTGGACCACCCACTTAAATAAATAAATTAAAACTGCACATAGACCTTTACCTTTGTTATATATAAATATCCTTTTTGTTTTTGTATTTCCATTTTAAATATAAAGGTTCTTTATTGGCATTGAGGATCCCATAAATGTACTTTTAACATTTAAAGAACATTCAAACTTTTTAGATGTTTTTCACATATAAAAATAGTTCACTCTGAGACCCAAACTTGTTCTTTTATGGCAGGAATGGGCAAACTCAGTCCTGGAAGGCCAGTCAGAGTTTTGTTCCAACACATTTGAACATGCTAAATATAGCCAGTGTCTTCAAGATCACTAGAAAGCTACAAGCAGGAGTGTTTGATTGGGCTCTCCAGGACCAAGTTTGCCTATCCCTGTTCTATAGCATAATCTGTGAAAATTTCAAAAACCTTTATTTTTAATAGAGAGTATGTTTTACCAAAATGCACAAACCCATTGCTATGTTTGTTACTGAATGTTTGGTTTCCTGAAGACCTTTGAAATATAAATCATATAACAGTGTAATTTCAGATTCATAATTGTATATATTTAATGGAAAGTCTCGAGATGCAGTCTTAATCTGAGAATGAAAGTCTCACTGCACATTTTGCGATTATTTGGCCTGCGGTGTTTGGTGTCAGGATCAGAACTGTTCTGTTTCCAAGTGCTGTTATTGTGGTAGTCTGGAAATTTCTCCGCAGCTGTCAAACTTCTCAAAAGGGAATAACCTTTAACCCTGCTCTTCTGTAGCTTTGCAGTGTAATTCGATCGGGTCTTTACAGCTTGCTTTGCCCAAGTGAGGAACATATTCTTTAACCCATGTGCACTGTTTAAATTTACTACACTTTTGTTATGCTCGGGATGAAAACATCCACTGAATTAAACTGCTATAAAATGCATCAGAGTTTTTTTTCTTTTCTTTTCTTTTTTTTTTGTTGTTGTTGCATAAATCGCTTTTTAAAATTACAGTATTTTAACTCTTTAATTGCCAAGTTTACAAAGGAAGTCACTGATTTGGTGAGAAAAACACACAATGATGTATTTTCAATGTAAAAAGTAATTGTGGACTGGATGTTTTTTACCTTTTATCACAGTCTTGGACATGTGAATGATTAGTATTAACATTGCTTTTGATGTATTGTAAAATTTTCATTTTTTCTCCCTAATTTACTGTTGGTGGCTGTTTTTGCCCAATTGACTTCCATTATAACCACATTTGATGGTGCATAAATACACAGTCCAGAAGCTAAGCTTTTTTTGCACAGGCCTATCTGAAGGGTTAATTGTGCCAACTGATGATCAACAGTACACTGCAAAAAATGCTTTTCACTTAGACTTTTTTTATATTGTTTCTAGTCCAAATATCTAAAAATTCTTAAATCAAGAAGCATTTTCTAGACAAGCAAAACATATTGTCTTGTTTTAAGAAATAATATGCCAAAATTAAGTGAGATTTTCCTTAAAACAAGCAAAATAATCTGCCAATAGAGTAAGCAAAATAATCTTGTTTTTCCTTTCGACACAAATTTGTAAATATTTGGACTAGAAACAAGATAAATCTAAGTAAGAAAAGCATTTTTGCAGTGTAAAAATGACAAATTTTACCTTTTTCCAACAGGGAAAACCACTAACAATCAAAAATGCATGATTATATGGTGTCATGGTTTTGTAATCAAAACAATGTGCTTATAATAAAAGTCAATGGGGTAAAAACAGCAGTCACACTTTATTTTGATGATCCGTTTGTTGAATTAAGTTACATTGCATCTACATGCCAACTAATTCTCATTAGATTATAAGTATTGTTAGGTTTGGGTTAGGGTTGGGGTTAGTGTTAGTGTAAGTTGACATGTACTTGCAAAGTTTCTTATAGTCAGTTAAATGTCTGTTGAAGGAGCAGTATCAACAGATATTAAGCAGACAGTCTACTAATACTTAAATGGACCATCAAAATAAAGTGTTACCAAAACAGCCACCAACAGTAAATTAAGGAGAAAAAAAGAAAATCAATCGAAAACAATGAATCAAAGCTAATGTTGTTTCACATGTCCAAGACTATAAAGATAAAGATAAAAAAAACAATCCACAATTACTTTTTATATTTAAAATACATCATTTTGTGTGTGTGTGTGTGTGTGTGTGTGTGTGTGTGTGTTTCACCAAATCAGTGACATCCTTTATGAATTTGGCAATTAAAGAGTTAAAACCCTGTAATTTTCTAAGCAATTTAGTAGTTTAGATCAGGACCGAGGTTGATTAACAGATTTATGCAAAAAATGTGAAAAAATATTTATCTGATGCATTTTTACAGCAGTTTAATTCAGTGGATGTTTTCATCCCTAACACAACAAAAGGGTAGTACATCTGCCCAGAGTGTATTATTGAGATTTATTTATTTTTAATTTAAAGCATTTACTCGAAATATGTGTCAAAATAAGATTTTTTCACCAAAAATCATTCTGCTAGCTGAAAAACAGAGAAAGTTATGGCCAAATTAAGACTCAAAATCACCCCCGAGTGGATGAAAACATCCCTAACAGCACATAAGAGTTAAAAGAAGGTTCCTTTATTAGCATTGATGGTTTCACAAAGAACCATTCAACATCCATGGAACCTTTTCATTCCACAAATAGTTTTGTTAGTTTTAATAATAGATTATTAAAGTGCTTCTTTTAAAATTCTTTGTGAAACCCAAAATGGTTGTTTTGGCATTAACATTGATAAGCTTTATCTTTAAGAGTGTAGTGGGACGTCATTGAACGAAGAGTGAATGAATTGCTGTATTTGAATGTTTGTGTTATAAGGGGGTTCATTGATCTATAATGACACAGTCCAAAAGTACACCTCAAACTGTCCCGAAAACCCACCCTTTGCCCTATTTTAAAAGTGAGCAGGATCAATCCAGATCCTGTAGTAGACAGTGATTACTTTCCTGTAAAAAAGTTTAAAGTGTTCTGAAAATGTCATTTCAAAGATTTCTATCTAGGTCAAATACTCTTCTCAGAGGAAGACTAATATCATTAAGCCCTCAGGGATGTATTTATATGCGGCATGGTAAGGTAAGTAACAGAGGTTTCATTTTGGAAAAACTGTCATATTTATTCTGTTAAGTACACAAAACAAAAAAAGAGTAATCACTTTCATTCATGTTTCAGACAATCGTTTTGTGTTTAATGAGGTTTATGTGATTATGTATTTGTTGTATTTTGTTTATAACAAACTAAAATCAAAATTTGGCAATCTTTGTCTTAATACTTTTCAATACATTAGTAGATGATACAAATCAATCTGTTTTTTAAATCTGTTTGTACAGAGGAACAGATTAAAAATAGTTACACACACACACACACACACACACATATATATATATATATATATATATATATATATATATATATGTATATATATATATATATAATTAAATTAATATATAGCTTTTATATACACTAACTTCATCGCATCAATTTATTGTTTGAACAGCAGTGATGTTTGCACAGAATATCAGCATGTCCTCATGTCCACGTTGCGCTGGCGGTTTGTTTGTGAGGCATGAATCTTGCCAATGCTCTAATTTTATTGATCAGAAATAAAATCGGAACATGTCTTTCAACCTTTTGGCATTTATTTATGTGTCTCTTTAAAGACTGAATAGCACGTGAAATGAATGAATGATGAAAGAATTTAAAATGAACATGGGGAATATTATATAATTCACTTTTAACTTTCAAACGTGACATTGAAGTTTGCTTTGAACTTCCTTTCAAAGAACTAAAGATTTGCCAAACAGCAATACTGTACTTACAGCACTGTGAGCATCAACACAGGTTCAAAGAGACATCACATTGTTTATATTTTATAAAGATACTCCGGTAGGAAAAAAAGTAGGAAAGAACATGCTTTTTTACTATAAGTATGTCATGCTCTAACTGTCGCTTTGCTCCACAGGAATCCAACAGCGCTCATTTCTCAACATCCCAGTCATGGAGAGCCTGTTTTTATTCAGACCCTGTGGAGACAGTCCAGGACATTCCTAATGGCTCCAAGCTTCTTGTTGGAGGTATAAGTGGGAGCTTAAAGGGATAGTTTACCTAAAGATATAAATGTACTCACTCTGAACTGGTTTCAACCCTTTATGAATTTCTTTATTCTGTTGAACACAAAAGGAGATCATTTGAAAAATGTTAATGTTCATGCATTGACTTCCATAATAGGAAAAACAATACATAAGTCAAAAATACAGATTTCCATCTTTTTTTTAAATAATCTTTGAAACTCAAACAGGTTTATGACCGAATTCTCAGTTAATGCAGGTGACATACCAAAACATACAGTACGCTCTACAAATGTGTCTCTTATACAAAGATAAGGACAAATACATCAACACACAAAGCCAAGGAAATAATTATAAGAGACCAGAACAAAGTTATTATAGGTTGTATTGATTTGCCGTTAGCACGTGCTTTATGGAAAATGTTGATTTGTGCTTTATTTTAAATCTACATACTGCATGTCTTAAACTTCAAATAAGAATGTTATAATTTAGAGCTTTATATATATATATATATATATATAGGCACGTTGGGCACATTAATTTATAAATTAAACATTTTAATCAAACACACCTATTAATGGCAAACCAAGTGGTCTCTACTTTTTCAAGCAGTATAATTTGTTACAAACTACAAATACTTGCTAAACAAATGTATGGAAATAAACTAAAGACTTTAAGAGTTTATTTAAATAAACTAAAGAGTTTCTGCAGGTTTCACCAAATCAAATTTAAGAATTTTTAAGACCTTTTTAAGACCATAAGGAATGAAATTTCTATAGGGCTAAATGCTAAGGATTTTTTTAATGGCCCAGCCCTAAAACAAAATCTTATTAGTAATTTCTTAGTCGTTAGTAATTACAAATTACAAATACCTTAGTTGTATGCATAATGCTTTTTCAAAATAACTTTAAAAAACTTTTAAAACTAAATTCATGCACAACAGACTGTTATAATGTTAGTTATAAATAGTTTTGCTAAAGGTGTTATTGAGCTGTGTTGTTGGTGATTGTATGTGTGTTGGATGGATTGGGTAACTACACAAAGAAAAATTAAGACCCGTTTAAAATGCTTTAAGATCTACAAGAAAATATTTCAGTGAATGTAAGACTTTTTAAGGCTTAAAGTTTTGTTTTAGAAATTGAAGACATTTTAAGACTTATCAAGACCCTCGGCAGACACCCTAAAATAGATTTAATTTGTAAATAGAAAAGAAGCAAAGTAAAAACAATTCAACATTTTTATTTGTATATTTTTATTTTATTTGTTTGTCTAATAAAAATAAAGATATAAAGCAGTTGGAGGTATAATTTTTTTTAATTGCTGTCACATGAATTTGAATGCACAGATGCAATGTATTGATTCCTTTTTCTCCCAGTTGTTTGTGTTCACTTGAGACAAAACCGTAATAAAATAGAGCTAAAAGAAACTCTAAATGAAAAACAAAACATATATCTAGTTGCTAAAATAATATCGTCAACAGAAACATAACCAAGTTAGCTATAATGTAATGTAATGTAATGTGTATTTATATAGCACATTTATTGTGTATTGAGTATATAGCCATACACTCAAACCGCTTTACAATCATGAGACATGTCTCTCCACACCACCACCAGTGTGCAGCTTTTACTTAAATGATGCGACAGCAGCCACAGGACAGTGGTGCCTGTGCGCTCACCACACACCAGCTAAAGGGGGAGTGAAGAGACACTGATACAGCCATTTTGGTGGATGGGGATGATTGGGTGGCCATGATGGCTAAGGGCCGATGGAGGGAATTTGGCCAGTACACCAGAGTTACACCCCTGCTCTTTACGAGAAGTGCCATTGGATTTTTTTAATGACCACAGAGAGTCAGGACCTCGGTTTAACGCAGGGATGTCAAACTCAATTCCTGGAGGGCCGCAGCTCTGCACAGTTTAGTTACAACCCTAGTTAAACACACCTGATCAAATTAAGTGATTCGATCAGGCTTGTTTGAAAACTACCAGGAAGTGTGTTGAAGCAGGGTTGGAACTAAACTGTGCAGGGCTGCGCCCTCCAGGAATTGAGTTTGACATCCCTTTAACGTCTCATCCAAAAGACAGTGCTCGCTGCAGTACAGTGTCCCTCTTACTCTACTGGGGCATTAGAACTCACACAGACCATAGGTTGAGCACCCCCTGTTGGCCTCACTAACTTCCAACAGCAACCTAGTTATCCCATGTGGTCTTCCATCCAGATATTGAACAAGCTCAGACCTGCTTAGCTTCAATGAGTAATCGGTCTTAGGCTGCAGGGTGATGTGGCTGTGGGGAAAAGCTGTAGCTAGCAAGCTAATGTCCCTAGCTATTTGCTAACTGCTCTATTATTTTGTCCTAACAACATTTTGTGAGCAATGTTTATTAGTATATTTTCCTACTTTAACCTTATTAGTTTAAGCTGAGCACTTTATTTTTGAATGTTTACAACAAGCGCAGTGGATCCAACAGGATGTACCAAATTCACTTATAAGCCAAAATCTATATTTAGTAGTCCTATAATAAAAATAGTTTTATTATTGAATAACATTTGGTTATGTATTTTAAGTAATACAATTACTCAAAGTGTTTTAATAAAAACACTGCCCGCCTCTGCCTTTCTGTGTTTATATTTGTGCACAGTCCTATCTGATCAGTTGTTCATACAGCTAAGTGGTATTTCCTTTGCTGTATAGATAGAACATAATGTGTCCCCAAGCGATGTTGTATGTGCGCTTAATTTCCCCCTTTTCTCTCCCAGGCTTTGGTTTGTGTGGGATCCCGGAGAATCTAATCAGCAGCCTGCTGAAAACAGGAGTAAAAGGCATCACGGCTGTGAGCAACAATGCTGGGTGAGAGAGATATCTAGTGATTATGTCAATAAGATGATGTAATTCTTCCAGAGAATTCCCTGATGTGCTCGATGTTGACAAAACTTTCCTGTCTTGTACTATTAAACTAAATAAAGGCAGGTAAATAATCTAATTGGGGTCAAAAGACAGGAAAACTGCACACTTGGGAATCCAGTTTTAGAGTAACTCAAGTGTATTACGCTATTTCATGTGTGACTATTATAACTATAGAGTGTTTGTGATTGCAGGGTTGACAACTTTGGCCTGGGCATGCTTCTGAAAAGCAAACAGATAAAGCGCATGATATCGTCATATGTTGGGGAAAACGCAGAGTTTGAGAGACAATATCTTTCAGGCGAGCTGGAACTAGAGCTTACACCTCAGGTAGATCAATTCACTTATCACTGTTTACATGCACCATGTTTTTTTAGTTTAGGCAGTTCTGTCTACATTAGAATGTGTCCAGTTTATTTATGTAACCCACCAGTTGTACTGCACCCAACCCGCTCTGAGCTGGGATTGAACCGGCAATTCTTTGCTCTAACAAAGAAACTAAAGACCATGGCCTTTAATGTCTGTGGCTACAGCACCTTTTGAGGTCAAAGGAGTGAGGTTTACCTGCATAGCACTTCGCTAGCTGGCATCCATTACACTTACACCCCTTTACCTTTGAGGATCACAGTCACAAAATATTAATTAATTATCATCTTGAATCTTTATGCTTTCTCACTATCTATTTAAATTGGTTTTACCTATTTGTTTTTCTTGCACTTAAAGGGACAGTTGAAAATGCAAGTAAAAATACTAAGTATAAAATCAGTCTAAACAATCTTCAAAATCCAGCTTTGTTTCTCATTACAACAATTTGCTCTCAGTAACACATCATATTGTGAAAGTAATGTTGGTTGCAAACTACAGTTCACAGTGACTTTTGATATAATTTGTACATGCAACTACAAGTACAAATAAAATATTTCCAATGCTGTCATTGACCAAATAAGTTGTTGACTGTAAATATAAACTAATTTATTTTTTAAAAAGAAGAAGGCATGGAGGCAGCAACTTTGGGAATTGATAAAATTAATTGTAAGGTTTTACAAGCAAATTTTTGTCTAATCTAACATAATAACTTGAAATGAATTAAACTTTAACAGTCTGCGTTTGTTGTAGCACGTGCAGACTTGATTCAGCCCACTTCGAATGAAAAGCTTAATCTTGATGGCACCCCCATATAAAACACAACAGATGTTTGTTTATCAGTTAATCATGACTGATTTTTGAGAACAGTGTCCATCTTTGCATGCAAAAGCTTGCCTTTCAAGGAGGGAAACACTGCAAATATTTTTTGTAGGCTACTTTTTATCAATTGAAGTTAAACAGTTAATGAAGAAATCAAGGATTCGTGATTTTACTGTATAGTTAATAAACTAAGCTGACGATTAAATGTAAGTAGGCGTTTGTTTAATGGTAATTGATGCAATGTAAACCTTTTTGAACCTTTTCGATGATAACGTTAATTTATAATACGGCTTTTTGGAATACTCGAATACTTGTTTCTGATTGGTCAATCACGAGTCCCATTTTGATGTACGTAAACAAAAATAATGGTCCCAACTTATTTCCAGTTTAACATTTTTAAATTTCTATAGCTTCCGAAAGTCCAAAAAGAGCCACATAATGATAAATAGTGTTACGAAAGCTGTTTTAACAATAAGTTACCTCTTGTTATAGTTATGAAACAGTTGGATAACAAGCGGGAAATGTTCATGGGCCAATGACATGACCACATTGAAATGGTCTTGACTGTTTAGCGCCATCTTGTGACTAAAACAAGCCATTCAATTTAGGGCTTCACGTCAGGCTGCTTGTAGGTAGGCTTGCCGCTTGAAAGATGTACATTAGTCCTTACGTAAAGTGTTACTGACCTGTTTGTATGGCAGGGCACATTAGCAGAGCGGATCCGGGCTGGTGGTGCAGGAATCCCAGCGTTTTTTACTCCCACCGGATACGGCACTCTCATCCAGGAGGGCGGTTCACCCATTAAATACAACAAAGATGGGAGCATTGCCATTGCAAGTGAAAGAAGAGAGGTGTGGCAAAATATATTACTGTCTAAAAACATACTGTCTCCGAAAGAATTACATACGTGCCCCTAACTTCTTTTGTTTGTTTGTTTGTTTGTTTGTTTGTTTGGTCCAGGTTCGAGAGTTTAATGGCAGGCATTATGTCATGGAAAAGGCCATCACTGGTGACTTTGCTTTGGTAAAGGCCTGGAAATGTGACAGAGCAGGAAATCTTATTTTCAGGTAAAATATTCATATTACAATAATTTAATTTATGAAACGTTAAAATCACGTTCCTTTCTTAACATTGCTGGAATATTTAGTCTTTTCTGGAATAAAGATCTTAAGTAAGCCTACTTACTGTCCACTAGGGGTCAGGCTTCATCTGCTTTGCCAGTAGGGTAGTCATTTAGGCATTTCTCCTTCGTGTCTTCTACTCATAGATATTTATGTTAAGCGAAAGAGAGGCATAATGTTTTGATTTGGATAAATAGTTCACGATCAATACATTAAAAAGCAGAGCTGCTATTGCATTATGACTGTTTTTTTATACAGGAAAACAACTCGCAATTTTAATCAACCTATGTGTAAAGCAGCCAAAGTCACCATAGTGGAGGTTTGTGACCTTTCAGCTTGTGACCTATGAGCTGTGCAACATTTACTGGAATATTGTGTTTGAACTCATTTAAAAAAAAAACTGGTAATGCGTTTTACCTTGTAGGTCGAGGAAATTGTTGATATTGGAAGTTTTAATGCAGAAGACATTCACATTCCTGGCATCTATGTAGACCGCGTGGTGAAAGGAGCCAGCTATGAAAAAAGAATCGAGGTGAGAAAGACCTGTCTGATATTCACAGTTAGAGTTGTTTGTTTAATGATTTCTGAGCATATTATTTTTTTTTTTATACATGGGTGATTCCATATTAAGTGGTACAAGAAAAAATCAGCACCAACAGAAATACTTTACAGTATCGTACTCAAAAAATAAAATAAATAAAATAAATCTTTAACAGTCCAGTGCTTGACAAATACAAGGTAATTTCTTTTTTTACTTAATAAAATAATAATAAAAATGTTGTCAGTTCTGTTACATAATGTCAAAACTGCACTGGTTACAGAGTATGTGGTGTGACAGTAACAGAATTGACCATTTTAATTGTTTTTAGCCAAAAACTCCACTTGCTAGCATATATGTTAACAGCCGGCGGTACTAATGGATTCCTTTTTAAAAGACTTTTAAACAATCCTAAGTGACAGATTGACAAAAGATTTATGGACACATATATAACTGCTCAAAAAATAAAGGGAACACTTAAACAACAAAATGTAACTCCAGGTGTTCCCTTTATTTATTTATTTTTTTAGCATTTACGAATAAAGTAAATAAAATATTGCCCGATAAAATGTACAATAACATATGTTTAATGGAAAAACACACCATTTCTAACAGCAAGAAATGTTTTTCAGCTATATAAGACAGTTTTTTAGCTGAACATATTCAATTGTTATGGCCTGATCCATGATGACGGGAGTAGCACATTAAAATGCAACCATTTGGGGAAAGAAAACATAAAAAGAAAAATGACTTTTGACACCAAATGTACCTGCAACTTTAGAATTATAATATTCAGGAGCACATTTGTTTTTTGTTTTTTTTAAGAAAAGGTTGGTTCAGTCAGGCAACGAGGAGAAACCTAAAGTGAAACAGGAGTCAGATATAACCCGGGAGAGAATCATCCGGCGAGCTGCACTGGAGTTTCAGGATGGCATGTATGGTATCCTTCAGTTGCCGGGCAATATATATCACTGTCAATATGATAAATAATAGAAAAATACAACTGTCTTGTTAACACACACCTTGACAAAGTTCTCAGCTAATCTTGGCATTGGGATCCCTATGCTGGCCAGCAATTACATTAGTCCAGATATCACTGTGCACCTGCAGAGTGAGAATGGAATTTTAGGACTGGTGAGTTTTTATTAATAGATATCATGAGTGGGTAAATGTATATCACATTCAATACCCAATACCACTATTTATTTTTGCTCATTTAGGGCCCTTATCCAACAGAGAGTGAAGTGGATCCTGATTTAATTAATGCTGGTACAGTGACATCTTTTATGTTTATCAGATTTTATGATCTTATATATATGGGATACACATTCTACATTCTACATTGCTTAATGCATGACACACAGTCAACACCATATTTGATATCTTTAATTTGCTATTAAGATCTTCATTTAGAAATAAGCAGTCACGTTTCAAATAAGTACCTATAATATAATCAGGGCTTGACATTAACTTAATTGATCACCAGCCACTGTGGCTAGTAGATTTCCAACATTAATCGCCACTCGCCATTTTCACTAGCCACACTTTTCATGTTGGGAAAATATATTTTATATGCATAAATTTGACTTTGACATGCTAAAATGACTTGATTTAGATGTTATGTCCACATGCCTTCTCATTCATTTAACTTCTTGTGTGTATTGTGTATTAGCTTGTCAGTGTGCATGAACAAATGGGTTGTGTCGCAATACAATCAGTTTTTATTTCACATGACTTTTCAGGGCTCAAAATTAAGGATTTACCAAATTTATCTCTGACCACACCAAATAAGTATTTCTTAGCCACAATTTTTTATGTGTCAAATCAAGAAAAATATAGCTGTATAGGTGCACTTTTTAATTCAACAAAACTTTTACTTAACAGTCGCGCATATCAAATCACCTGTGTGCGTGAGTGATCATCCGCTCGTTCTGTATTTACCTGCTTTCTTTTGCTTGTGCTGCTTCTCGATTCTAAGATCACATTTGCACGAATATTGGGCCATGCTTATTGTCGATCCCTGCTTTTAAGAAAACTACTATTTAAAAATGATTTCCAATGGAAGTGTCTCTCTAACTCACCAGAGCTGAAATCCACCCGCATTTGGCGGGTGTTAATGTAAAGCCCTGAATATAATATAATATAATATAATATAATATAATATAATATAATATAATATAATATAATATAATATAATATAATATACAATACAATATAATATAATATAATACAACACAATATAATATATAATACAATACAATATAATATAATACAATATATTACAATATAATATAATATAATACAATGCAATATAAGATAATATCTTACAACATTAGAATGTTAAAATGTAATTAAATATTAAAATAAAATGTAAAATATCAATATTAATTTGTTTAATTCTTAAAAAATTTGAGTAAAGAACCACAATTAACCCTGTGAACATATTTTTATATCTCTTAATATGTTATTCAGGTAAGGAGACGGTAACAGTTTATCCAGGAGCTGCCTACTTCTCCAGTGATGAATCTTTTGCCATGATCAGAGGGTGAGTGTTTAAATAAATCTGTCATTAAAGATTACACATCCAACTACAATAACTTTTAACTTCTTAACTTTTATGCCGTTTAGTGGTCACATTGATCTGACCATGCTGGGAGCAATGCAGGTTTCCAAGTATGGAGATCTGGCCAACTGGATGATCCCAGTTAGTTTCATGCTTGATTGTGTCTTATCATTCAGTGTGTTTTCACTTGCTTAGTCTGACATATGTGTGTTTCTCTAGGGTAAAATGGTGAAGGGGATGGGCGGAGCAATGGACCTGGTGTCTAGTGATGCCACAAAAGTTGTAGTCACTATGGAACATTCTGCCAAAGTAAAGAGCACAAATCTTCACTCTCTCACACTTACCAATATAAAGGGAAAGTTCAAACAGAAATGAAACTTTTGTCATTTTTTACTCACTTTTAACTTGTTTCAAACCTGCTTTGAGTTTCTCTCTTCTGTTAACCACAAAAGACGATATTTTGAAGAATGTTGAAAAACAAAAGCCATTGTCTTCCATAGATTTTTTTCCTACAGTGGATGTCAGTGGCTACCGGTTTCCACCATTCATTTAACAGAAACTCATAAAGACTTAGAATTACTTGTGGGTGAATAAATAGTGAACATGTTCAATATTTTTGTCACTAAAATGTGTACCTTACATTTAAAGGGTGGGAAGCATAAAATCTTAGACAAGTGCACACTTCCTCTGACTGGAAAACAGTGTGTTGACCGTATAATTACTGAAAAGGTCAGTAAAACTTATTTCTGAGACATATGCTGTTTTTTATAGTAATCACAGACAGTGTGTTGTTTCTTGTTTTAGGCGGTTTTTGATGTAGATAAGAGCAAAGGTTTGACTCTCATTGAGATTTTGGAAGGATTGACACCAGATGACATCAGAGCCTGTACCGGGACAGAGTTTGAGGTGAGACTCACAGGCTAGGTTTATTATTAAATAGGGCATCTGGTATTAAGATACCAGTCAGAGTGAAAACCAGATAGAGTGCATACAATTATAATTGTATGAAACTTAATATAAATGTAAACAAAAGACAGTTGAAGATGCAATCAATTGGATGTGGTTGAAAGTGTTTAAAAGGTCACAAAAGACCAGCAACTGTTTGTCTACTGATCTAATTCTTAAAGTTCACATGAAATTGGAATTTACAATGTTTATTTTTCTAGTCTGTGAGTTAATCCACTGGAGAAAAAAAGGATTTGGTAATCTTAAATGAAAATCTGACCATTGCTTCCACTATGGAATCACAGTCTTTCTCTGATTATGTCAGTTTGACAGCTGGGATTAAATATGCTTAGCTACACCCCTTCAACCATTAGTTTGCTGCAAGTAAAAGGTAAGAGGAGGAGTATATAGGCCTGTCACAATAATCAATATATCGACTTATCGCACAAAACATGGACATGAGCTCAATAATCTTTGATGATGCAATATATACCTCATACATAAAAACAATTCTAGAAGCATTTTAGCTGATTGTGCAACATAGCTAACTTTATTGGAGGTGTCAGTGTCAGTATGGTTAAAAAAACACTATAGTATTTAGTAGTAGCAGATATCACAGCCTCTGTTACCTTTTTACTTTGCACTTTTTTGTTAGCATTTATTATTTATTTAGGATGTGCATTTTCACATTCTGTTTTCAATGCCTCATTATTAAACTGTTAAAATGACTATTAAATGTTCCTAAGAATGAAATAGTTTGTGTTTTTTGGAAGAGTGTACTTGCATTGTGATGATATTATATTGTTATTCTGACATTATATAATGAACGGCAGAAAATGATCTTAAAATGACAATAATATTGTTTATTACATATTTTGGTGTAATATATCGTACAACAAAAAAAAAAGTCTGCAGCAACTTTCGATTCACACATCAGCGCAGTAGCATCCCCGGAAGATTTTCTTAGGGATGGCCAGAAGAGGCCACACCAAATCTTTGGGTGGCACAAAAAAAACCCCAAAAAAACAATGAATTCAGTGTAATGTTTATTTTTTGTTTCTGGTAAATGAAATAATGTGGTTTTAATTTATTTAATTAATTACTCTTGAAATATTGCAATTTATTCCTTGAAATAATTCAGCAAGTACATGTGCAAACCAAATAAAAATCTATATTTAGTTTAAAAACACTTATATATATATATATAAATAAATAAATTAATTTTCAGTTATTTTTACATACTATTATTGTACAGCATACAGTATATGCCATGTCAAAAGTTAATGAAGATTAATGAGTTAATTACAGTTTTTCTCAGTGGCTTTGGTGCATTTCTCACACTATTTACATTTGCACAACAGTTATTGCATTTCTCAAAACAATTAGTACAAACTGCAAAACCTAGTGGATAACCTGCAAAAGTGTGTCACTTGCTCAAAATGGAGAGCTCATTCTTCATAAGCAAGTATTCATGTCAATAAAAGTGTCGGTGTCATCAAAATGAAAAGTCCTGCCACCATTGTTTATGAACAAGATAGTCAGATGGCTTTGTCATGTTTTCATTATGACACTTTACTCTGTACATTTTTCCAATGCAAAAAAGTCAGATTTTGGTGACATATCCTAAAAATGCTCAAGACAGCACTATATACTATTTGCACAGCCATTTGAAAACTACAGTAAAGTTAGACATCACTGCATTTAGTGAGGTATCTGAGTACAAGACACTAAACATGTATGTTTCACATTTTTACTGCATTTGCTCTTTACAATTCTAATTTATTCACAGCATTGTGCAAAAGAATAAGTACACCCTTATTTACAACAATCATACACTTCCTTTCGGTAGAGCTGTGCACAACTGTAAACAATATTGCAGTACATATTGGAACAGAACCTACAATATACACAGGTCTGTAAATCAATCATGAAATTCAATTTAGAAGACATTTTCAGGAAAAAAAAAAGATTTAAAAGATTTAATAAAATTTGCTTGACAGATTTTGACAACTTGTTCAACATTTTTGTATGTAATGACTCGAGTTATTAAATGAGGACTATTAGTTTTATATGGAATGACTATTCGGCATCCACAAGTTAAATTAATTTTGACTGACATGACATAAGCAAATGATGATGTTACAAACAGCAGAGAGTTGTATGAAAGCAGTTGATGCATGTCCAAAAGCATTTGCAATTAGTTGGAAGGAATGAGAAACTGTTACTATGATGTGCACAAATGACTAATTGTTTTGAGAAATGCATTAACTGTAGTGCAAATGTACCCCTGCATAAGCGTGTCCACGGGATTTCAAAGTTGCACATTAAAAAACAGTTTTTTAGCTCAAAGTCTTAAAATCACTTAACTATTGTATTGTAGGTCTTCAGTTGTTTTAATCAGCTTTTAAATTTCCTATGTTCATGTAAAGCTACGCCCATCCAGTCACCAATAATCCATCTTAATAAATCTTTGTTTATAGTTACCTATTGAGAACACAGACCTTTACAGACTGTTGTGACTGCATTTAGTTTATTATAGTTTTTAGAACTTTACTATCTTTTAAAGGAGTTATGTTGAAAAAAAGTGTATGTGTACAACTAAAGTATTTAGCCATTGTAATATATGGCTACAAATATCTAAATTTGATTTTCTTTAATTGGGAAAGTACTAATCTTTTCCACTGGTCATTTAGAAGAAAAAAAACAGTGTTTAGCCCTGTAAAAGTCTGACATTTCATCCTTAATGGTCTTTAAAATGTCTTGACTTGGTGAAACCTGCAGGAATTTAAATTGTTTGTTGTACACATGAAAGCACAACATGTTTACTAAACTGATGAAGTGTGTCTTTAAATAATTTAAAATATAATTTTTCTGGGAATGTGTTAGTCATAACTGTTGAATTACATCAGTTGTAGATATGCTGAAGAGGTAAATGTGATTAAAAATGAGTCATCCTGTAAAAAAGAGTGTGTGCATTTGAAACGGTGTGTTTCGTAACCCTCTGACATCAGCAAAATGAATGGTGTGTGCAAAGTATCTAGTAAGTCAACATCACAATTACATGTGATGTATATATATTATACTCAAAAGCATAACTTTACATTGTAAATCTAAATAGGCGACGAAGAAATCAAACATTATACATCACACTGTTAAATGTGCTCCTTTCTCACTTTAACCTAATATTTAGTTGGAAAGGTTTTTGTACAGAATATCTGTAAAGTCATTCTGCTATTTTTCAGGTGTCTCAAAACCTACGACCAATGCAGCAGATATGAGGATTTGTAGCGCTGAGCTTCTGTCAGTCTGCTGAGACACAGCTAGATGGAGACAGAGGACTGGACTGCACACCTTTGAAAAAAGTCTTTGCATTTCTGAATGTGGCATAAAAATTGATATATGTCACAGTCATTTAAATAGGATATTTGTGTACCACATTGCTTTGAAAATACAAAGGGAAAGAAAATATATTTGTTCTGTTTTGGTCCATATTATATTAGGGTTTGTAAATTGATGAAAAGAAAAATAGCAAAATAAAATGCTATTAAAAAGATGCTTTGTGGCCTCTTAATATCTGAGCATACATAAACAACAGATATACATAAACACAGTATATTAAATAATAAAACACAATATATAACCTAATTATAAGTATTTAATTTTTGGGAATCTGATTACATAATCAAGATTATATATATAATTAATGGTTAAACTTAACCATACTTACATGGCAAGAAATGATAACACTTTACAATAAGGTCATACTAATGCCTTAGGTAACATGAATTAACAATGAACAACACATCTGTTTAGCATTATCTTAATAGCATTCTTAATGTTACAGTAGCTTACTCATATTTTAATCTATCTCTTTAATGTTTACTTACATTAATGTTTACACATTCACTCACTTTTATTATTGGATTAGAAAACATGACCTAACATTGAACAACACGTTTTATAAGCAATACAAAAATCTTCGTTAATGTAAACTTACAAAAATACTAATGTGCTAGTTAATACATTAGTTAACATAAACAAATAATGAACAATGACTTGTGGGTTCAGCACTACAATCTTCAAGAAAACTAAATAAAAAAAATAATAATAAGTTGGGTTAGCATGAACATTTAAATTATGATAACTAAATTATAAAAATTAAGTTGAGCTAGGTGCAAAAATTAAGTTAGAGCAACTACAAAGCTGATAATTTAAAGATGCATTAGAATATTAGTGATAACAATAACAAAGATTATGTAATGCTGATATTTGTTCACCATTAGTTCATGTTAACCATGTTTACATTAGGCGATGCTGTGGCGCAGTGGGTGGCACAATCGCCTCACAGCAAGAAGGTTGCTGGTTCGAGCTGGGTCGGTTGGCATTTCTGTGTGGAGTTTGCATGTTCTCGTGTTCGCATGGGTTTCCTCCAGGTGCTCCGGTTTCCCCCACAAGTCCAAAGACATGCAGTAGGTGAATTGGGTAAGCTAAATTGTCCGTAGTGTATGTGTGTGATTGAGTTTGTATGGGTGTTTCCCAGTGATGGGTTGCAGCTGGAAGGGCATCCACTGCGTAAAACGTGCTGGATAAGTTGGTGGTTCATTCCGCTGTGGCGTCCCCTGATAAATAAAGGGACTAAGCCGAAAAGAAAATGAAAGAATGAATGATGTTTACATTAACCAGGTTTGCATTAACAAAGGATAAGTAATGCTTAACAGATGTTTTGCTATTGCTAATTCATGTTAATTAGTTAATTAATTACCATTAAATAATACAACCTTATTGTAAAGTGTGACCCAAGAAAAAGATAATTAAGTGCATAATAAAATACAATGTATTTGCTAAATTTATAAGTTATGAGTTTGAACAAATTCTTAAGTTCATTTTTTATTACATACTGTAAAGGTCTGATAACGTTTTATCCAAATTTCAAATAAAAATATTAACTAAAGCATTTATCTAACAATGACTTTTTGTACACAGTAACCCTCACATAAAGAGAAACCATGTTGATACTGGATACTACATCTCTAGTTGTCAGTTTTGTTAATTGTCCAAAACAAAAATGAATCAGCACTAAATAATGCAGCTGAACTATTACTATACTAAATAAAGGTTTGTTTACTTCTATACCACAACTTGTCAGCACAGTCCTTTCTTTCATTACTGTATAGGATGCTGCTCACTATTGTGTAAACAGCAATCCCATGGATGTCCTGAATCACAGAACAAAGCTGTATTATGACACACAAACAGAGCATTCAGTGGATGTTTTGACCCCATGTTAGCCAGTGATTGGTCATCGACCTGAACAACAAACATTGCACAACTCAAAACAGAGGTCTATGTGTTCCACATGCATTCAGGACAAACCAGTTTCACCATCCTCATTACAATACAAAATGAGCCCCATTTATTTCCCAGAATAACAGCCCAAGAACATCATACTCACACTGCTTACTGAAATCGACAGATTTAAATCGCAGATTGTGAAAGGGTGGCAGCAGAAATGAAACACTGAATGTCCAGCAGTTGAGTCACTGGGAATTCCTTTCTGTGCTATAATGACGTCGAAATCAATGTAAGAGCCCCAGTATAAGAGCAGGACCATCATTGCTGACCTCTACATTCTGCAGCATCTACAACATTAAGGTAAGGAGCTGTTTATGCAGAAATGTAATGTATTTGGGATGCAGAGAATTAACGTCATGGCCAGATTTAGTTTTTTTAAAAATGTTAATAGTTTTGATTGTTTTTGGAAGTAGACCTAAAAATTCAAAATAAATCTATTTAAAATGAATAGAAAGGACTAAAGCTCATGTCAAAATAACTAAGACCTTAAGTGAAATTGAAACCGAAAGTGAGTCAGTGACATAACACTCATAAAATTCTATTTTGGTGCAGTTGAAACAACTATTAGCTATTATTGATATTTAACAGAGCAAAGACATTTTTCACAGTATTTTTTTATATTTTGTTTCTGTAGAAAGTCTTGTTTATTTTAGTTTGGCAAAAATAAAAAATTATAATTATAAAGGTCAATATCATTAGCCCCTTAAGATTGGCTACAGAACAAACCACTGTTGCTTAATGACTAGCCTAATTAAACTAGACTTCAAATTGCACTTTTATTTTGGAAAATAACTAGTAAAATATTATGTACTATCATCATGAAAAAGATAAATAAATTTAATTAGTTATTAAAACTATTATATCTGAAAATGTTTTGGGGGAAAACCCATAGTCATTTAACAGACAGCATTATTGGAAAGCCCCCCTTGAAAACCCCCTTTCCCACATAAATAAAATTGAAATCTATTTAAAGAACAATAACAAATACTATAATAAAGTATTAACAATCTATAACACTGGTGTTTTTCAGATGTGCCCTCAGTCCTTTTTAATATTTCTTCTCACGTTTCTGCCTTACATTTGGTGAGTTCTGCTTAACTGAAAGCATTATGCATTGGTTATGCTGGATACTTTGCATCTATTAACTTGGTGTGCTGTTGTTGTGAAAGGTGTGAGCAGCCATTAAACTGCAGGTGGGGACCATATGGAGACTGGTCAGAGTGTGACGGCTGTACCAAAACACAGGTACAAAAAAAGAGCCTTATTTATACATTTTTAAAATACTGCATTTATTACATTATTAATGTTATTTATTATTTATTACATTAACAAATGCAATATTTGTTATAATATATATTTTTATTTTAATATGCAAATTAGGCATCATTTAATTATTTCCACTAATTTGAATTTGCAAACCTTTTGAGACCAAAATCTGGATGATGTCAGGTTCATTTGTATCGGTTTCTTTTGACAGAGTCAGTGGTCTTTACATATTGAAATTTGGGCATTTCTTTTAATTATTTTTCAAATAGTACTTGAATAGCCAGAAGGAAAAAATATCAAAGATTTGGGTAGAAAAAAAAGTATATAATTAGATACATTCTTAGGTATATTCTTAATACATAATATCTAAGTTAAAGCCTCTAAATTGAAATTAAAGGTATAGTTCACCCATAAGTAAAAATGTACTCACTATAAAGTGATTTCAAACTGTTATGTTGTAAAACTGTAATACTTGAATTCTGTAGTAGTAAAAACTACTCTACTATGGAAGTCAATGGTTACATGCAAGGGCAGATTTAACCAATAAGCAAGGTAAGCAGCCACTTAGGGCCCCAGGAAATCTGAGGGCCCCAAAAAAAATATCTTGAAGTATTTATCAGGGGTCGCCACAGCGGAACGAACTGCCAACTATTTCTCAGTGGATGCTGTTCCAGCTGCAAGTACTTGGAAAAGTATAAATTATAGCTATGAACTATAACAAAGATTCTATCATATTTTGTACAGTGAGGGTATAAAAGATTATTTTGAACGTAATTATTACATCTGTGCAAATGTGTCCCTCACCCTTAATCATGGAGCAGTCCAGCAGTCAGATCAGCAATAAAAAGCAAAGCAGTTCATTTATTATTTTCAGTTTTAAGAAAACAAATCATTTAAAAAGTTTTACAAGATGCTTTACATATTATTATTATTATTATTATTTTGCATTAAAATAAAATGTAGAAAAGACTGAGAGATATATAATAAAAAAACAGCAACAAAAAAGTGCATTTTATGACTTTTGGGCCCCATTGGCTGAAATTGCTTAGGGCCCCCAGATCACTAAATTCACCCCTGGTTACATGTTTCCAACATATTTCATATCTTTTTTGTTGTTGTTTGCTTTTGGGGGAGGGTGTGAAATATTGCTAAGAAATTAAAACGTGTACTGTAATTGAATTTTACAGATACAACTAGATATAGTTAATTGCATGTTGGATGTTGTCTTTAGACTGAAGAAAAAAGTTAAACATATTATGAAAAGCCCCCCGCCCCCCCACCCCCCCAAAAAAAGCCTCAATACTGACATATAAATGTTTTTTCCACAGGTGCTACCGTGCTAGCCACAACCGACTGACTGACCTTGATTTTTTCTTTTCTCAGGTTCGAGTGCGTCAAGTAGAGACGTTCCCTCAGTTTGGCGGGAAGCCTTGTACAGGCGAGGCCATTCAGAAACAAGCCTGTTTACCAAAGAAAAGCTGCCCTCTACAGGCAGGATGCGGAAATAGATTTCGCTGCACGTCTGGTAAGTCTCTTCTGTGATATTTAGTAGGCCTATTTGTGGACAAAAGCCAAGTCAGTTTAGAGCAGGGGTGTCCAAACTCGGTCCTGGAGGGCCTGTACCAACCCCAATTAGACACACCTGAACCAGCTAATCAAGCTAGGCTTTCTAGAAACATTCTTGCAGGTGTGTTGAAGCAAGTTGGGAGTTAAAATCTGCAGGACATCAGCCCTTCAGGTCCGAGTTTGGGCCCCCCTGGTTTAGAATTTTGACTGTTGGTTTGTTTGTTCATAGGTCAGTGCATTAACCCATCTCTGGTATGCAATGGAGATCATGACTGTGAAGATGGTTTGGATGAACAGCGCTGTAGTGGCTCTATAGTGTGTGATGAGCAAAAGCAACCGCCAAACTCAGACCTCACAGGAAGAGGGTAGAATATGTGTTTTATGCTGACTGCAAGTTATTGTAAATGAGCATTTGATGCTATATATTGACTATATTTGGCCTCCAATAGGTTTGATGTGTTGACGGGTGAGCTGAGAGCCGGTGTCATTAACACTCGTAGCTTTGGTGGACAGTGCAGGAAGGTTTTCAGTGGAGACCACAGAGATTTCTACAGACTTCCACAAAATCTACTCAGATACAGCTTTCAGGTAAACATTTTGAGCATATGAGTATGTTCTAATTATAGGAAGCCTTTTTTTTTTGGGGGGGGGGCTCAATTGCAAGTCATAATACTGTGAAAAAAGTCTAAAGCTAGAACGTCAAAATTGCCAAATTATTAGCTTATATCTCACATTTCTTATTTGTATTTTATTTTCAAAATTGCCACTGATGTAGAATAAAAATAAAGTCACAACTGCAAGGAATTTTTAAGCCAGATTTCTGATAAAAAAATGTCACTTATGAGAAGTAATAATTTACTCACTATTTACTCATCCTCTAGTGGTTATAAACCTTTATGAGTTTCTTTCTTCTGTTGAACACAAAATAATATATTTTGAAGAAATCTGAAAACATGACTTCCCTAGTAGGAAAAACAAATACTGAAAATCAGTGGTTACAGTTTTCAAATTTTTCAAACTATCTTCTTTTGCGTTCAACTGAAGACGTCAAAAATGTAAGAATTGTGAGATACAAAC
The DNA here is from genome assembly GCA_903798205.1 of Danio tinwini. Lineage (NCBI taxonomy): Eukaryota > Metazoa > Chordata > Actinopteri > Cypriniformes > Danionidae > Danio > Danio tinwini. Next base: position 8,215,175 of record CAIGQZ010032312.1, on the reverse strand, counting down.
TTGTATATTTATTTCTAATAGAAATATGCAATTCTGAGCAATCTATAATAATGACTTTTCATCTTAAAATTCCATCCTGCAAATTTAGGGTACAATTTGTCTATTTATATTACACAATTCTAATGTCCAAACTAGAAGAATGTAAATTTCACAATTGTGCAGTATACACTCAGAATTGTGAGGAAAATGCTGGCCAAGAGAGCAATTCTAACAGAGTGGAAACCCACGACACCTCTAAGGTTTTTTTAAATGGTTAGCTGAAATGGTTTCTGCCCTCAAGCTTACAGTTCTCTCGATTCGGTAAACAGAAGATGTATGATGTATATGTTCATAATGTCTCTGTAATTATTTTTGTTCTGTAATATTTTTTTCTCCTATCTTTTACATGTTTCTTATTCCATTAGTCTGGCTGAGATTTTTTTTATGGTGCTGTAAAATTGATGTATTGTTTGCTAGTGTTTTGGTGCATGTTGTAGTTGGTATCAGGTAATAACACTGAGATAATTTTGTTAACATATATACACGATGTGCTCTATTGGGTGTTGTGTTTCATAAAAACTTCTATAAATAAAGTAAAAATAAATTAATAAATAAACTGTGAGGAAAAAGTTTAAATATGCTGCAATTACTTAATTCACTATTAATATTTAATAATTTTTCCTGTCTTATAATATAAACAATTTTTTTCTTTCAGGTCAGTGTTGAAAATGATTTTACTGATGACTACTATGATAGTTCCTGGTCCTACATGAGGGATGAAAAGCAAAGAAGGATCATTCGGGGAGGCTATGATCATAAAACCTTTCATAACCAACTAAAACAGGACAAGGTAACAATGCATCCATTATATTAAACAGTAGAAAAGGTTTGTTATAATGATATATTTAAAGGGTTTGTTCTGTTTTAAAGACCTATCACCTGCTGATAATAAGAAATGAGGTAGAAGTGGCTCAGTTCCAGAACAACGCTCCTGAATACCTGCCTCTGTCTGAAGATTTCTGGAAGGATCTATCAGCTCTGCCCATCACATATGAGCCGTCAGCCTATCGACTATTCATACAGCGATTTGGTACTCATTATATGGAAGAAGGATCTCTGGGTGGCCAGTATAGGGCACTGCTGGAGCTGGACGCAAATTATATGATGGAAATGAGTATGTGTTAACTTTCTCTTTTCTCTGGTAATAAGAATTGTGGAATAATAGGGTATATAAACTATACAGACAGAGGTTAACAGTGTTGGGGCTAACACATTTCAAGTAGCACGAGTTACTCAATATTATTCTAGGTAACGAGTGAAGTAACACATTACGTAAAAAATTATTTTATTATATTTGAGTTACTTTTTTTGAAAATGTAATGCAAGTTACTTTTTAGTTTAATTAATTAGCTTTTAAGAAATAAATTGCTGAAATTAGTCACAATGAATCACACAGTCAATGAGAGAATGTGTTTATTATTTTGAACGCATCAAAGAAAAGGAAAAGGGGATTGTCTCAATGGACTGTGATTTTACACAAATAGTACAAAAGTAGCAAACACATTGCTTTAAACTTTCGGTAATCTGTATATATGGCATGTATAGCTCTGGGGTCAGGAAGGTCTCAGATAACTTAATCCTAAAATATTTTTTAATGTGTTTTTTCAAAGTTAAATGAAGGTGTAGGTTATACAGTGTGTTGCTCATTGCAGAGCTCTATTAAAAAAAGAAGCAAAAAAATTAAAGAGATTAAGCCTCAGTCAGGTAATAAAAAGCAAGGTAAAAAGTAAAGTAATTCAAAAGTAATGCAACACATTACTTACAATAAAAAGTAACTATGTAAAACAACTAGTTACTTTTTTGGAGAGTAACTCAATATTGTAATGCATTACATTCAAATGTAACTTTCCCCAACACTGGTTGTTATTATGCGTTAGAATGATAAACTTGCGGGGACTTGAATTACTTACTTACTTACAAAAATGTATCTTTATCAGCCCAATCCATCTCTTGCATGTAAGCTTAGGTTTTGTTTGATGAATTCCCTTAATGTTTTTATCTATTCTAAAATCCTTATTTGATCCTATTATCATTTCATATTTGATTAGAATTTGGGCTTCTGAATTATAAACACTCAGAACTTTTCTGAAACCATCTACTAAGTCAAAGATGAAAAGGGCATTATATACAAAAATGACACATACTTTTGAAGTCTGAACTATTAGCCCCCCTCCACCCCCCTGAATTATTAGCCCACCTTTTTATTTTTTCCCCAATTTCTGTTTAACAGAGATTTTTTTCAACACATTTCGAAACATAATAGTTTTAATAACTCATTTTAATAACATTTCTTTTGTCTTTGCCATGATGACAGTAAATAATATTAGACTAGATATTTTTCAAGACACTTCTATACAGCTTAAAGTGACATTGAAACTGAGTTTATTAGGTTAACTAGGCAGGTTAGGGTAATTAGGCAAGTTATTGTATAATGATGGTTTGTTCTGTAGACTATTGAAAAAATTTATAGCTTAAAGGGATTAATAATTTTGACCTTAAAATGGTTTTTAAAAAACTAAAAACTGCATTTATTCTAGCCGAAATAAAACAAATAAGACTTTCTCCAGAAGAAAAAAATATGATCAGACATACTGTGAAAATTTCCTTGCTCTGTTAAACATCATTTTTATGTTAAAAAATATTAAATATAAAAAAAAAATAAAGGGGGCTAATAATTCATATTTGAACAATAATCATTTCTAAGTTACTCTATTAATAAACTCTATTTAAGGATTACAATGCAGATCCAAATGACTAAATAATTGTAATTTTTTTAATAAATTGTAAATCTTTATATTTTGCCACCATTCTTCAAATCACTTGGAATCACCTATTTATCAGCAGCATATAATTAAATATTAATATAATTTAAAATATAAATTTAGTCTGATTACTTATTATGGGATATTTTCACAAGCCATTCTTACAGAAATATATCTACAGTATATAATGCTGATAGAACATTATTTCATATTTTTTGACATTTTATTTTATACAAGTGATCAAAGCATTAGTATTTCTTGCATTTAATATGCTTTTTTTATGAACATATTTTAATTCAGACACAAATATCTTGCCATTGACCCTTCTGTCATCTGAGTGATACTTTATACTTTTCTATATCAAGTCAATGTCTTTTCATTGTAATTGTTAGCCCTTGTTTGTTTCATTCTGCTTAGCTTAATGTCCTTTGTAATGCAGGTAGAACTGAGACAGATTTCCACCAGTGTATTACCCGTGTGAAGCGGCGTCTCTTCTATAAGAAGAAAACAACCAAGTGTGTGAAACTGATGAAGACCATTGAGAATTTCAGTGGTTAGTAGTACAATATTGTATTAGTACAACATAGTGGTACTACTGATGCTCTGACAAATACTTATCACCTAATGTGTATATCAATTTAGATTTGAATGAGGAACTCTTCAAAATGTGTTACAGAGAACAGAAACCATAAGATGCCAATAAAAACAGACATTATAGGAGGAAATAGTGCTTATATCGCTGGCCTTAGTCTCCTAGACTTGGAAAACCCTGACAATAACAAACAGATGTACACAAAGTGGGCTGGGTCAGTGAAGGAGTTCCCTAAAGTAATAAAACAGAAGGTATGTCAGACCTAAGGCATTAGAAACATGTACTTAAAAGTATTAAGTAAATATTTATACAATACTTTGTTTATTTCTTAGTTGAGGCCACTGCATGAATTGGTCAAAGAGGTGGCATGTGCAGGACTAAAGAAAGTCCACCTGAAGAGGGCACTGGTGGCCTATCTGGAGGAGCAGAGCCCCTGTCACTGCAGACCCTGTCAGAACAACGGCATGGCTGTGCTCAGTGAAGGGGTTTGTACTTGTGTGTGCAGGCCGGGAACCAGCGGTAATGCCTGCCAGAATGGCCATGTCCTTGGAGAACAACCAGGTAGGAGTTAATAAACTTTTAAAGGCTGCATAAAAATAAAATGAAAGTTTTTTTGGTGTTGGTATCAGTCTGTTAGTATTAAGATTATTCATTAGCTACTGTGCTCCAAAACAAAGACACAATTCTCAGTAGAAGATTTAGTGAAATACAGTTTCTCACTTCTGTCATTTAGGGTCAGTGATTGTTTTTAATGACATCACTTTTGCACTTCAGCTTATGGTGGTCATACGTTTCAACAAATCAAATGCCCTGTTAGTATTAAAAGTATTCACTAGGTTAACCATCTCTCAGTATTAAGGTTATTCTTTAGCTGTTGTGCCCCAAAACAAAGGCAAAATTCTCATTAGAAGATTTAGTGAGAGACAGTTCCTCACTTCCGTCATCACATTTGCACTTAAGCTTATGCTTATATTTTGACAAATCAAATGCCCTCTAGTATTTAAAGCGTCCCGCCCCTACAAGATAAAATGGGTCACTTAAAACTTGCATTTTAAGTGAGTCAGATATTGATTCAGGAACAGCTGAAGTGATTCAAACTAGTCATTAATGGCTTATAAGAGGTTATAGAAGCTGTTTAAGTGGTTGAATACATATTATCTTTTTTTTTCTTATATTAGACTATTACATTTGTTCAGGAATCAAAATCACTGGTTGCGCTTTTTGTTTTCGATTTGCTACAAAGATCTGGTTTGAAAGAGTCGTTTGTTCGGAAATCAGAAAAACTGATTGAGAAATAATAAATGCAGTTCATTTGTTGAACATAACCTGCCTGTTCATTGTGTCTGAAATGTGTCATGCTTTACAGGAGTGATTGAAGGAGGCTGGAGCTGCTGGTCTGCCTGGAGCAGCTGCTCTCACGGTCAAAAGTCAAGGACTCGTTCATGCAACAATCCTACGCCAAGAAATGGAGGCAAAAATTGCATTGGAGAAACCATAGGGCACCGAAGCTGCGAGGAGCCTGATTTTGAACACCTCAAGTGAGGATGACAATTTGTGCATTTATAAATTAATTTAATTAATTAATCCAAAAAAATAGCCCTCCTGAATTATTTGCCCCCCCCCCCCTGTATATTTTCTTTCCTCAATTTTTTTAACGGAAAGATTTTTACAACACAATTCTAAACATAATAGTTTTAATAGCTAATTTCTATTAACTGTTTTCTTTTATATTTGCCATGATGACAGTACATAATATCTTACTAGATAGATTTCAAGTGGAAACTGGAAGTTTTCAAGATACTAGCATTCAGCTTAAAGTGCAATTTAAATGCTTAACTAGGTATATTTGGTTAACTAGGCAAGTTAGGGTAATTAGGCAAGTCATTGTACAATGATGGTTTGTTCTGTATATCCAAAAAAATATATAGCTAATAATAGGGGACCTTTAAAATAGTTAAAAAAAATTGAAACTGCTTTCATTCTAACCGAAATAAAATTAATAAGACTTTCTTAAGAAGAAAAAATATTATAGGAAATACTGTGAAAAAAAATATATATATAAAAAGGAGGGCTAATAATTTTGACTTCAACTGTATATATTGGTGTACATTCATGACCCTTTTTTTCTTCTCCATACTCTAGAGTCCTGGAGCCCCATTGCTTTGATCCCACACTGACACCAGTAAAGACATGTAAAACTCCCCCTCCTTTGGCTAATGGGTTTGTTTTGGTAAGTATCTCCCTATTCAAGAGAAATGGAAAGGGTGTGGGAATACACACAGTAATGAAACTTCTTCAATACACAAAACTCACATCAAGCATGCATTCCATCATGTATGCAGGACCCAAGAGACATCTATACAGTGGGCATGAAGATTGAATACACCTGTGCAGACGGACATGATCGCATTGGCAATCCATTCGCTGAATGTACAGAAAACCTGACCTGGAGGATATCTCTAATGGAGTGCAAAAGTAATTCAAAGTGCAAAGTTTATTTTTTGTGTTGACAATACTTTGTTGGTAGTTGCCAAAACATTGCTACACAATTGTTAAGGAGTTTGCTAGGAGATTAATTATTAAATCAGGATTATACATGGAATTCATAAAGCGTTGATTTGGTTAATCAGAATGGCCAGAGTAGAGTTTGGTAAAAATCTTACTAATAAAATCTACAAAATCTTACTAGTAACAATTCAGATAAGTATTATTATTCATTAATAAGATCTAATAAATAATTAGATATATATAGATGTAAATAATTAAAAAAAGACTATTTATATAAGAACTAGTTAAAGAAGAACTAGTATCTAATATATAGTAGTATGTAATAAATAACTATAATCTATTTAGTTGGCATGAGAGTATAAATAGTAATTTATCTAATGATTAAGTAGCCTTTCACTTGTACTAGTACCTAAAAAATGAATACTAGTGAAAAATCGAATATGTACCAGTCATTACTGAATTGTTGATATTCACAAATTGAGTTAGGAAATGTTAAGAAAGCATCTGATCAGGCTCTGCAATTCACCAGCATCATATCAACAGTTAGGCTATTAAAATTACACTATCATAGTTAAATTATAAAGAATATCTGAGACTAATAGATATCTGGTTATACAAATTGTTTCATATAACCCATTTAATGTAATTCTGTGTTTTTAAATCATTAAATTAGGCAATTGTTGTAAAGTAGTTTCCTCTGTTGGTATATTTACCAGAATCCGAGTGCGATCCTCCAGCTGTTCTCAGGAATGTGATTGTCGCGCCCTTAAAACAATCCTATTGTATCGGTGATAGTGTGACCCTCTCATGTCCAAGCGGGATGCAGAAAGATGGTGAAGGAGAAATCAGGTGCCGTCTTGGTCTCAGCTGGTATCCAGATCCTAAGAGTGTCCGTTGCAACCCAGGTACAGGTAGGCTCCTATTAAAAAGCAAACAAATACAGCACCCAACATAACCCATAACATAACATAACATCATATAATCAGCACCCATGGTAAATAAGCTGTGAAAACGTTTATATTATTCCACCCATTGGTCTTTTGCACAATCTGTTATATGCATAATTTATTCTAATCATTTAAATCCATTATTAATGTGACATAATGCAAAATGCCTGATAGGGAGCATTGATTTTGTAACTAATTGTTGTTAAATTTAAAACAACATTCAATCTTTAAGCTACTTTAAACTTAATACTACTCTTAAACCTTAAACTATGTAAAACTTAGAACTAAATAAAACTACTTTTAAACGTTAAGCTTCCTAAAACTATAAGCTTTCAGTCTAAGCTTTCTCAAGCCAGCCTAAAGTTTGTCTTGAATAACCTTTTAATCTAGTTACTAATTGTTGTTATAGTTAAACAATTTAAGCTATTTTATGCATTTTTGTCATATTATTGTTTTTAAAAAGTAAATGAGAAATTCACTGTAATATCACAGTAAGTTGACAAATTATTAGCCTTTACATTATTTACAAATAAATGAGAAGAATAATGACATGCCTCAGTGCCCTCCAGAGTTTCCTGCCAGAGCAAGTGAAGTTACATGCTTTTTCTATCAGTACTTTAAAGATTCTTAAAACCAATGTGTTTTTATAAATGATGAAACAGAGTTGACTGGAACATAGGGACAAAAACAAAGTTTAAGGATTCAGCCTGGAAGAGGACGTGCTACATTTTCAGCAAGACACAGTTAGGATGAAGTTTCAAGTGGCCAAATAAATCTCCAAAAATCACAGAACTGCAGAGGTTAGATGGGTCATGGAATTAGAACATAGGTCTCAAACACCTTGATTAGTTGGATCAGCTGTGTTTGATTAGGTTTAGAGAAAACCAAGAGCTGCAGCCCTCCTGGAATTGAGTTTGAGACATATGGATTAGAAAGTCTCACCACAAACATCTGCAAACTTCTTCCATTTTTTGGAAAACATGTTGATGAAATGATCAAGGCCATTTTTTAACAGCGTTCTTTGCTCATATTTATCAAGTTTTGGAGGGCACAATATATGGCTTTGATTACTACTAATTTAATATTTTTGATTAGTGGAAGCAGTGCCCACCCACCCAAGCCTCCTCTGCAAACCATGGGAAAAACCAGGGATGGGTCAGTGTGTTTGCAAAATGCCTTTTGAATGCAAGTAAGTGCATCAATTATGGTATTGAATATATGAAAATCTAAATCATACAAAGCAGCATGCGTTAATGTCACATCTTTGACCAGGACATCTCTCCACGTTTGTGCCTCTGTGCGTCCGGGCCGGGTCAACCGAATGAGTGTCTGCCAGCTTGGGGCTCTGCAGTGTCTGGGGCAAACCATTACTTTGCTGCAGGATAGTGCATGCAGTTGGCCAGAAACCAAATTCACATCCTGTCAGGACTGCCATCAGTGGGAGACATGCGATGGTAACACAAAAATACAATAACAACTTTCTCATATTGGTCATCGACACAGTGCACTTTGTGTGCAATTATAATAATTCTTTTAAAACACTATTCACGCACATAATGTGTTAATCATTTCTTTACTAAAATGTCTATCAAAAAAGATCCAGGGGCTATAATGTTGAAAGACTAATAAGTGAATAAAAAAATAAAAAAATTATACGCAAAGAATATTTGTAGTAAATATTGTAGTAAAGTTAATCATTTGTTATTTTCATACATAAATATTTAAGTACATCATTTGGTCGCTTTAGAGATTACAGTATATGTAAAACTGTATTTAACTGTGTCCCCAGGTTCGAAATGTGACTGTAAGGATCCTGAGAACTGCTCTGATGACTCCGCCCACGTGTGTGTCTCTCTGATGGGCGGAGCTCCTGAGGTGATGTCAGAATGTGAGGCAGGAGCTTGGAGATGCAGAGGGAAAGAGATGAAAGTGCTCCGAATTGGAGACTGTCAGTCATAAAGTATTTTTTTCTATTGTTTGGTGCAGCTCTATGATGTTTTTTTTTACTGTAATATATAAAAGACATGTTTTCACTTTGCAAATAAATATTGTAAATAAGTGCACATTTGTTATTAAAGTGTTCTTAGATTGTGTGCAATGACAAACAGCAAAGCGTTTCAGTATAATTATCATAAATAGCTTATTTACAGTTATTTCTGACATGCCAGAAATTACTTTAACTTTCAACTTTAACAGATGAAAGAGTGTTTAAATACAATTAGGCATCTGAATGTCCGATTATATTTTATTGTGCCGTTCCAGATCAATATCAAGATTGCCCATATGCACCAAAAAAAAACTGTATAGCATGCTGTGAGTGATTTTAAAATGACAATGTATTATCAATATAAATCAATAATGGCTGCAAATCTGTGAGCATTTTAACTGTGAACATTTCTACAGCTAAAGTGGTGCACAATTAGGAACCTGCGCAAGGGCCTTCATGCAGAAGCTCAAACTCTATACTGCTGCACTTCATTGCAGCCATAAAGCACAGATTCATGCTTCTTGTGGTTTGCGTTCTCACGATTTTCAGGCAGTATATTTGCTTCTCGTCTTTTGGACATTCTCTGGGGATCTTGCACTCACACGTTTTGGACACTAAGAAGAAAATATAATGAAACAGTGTCTAATTATTTCAGCTGAATATAACGAAAGAATGCATTATGTAAGGATTCGTGATTCGCTCTGTACCTGAGCAAGTCTCCCACTCGTAACAGATGTCTGAACCACAGGGCTCCTGAACCGAGCTCTGCTCAGATACACTGGCCCTGAATTTGGCCCAGTCCAGACTGTGTGCGTCACTTTTGCACGGTCCATTATTCATAAAGTATAATCTGTCTCCATGACAACGGTCAGCATGAAAAGCACAGAGGGACATCATAATGGCAGTTTCCTTGCCAGCGTCATAAACGCACACATCTTCTCTGTAGCCTCTGCAGGATACACAAATACATGGTGTTTAATGGTCAAGCTTCCCACCAAACTGGAATCTTATATTTGAATTATATGATTTTATATGGAAAAATATGATGAGGCCAACTTAAGCCATCAGATTTTTTTTTATCTTTGATAGAGTTGATAATAGTGTTTTGCTTTTAAAAGTTAAAGGAATTAGGAAATAGTGATAATGCATGTGAAAAGATATCATAGAGTGTAATTGTGGATTTAAAAGAGGTGAGGGTAGAACCCAGTGGGTAAAATGATCACCTCACAGCAAGAAGTTTGCTGGTTCAAGCCCAAGCTGGACCAGTTGGCATTTCTGTGTGGAGTTTGCATGTTCTCCCCGTGTTCAAGTGGGTTTCCTCCGGGTGCTCTGGTTTCCCCCACGGTCCAAATACATGCACTATAGGTGAATTGAATAAATTAAATTGTCTGTAGTGCATGTGTGTGAATGAGAGTGTATGGGTGTTTCCCAGTGTTGGGTTGCAGCTGAAAGGGCATCCGCTGCGTAAAACATATGCTGAATAAGTTGGCCGTTCATTCCTTTGTGGCGCCCCTTGATTAATACAGGGACTAAGCCGAAAAGAAAATGAATGAATGAATATTTTTAGATTTTTTTTTTGCCCATTTCATGTGGCGTTCTACATGGGAGTGTTTTAGGTCCATTACTACTTTTATAAGGCGTGTAACAAATCACAACCCACGATTCAAAACACACGTAAGTGACCTGCGGATTAATAAATGTTTTTACTCGTAGATTAATCCTAAATTTGTAACAATCGCAGAGAGATCGCCTCTTGCGTCATTTAAATCACACGTATGAAAGCATTTAAGAAACCCACCACATCCCCAATAACCTATCACAACTTTTTCCTTTATCGTTATGTTTTACAGGCGAGCTTAAGATTATTAAAGGTGTTTTCTGGCACTACTTGTTCAGCCTGCATTAATGCATTTAGTGTAAGCTGCCCGATTAATCATTAAAAGATCGGGATCTCAACACTTACACAACATAAATTATAAATGATGGTGATTTGCATATGTTTATTAATTCTTCGAATCGCTGCATTCAAATCTGTGTTTGAAAAACATAAAAATCAAGAAAGAAATTCAGTCTTAGTCTTAAATTAGTCTTAGTCTTGAATTAGTCTTCGTCTTGAATTAGTTCGAAGTTACAAACAATCAAATAACACAGATGTACTGGGATAACAGTTTATAGTTTAGAAAAAAACACTGATGTTTACAGTCAGGATTAAAATCACCATCATGTGCATTTAACAACGCTCAAAAATGAAAGTTGTAGACAGCAATTACATTATTTAACCAATTTGTGGCTACAACCAGCCATCAAAAATATGCCACTGAATAATTCTTCAAAAATGATCCATCTAGCAACGAAACATGAAGTTTTCTGAGTGAATAACTGATTATAGCTGATTATTTCTTTATTTTATTTTTAATACAATTCTAAGTTCTGTATGTTAAATGGAAAGCACATTACATTTGTCTCCTCACTTTTTGGCTGAAAAGTGATCTGATTAGTGACTAAAAAACCCATAATGTGATCCGAACTGTGAGATTTGTGATCCGTTACACCACTAACTTTTATTATATTTCTAAGAATTCAAAAATTCTAACGACTTTTTGTATTGTTTCTCATGAGAAGGAAAATGTTGAAGTAAAGAGATGGGAGCGGTCTCCTATTAGTTTTGTCATAATAGGTTTTTATTACATTTGTGCAAAAAAATCTAGATAATTACATAATTTAGCCTGGCAGTTAATTTAAAGAAGAAAAAAAAAAGATTAGAGGTTAAAGATTGAAAATTGAATAATTATGCCCGAAATAAAGATGTAAAGCATCTGGGTATGTCTTTATGTGCTTGTTTGTATTACATTTTGAATTCATTTTTAATAAAACTAACTGTTCGTTCACAACATGATGAAATTAATTTGTCACAAATGGGAACACTTCATACCTGCATCTTTCTTTAGTCATGCAAACACATTTAGTCCCATCATTGATCTCTCCAGGTTTGCAGCTGCTGTCTAGTACATAGGGTTTATCTGTGAAAAGATTTCAGTGTAATGATTTTGCAAATATTTAATATAGTGTGTAATACAGCACATCTGTGTATGAATACTAAAGGTCTGCCAATTTTCAATGATCAAAGTGCACAACAAATGGAGTTGTCGTCTCCCAACAGAAGTGATTCTAAACTCCCTGAAACAAGTCGTTAGTAATTACACCTTTACTTTCTGCACAAACTTGATGATGTTTCCTGTGAACTTTGTCAAATTTGACTCTCAAGCTTGATTTGTGTTGTTGAGAACATGGTGAAAATACACTTTTAAAAGGTTCCAGATATGGTAATGGGTGTTTTCTCTATGATATAAGCTGTAGACCAATCAGAACTGACTGGGCCTTGATCTGGCCAATCAGAACAGAACAAGCTGTCTGAAAGCTTTGGAGAGCCAAAATAGTTAAATGAACCATTACAGACTCAGGTAAAGAAGAGGATGCTACAATGTAAAAAAAAAAAAAGGAAACATTATTTATTTATTTTTTATAGTTGTGACTGAGTTTAAGTATAAGTTTAGTATTATTCTGTAAACAACTTAAAACTCTTCTCATTTTGAGCTTTTTTCCAGATTTGTGATCCGTTACACCACTAACTTTTATTATATGATTCACAAATTCTAACGACTTTTTATTTTGTTTCTCATGAGAAGGAAAATTTTGAAAATAAGAGATGGAAATGGTCTCCAATTAGTTTTGTCATAATAGGTTTTTATTACATTTGTGCAAAAAATCTAGCCACATAATTTAGCCTGGCTGTTAAACTGAAAAAGGTTAGAAGTAAAGATTGGAAATTTTATAATATATCTAAGGAATGATGTAATGCATCTTGAGAATGTCTTTATGGGCTTGTTTGTATTATATTTTAACTGTTCTTTTACAACGTGATGAAATTAACTTGTATAATAACAATATAAGTGCATAAAACTAATATTGTTGCTTATACTGCATATAATAACGAAAAGGTGCATTCTTTAGACAACACAATAGCAATGTTTAAATTCAAAAGAGTTTAAAAAACTAATATTGTGAAATAATCCAGATTTTTAAATCACAACAAATGAAAACATTTCTTATTCTGTTTCATTCTCTGAGAAACAAAAAAATATATAATTGAAAAGATTTTTTATCAAACCAGTATAAAATAAAACAAATATAAACATTTTACTTAAATCCAAACAAAAGCTAAATATTATAAGGGACCATTGGTGGTTATAAACCTGTTTTAAAACACCTCCAAAACAAACCTTTAAAAGATCACAATAGAGGCATTATATTAGGATCTCAGAAGCTAAAGCTGTGAATCTAAATCAAACTTAAGGAAGCAAGTTTGCCATTTATTCTTTGTAAGTGCCTATTTTGGGGCGGCATGGTGGCGCAGTGGGTAGCACGATCGCCTCACAGCAAGAAGGTCACTGGTTAGAGCCCCGGCTAGGTCAGTTGGCATTTCTGTGTGGAATTTGCATGTTCTCCCTGTGTTGGTGTGGGTTTTCTCCGGGTGCTCCGGTTTCCCCCACAAGTCCAAAAGACATGCGCTATAGGTGATGTAAGACTGGGTAAGCTAAAATTGTCCATACTGTATATGTGTGAATGTGGGAGTGTTGATGTGTTTCCCAGTACTGGGTTGCAGCTGGAAGGGCATCCGCTGTGTAAAACATATGCTGGACAAGTTGGCGGTTCATTCCGCTGTGGTGACCCCTGATGAATAAAGGGGCCAAGCCGAAGGAAAATGAACGAATAAATGTCCATAGTGTATGAGTGTTTGAGTGTGAATGAGTGGGTATGGGTGTTTCCCAGTACTAGGTTGTGGCTTGAAAGACATCCGCTGCAAAAAAATATGCCGGAATAGTTGGCAGATCATTCCGCTGTCGTGACCTAAAATAGAGACTAAGCCGAAGGAAAATGATTGAGTACCTATTTTGCAGTATATGTCCTTTGGAATGCTCGGCTCCCAGACGAGACTTTTTCCACATGAGTAAGACAGGCGTCCTGAAGGACTCATGCCACTCTCTAAACAAACCAGTATGATGCCGCTTCCTACTTTATACTCCATTCTGTCTGGATTAACCGTCATGCCATCAGGCACAGTGGGTTTGGAGCAAACGGTTTCTGGAATGACACAAAACGCCATTGATTACAAAGTGTGTAAAGGATAAAATGAGCTTTTGGATCATAAGTTGTGTTAATCTGACATTAAACAGGCATTTGAATAGCTCACTAATGCACTGTCCCTTTGGTTTCTCCCAGGTACCATCCTGCAAACAATGAATGAGCTGGAATCCCTGCAACTCAAATCCAGTGAAGCAAACAAACTCCTCGTGATCTCCATAATCATACTGACGTTTGTTGATCTGGACATATAAGAGATATGGAAGACATTGAAAGACAGTGTAAAAGTTTTGAGTTTAGCAAAAGATAGTGATGTGTGCTTTTTGCGCACTCTTAAGTGGCTGTTGGCTGGTGGACGAGGTTTTGCACAGCCGGAAGCTCCAGGAGGCAACTGACTCTCACTGGAATCTTCAGTCACAAAGTCGTCATCATTAATGCACACATTTTGCCTGTGAAAGACAGACAAATAAGAAAAGTGAGTCTCGTTTGCAAATAATTCTGTAGATTTTCATGTGTACTTTTTTTTTTTTAATGAAACAAATTTTGAAGAAAATTTGTTAGATTTATGTAGTTTAAAGTCATGCTTGAGAAGATATGTGGTTACTAACTTTATCAAATATATATAACAACCAAATGCATTTTCTATCAATACCCCACCCCACCCACCCCTGGCCAAAATAATACATAAATCAACAAAAAAAGGAAGCTAATCAGAGCCAAAAACAACAAGAGAGAAAAAAAGAATAACAATCAAATGTTACAATACATATAAATAAATAACTAAAGTAAATAAATTTACCTCTGCATTTAACATCTTACAATAATACTTTTACACATAGGTTAAATAAAATGCAAAGAAAAAAATCACAATAGCATATCTTTTATCTTAGTTATTGCACATATCCATGAAGCAATAGTTTTGGTAGAGGCATCATGCATCCTTGCTACAGACAGTTTCATATTTGCACATATACATCCTAGTGTTTCCAGTCCAGGCAGTGTGGAGACTGCCAAGCTAACATTTCTTTAGCTGCTGTCAGAGCAGAAAATAATATTTTTTTTTCTGAAAAAAAGACAAATAGGTCAAAGGAGGAATCATCATTTAAAAGAAAAAGCTTAGGCCAGCAAGACATGTCTGATTCCAGTATATCCTTTAAGGTCAGTGACACATTTTCCTAAAGGTTATTCAGTTCAGGACATTCCCAAAACATATGTTTGTATCTACCTATGACAGGGCGTCGTGGGCATTTTAAAAGCTGTATGAAATCCAAAAGTTTACATTCTTAATTGCCTGTTTCTAAATGGCCTGTCTCGAAAAGTGAGGGGATGACATTTCTAATGGGAGTCAATGGGCTTGTAGGAAATGAATGGGAGTCAATGGGCCATGTTAAGTCAATGGGGACCATTGTGGGACGTCGTAGCACCCAGGGGTACAACTTATACCCCCTTTCGGGGTATGTTCCCGCTTAGGCTGCAACCCCTTACAGATGTTGTGAATCCCATATTTCTATGAAATTCACACTCGGCGCAGTGATGTGTCAAAATTCGGCTCCATGTTAAGTCAATGGGAGATTTGGGACCCCCTAGCCCCCCAGGGATACAACATTTACTCCCTTTCGGGGTATGTACTTATGCGGGCTGTGGCCCTTTCGAGATGTGGCGAATCCCATATTTCTACGAAATTCACTCTGGACGCTATGATGATTTTCCACTTTCGTTAGGTACTGTGCTCTAGGAAATGAATGGGAGTCAATGGGGCCATGTTAAGTCAATGGGACCACTTTGGGACGTCCTAGCACCCCAGGGGTACAAGTTATAGCCCCTTGCGGGGTATGTTCTCACTCAGGCTGCAACCCCCTACAGATGTGTGTGTACGAAATTCACACTCAGTGCTGTGATTCGTCAAAGTTTAGCTCAATGTTAAGTCAATGGGATTTTTCCCACCTCTTATAAAAGTCATAGCACACCATTCCTGATGAAACCGCACAATTTGACCCCACTTTCAAGGGTCTGGGGCGAAAACTGCGGGACGAGTTACGCACAGAAAAAGCATACAGAAGAAGGAAGAAGAATAATAAACCCCATTGAGAATAGTAAGAGTGGACTTTGCCTATGGCAAACCCCACTAATAATATACAAATAGTGTTTGAGTGATTTATCTTCATTGTCAGACAATTCTGTGTAATTTAGTTTATATGAAATTCTGAATACATTTTTTTCTCCATGACTTGCAGTGTCACAACAAAGGACAACAAACTTTTATTGCGCCATTTTATAGCGATTCCAAAAAGTTCAATATGTGAAAACTTCAGAAAATTACTTTCAGATACTGTTAAGTGCAGATGTGAGAGTGTGTGTGTGTGTGTGTGTGTGTGTGTGTGTGTGTGTGTGTGTGTG
>CAIGQZ010032312.1:8122277-8198791 GCA_903798205.1 Danio tinwini | reverse complement strand
TGTGTGTGTGTGTGTGTGTGTGTGTGTGTGTGTGTGTGTGTGTGTGTAGTTTTTTTGGTGGTTTGCAAGCACAATTTTTGTATAATGACATTGGTATGACATAGTTGTACTATATTATGGTAATTTATGAGGACATGCCTGATGTCCTTGTAATTCAAAACTCTTCAAAGTCATAATTAATGGAGTTCCAAGACCTGTGAAGAGATAATGCCAACCATCGAGGACAACACGTACACTTAATACACCAATAAACTTGATTGAACATGTACACATAGACATCCCCTACAGTATATACTATATAACTGCATGTTAACTATGTTTATATATAACAAGTTTAAGTGTTAAAAGCTATTAGTTACTAATTAATTAGTTAAAGGTATTAGTAACTAGTACATTTGTGGTCATTTATAACCTTAACTCTTCTCAATTTAATTGTAATGCAATAATGTGCACATTGTGAAAAGCTGCTTTAAAACAATAATCGGTAACATTTTATTTTGACAACCACGGTAAATTATGTTTATATATGCTATATGTACATTTTCGCATTTAAATCCATTGTGCTGTTTAAAAAAGCACAGTATAAAATTTCAACCTAAATTGTTGAATACATTAGAGCATAGATTTATAGAGATAGTTCACGCAAAAATGGTAAAAATAAATACGTAAAAAAAGTTCAGTTATTGGATAAAGTATCTTTTTAAGTTTGGTCTCTTTCTACCTAAAGTTGATATCTCAAAAAATGAGCTTACAGTCATTGTTTGGGTGTAGTACCAAACTTTCATGACCGGTCGTTCATGATATTTCATGTGCATTGCTATCTTACGGTCATCGCTTAGGTGCAAAGATGCATTCTGGGTGAATGTCTCCTAAATATGTATGGAGCTAATAATATGCCAAAACAATGTGAATTTCAATTGTGTTAATTTGAATCATTGACAATTGTAAGTTAATAAAACTTACACTATTATAAGCCATTTAAAAACTGAGTAAAAAATGTTATTTCAATTTCTTAACTAAAAGATAAGGTTACAGTATAGATCAGAATCAGCTCTTTATCCCTCAAAACACCGAAAGCTCACATAGATAAAATTTTAGGTACATATGCAACCGAAACGGTCACAATTTTGAGCCCTGCAATTTCAAATTCAAGCAGGTTCAAGCACTTTGTCTAAAATCCAAGCACTTTTCTAACCTTGAAAACACTATATTAAAAATCAAGCATTTTCCAGGATTTCCAGCACCCGTAAGAACCCTGCATGTAGATGCAATGTAACTTCAATTCAACTAAATGTGTTAAAGAGACCATCAAAGTAATGATACCCAATAATCATTGTGACAACAATCATGGTGACAACAAACAATAATCATTAAGGACTTTGCACATTTTTATATCTTCTTAACTAAACAGACCTGATTCAGATCCTCAGCTCATTAGCAGAGACTGAAAGACAGGTAATGGGTGCTACAGACAAAGGAGACATCCAAAACATTCAGTGTTGGTGGTCCTCCAGGAACGTGCTTGAGAAACACTGCACTACACAAATAAACTTGAACTGAATAGGGTCTTTTGGCAATCAAAATTTGCCACAGGTTTTCTGTGAGGGTTGGGTAGGGCCATATAATAAGCATTTTTTACTGTATAAAATACATTACTCCTATGGAGAGTCTCTGTAAACCACCAATACCAACATGTGTGTGAGATACTGTATGGATAGACTGAATGTAAATGACTAGCTTAAGGCACATGCTCCCCAATTTAGAACAATTCACATTCATCAACGTAACAATGACAGAACAAGCCAGCTTATAGTCTACAGGGTAAATCATGGCACTTACTCCTGGAAAATGGAGATGGTACACTCTTCCACCTGTTTCTCGAGGCCTGGGCAGGGTTTGCCGCCTCGCTGTGGTGCAGGGTTGCTGCAGGTACGAGAGCGGTGCTTCTTCAAGGTGGCGTCACAAGGACTCCAAGAGCTCCAGCAGCTCCAGTGCCCATCAACTTCAACTGTGAGATGTGGATAGATGGTGTCAAAATTGGTTCAAAAACAAACCAATGAGCTTGTTCCTGTTCATCAAGCTGAGATGCTGTTTATGTTTGCTGATCAATGTTTATATGTGAATAAAGGCCAATGTAATCTTCATATAAACAATCATATCTCTTCTAAGGATTAAACTGCTTAAATAATTTTGATTTCAAATGTTTTGAAGTGTAAATTAAAAATATATATTTTCATGAGTGAAATCTTTCTGATTTCATAAAAATATCTTCATTCGTGTTCTGAACATGAACAAAAGTCTTCATGAGGGTGAGTTAACAATGTTTTATATATAAAGAACAGATCACTGTTAGGTGATTTAATGGGGATTTAATCCCCATTAGGATTAAATCAATTAGAATTTCCAAGAGTTCAGTCAAAGCTGGTTGAATCGGCCTTCAGCTATTACGCCCCCTGCTGCTGGAATCAGCTTCCAGAAATGATCAGATGTGCTCCAACATTAGATACATTCAAATCAAGACTTAAAACACATCTGTTTAGCTGTGCCTTCACTGAATGAGCACTGCTACGTCCAACAGATCGCACTATTATGTGTTTTTAACATGTTGTTTTAACACATTTGAATCTAATTTTATTGGATTTTAATCATTTTTATTCTTTGTTGTTTTTATTTCTTATTCTTGTTTCTTTTACTTCTCTGTCTTCTTTATGTAAAGCACTTTAAATTACAACAGTGTATGAAATGTGCTATATAAATAAACTTGCCTTGCCTACAATGGTATTTATAATTTATGTCAATACCACATATGGATTCTTAAAGGCATGCATGTGAACCTGTGGTGTAGTCAGGTGCTCGTTTCTCGCAGTTTGATCCATAGGTTCCGGTCTGGCAGATACAAATGCACTCGGTTCCAGAAAGAGCCGGCCGGGCATTGTTCGGACAGGGGGCACATATGCAGGAGTCAAATTCGGTCTGGTACTCCTCCATTGCCCGGTGAAAGTGCCGTCTCTTTGTCACAGCACAAGAGATGCCCCGCACCAAATTCACTAAAGGCAAAAGCTGGATAAGACACGTACAAATTAAAATCGGAGAGCCATTTATAGAAGCTGATTTGCTATTCTTTTCTCTTTTTTAGGCTGCCAGAATGTTTAGCAGGTTTATCCACGACCATTTTCAAACAACAGAAACCATCACAGAAGAAGACTTTCACTATTAAAAACTATAAAAACATCATTAAAACAAAACAATTTTAACTATTACAATTAGCACATGTTGATCATTTCAAGTGTGTTTTGGGGCACTTTCTATTAGGACTTACTGATTTTAACAAGCCACCAATAGAAGGTAAAATAGTTTCAATTAAAGCCAGTATAATTTATATTATAATTATTAAAACATCACAAATTCTATAATGGTCTCTCCTATTTTTATTATTTTTTTCAGAAAGGGGGTTTAAGTTTGTTGCTCCTTCTAACCTCAAAATTAATAACATCTGGATTTTCTATAGTAGACTTGATCCAGTCTGTGTATACAGTGCTATCTGGCGAAACGCCGTTCTTCTGCCAGGCCAGCGCTGCTGCAAATTCAGCTCGTCCCCCTTGTACGGATGTGATACACCTCTCTGATGCTTTTGCCATTGACCCTGGAGTGGACACGCATTTATATAACTTAAAACATAAGCCTTGTATGATTTAAATAGTAGATTTGTATATCTGTTACCTTCATATTTGGTTTTCATAGCAATATTTCCACAAGTGTTTCTTTGTGAATGTCTATTGTAGAAAAATGTGATGAGTGTGGCATCATGAGACAAGCAGTACTCTGAGTCACTTTCTTTAAGTCCTAAAAATGTAAAAAGGTTTGGCTGATTTTAGTAGCAAGAAATGAGAGGAAAACTATACAATAAAGTCAAGAGAGCACTAATGTGCCACAAACGCTTTCTATCCAATAATTCATATCTACTTACCAAAGGTTTTCAGTTCTTCACGATCGTATTGGAAAAGGAGGTCATACTTCCCTCCTAATGTCCCAGAGCTGAAATAATGTGTTCCAAACAGCTGGAAGATATGCCTGTAAAGGGCGTAATTGTATTCCAAGGGTAGGCTGTTTATAAACTGAAGGAACGGATCTGATAAATAGAGGTCGGAGGATTTTACTTTGAATGTTGATGTTGCGATAACTTGATGCACACGATAAAACACAGAGTCCTAAAAAAAAGGGAAGAGATATTTGTTTTGAATGTGAACTTATTAACAAGACATAAAAGCATCATCGTTTAAGAACCTTCACCTTTTGTTGAGATGCTTTCACTGCCTCCCTGTAAAAGGGTTCTTTGGCCAGATCAATTTTTTGGGATTTGGTTTCTTTTTGTTGAAAATCCTCAAGGGTATCAACCTGGAAATATCATCAAATGAGAAAAAACAGTCATTAAAGAGTTCATTTACAATTACAATTCTCTCATAATTTAACCAAACTCAAGTCATTCCAAAACCATAAGATTTTTGACTAACACTTTATAATAACTACACACTATGAATCATTTATTAAGCATTAGCAAATAATTATTTAATTATTTGTTAAGCATTAACTCTACATTAATAGACGTTAGTAAGCAGTTTATAACTGCAGATATAAATGCTGTATTCTTGACTTAAAAGCACATGTAATGTGCTTAATAATTGTATTTTCATACTTAGTTAATGATTATTTTTTCATTATTAAATTAAGTATTTCAGTATTTACAAACCAGTTATTTGTGAGAAGTAGCTGTTTTTTAAGACTGTTTAGAATTTAGAACAAGTAAATGATTAATAATCTATTCAAATGAACATTTATAGATCTTATTTTTCAGGTATATATTAATATTTACTTTGTATGTTAATAAATGCCTTATTAAATCAACTTCATCCAGTTTTGTGACCTAATCTAAATTGAGGACTATTTATGTTTTATAAATCCCTTATAAATGACAAATAAAGGCTCCATTCTATTCTAAAGGAAAAAGGGGAAATAAACGACTTTATTCATTTCTATTCATTTGAAGATACACAAATCAAACTGTATCTAATGAAAAATAAATCTATAAAACTATAATTATAATAAAATTACTGTACAGTTTAAACTTCACTAAGTATCATTGAAATGTTGTATCATAATATATCATTAAACTATTATACTGTTGTTGTTTTATCCAATTTTGTGTTATATTTTGGCATTTCTGTTATTTAATGTTTAAACTTTACAGTAATTTTATTTTTTAGATAATATTACATAGATTTATTGTTCTTATGATACCAAACCTTTAATTGTCATTAATAAGGGATTTATAAAACATAAATAGTCCTCACTTTAGATTAGGCCACAAAACTGGATGAAGTTGAGTTAATAAAGCATTTATTAACATACAAAGTAACTATTGATATATGCCTGAATAATAAGATATATAAATGTTCATTTGAATAGTTTAGTAATCATTTACTTAACACATGATGTCGACTTTATGATGAATGTTGACTGTATCATGACTGAAATGGCCATAAATCAAAACTAAATGCACTACAGAATGTTACAGTTACACACACAAATGCACAAATTACATGTAAAAGCATCAGCTTTTTACAGAGTGATACTCACTACTCGTGAGTACTTTTAAAAGGGCTACTTTTTACTCATACTTTGAGTAATAGTTGCAACAGATACTTTTACTCGCAATAAATTTTTGGGCAAGTAATGGTACTTTTACTTAAGTATGATTTTTCAGTAGTCTTTCCACCACTGACTATATCATCTTTGCATCAAATTACAAAAAAAACGAATTACCGCTTATAATGCAAGGTGTTCTAATGCAACGTCTATGGGGTTGAGAGTAACTTTGACGTTGTTCTCTCCTCTGACTGCTGTCTCACACTTTTTTTAAAAGTCTTGATAACACCATCATGGAGTTTTTCTTTTATTATTTCAGCAAATAGGACTGTAAAAACATATTATTAGTTGTATTCTCCCATTCACTGCGCTCTAAGTTTACCCAACTACGCCGACTTCCGTTGCTGAGAAACACGGAAATGTGAACAGGGTCTATACATGACTCATGAAACTTAATCTTTTATTGTTATAAAGTATGTGTTTTCAGAAGACATTAATAAAACACTCTGCAGAGTTTGGAATGAATAGAGATCAACAAAAGAACAGAAATATCTCAGATTAAACATTTGGCATCTAAAGATAAACAGAATTCTTATGGGTTTGGAAAGAAAATAACAACTGAATTTTAATTTTGTGACAAAACAGTAATGCACCAATATAAAAATTCTGCCCACTACTTATAAGCATGATTATTGTTTTGACTAATAATTAAATATATTTATACAACAGTTCTGTCTGGTTCTTGAATCTGATTGGCTAATAGTTGTGCGATATTCTGCAAATAACAGCACTTGTACAGCCTCTTCACCCTTCTGTATTACTCCACCCACATACAGCGACAAGCAGAGGACACTCTACAGTTTGACAAAAATTGCTGCTGTTGGACAACATAATGCACTTTTGAGGCTCTTTTAGTCAAGAATGTAGTTGTTTAGATTGCAACTGTGCAGTTTATTTATAAGGATAGTGCATATTTTAAAATATTTATCATTTTGAAACATTGGATTCAGTGCATCGGCCACCACCTGTCTGAGCAGACCAAAGAAAGTGATGATTGACGTTCCGCCACAAGATGGCGACAGAGACCGCATAATAAGTCCTTAGGGGAGGAAAACTGCATTTTCTCAGCGTAAGTTTCAAACTACAGCTGAACAAATCATTATAAATCAGGTAAGTGACATTCTTAGTCGATCTCTCTCTTTTGTATTTTGTAGTGCTGTATTTATACCACAGAAACTGGTAGTGTTTGCTTTGCTCTGGCTTTTTTGGGGGTTAATTATTGTGAAATTCCAATTGCAACAGAGAAATACTGGGAAATCTCTGTAACGTTATATTGATGGCATTTTAATCCTTATATTCTCTTAAAATGAGAGCAAAAATGACCTGTTTTCTCTTTAGATATTAAGCTAGAGAATCATTCAAATACTAGCTCTAAAGTGACGTTTGTAAACTGGCAACGGTTTCTGCTGTTCTGACGTCAGCTGCAGATGTGAATAAATGGCAGAAGAAAGTAGTTCTTTGTACAAAAGGGTTTTTGAGACTCTCCACGTTTGATTCTCTTTTTTATATACATAATTATGTCGTCGAACTATTGTATAAACGCAATATCACACTCGTAGCATTGCGATATGGCTGTATATTGGCACTGGTAAGGGCACTAATGCCGCCTTTCCACTGCATACAACAAGCGACAGACCGGAAGTCATTCATTTCCAAAGGAGAGTAGTCCGTGAGCTGTGTAGAGTTTCGATCATCTCCGTATGTGGAAAATTCAGATCCGATTTGAGCTACGGATCTGTTAAAATATTTGAACTCCTGCGACTAGATGTATGTGACCGGCCGACCGGATGTGATGTATTCCAGTTTTATCCAAGCAGGTCCGTGTGCGCGAGATAAGAAATAGGATTTTTTTTTTTTTTTTTTGAATCAGAAAAAAAGTCTATATTGAAAAAACATTTACATTCAAAAATGAGTAATAAAAAATATTCTTTTTCAATGTTGTCTCCACATTCCCTCCAAAATTTTTAGCGGCCTGTGGGTTTCTAGTATTTATTCATTCACTTAACCATGGTGAACGCACCGAGAGTAAAGACTCTTTTTGCACTTTATTTTGGACACCACGAGAACAACTTCTCTCCTATGGTGCACGACAACACTGAAAATTCTGTGCCAAAAGGTGTGAAAGGTGGCTTAAGGCACTCGGCCTGCAGCCTTGAGCCAACGCACGCCTCCCAATAGTGCCGATATACAGCCATATCGCACTGCTACTCGTGTGATATTGCTCATATAAATGCATAAAATGTATTATTATCTATGGCCCCCTAAAAAAATATAAGATGACAATGTACTGTTTAAAACACTATCAATTATTCTTTTTAAAATCATTTACAAGTATTAATAAAGATTTTTTGCAATTCTTATTAAATAATCTATATTAGTTAGTGTTTAATTTGGTCAAAAATAATAACTATAAATGTGGTTCCAATATATTACTCCTCCCAGTTATTTGGATATACGTACTTCAGACAACTCAAATACTTCAAGCACGAAAAGATTTTTTTCTGACCTTGACTTCATATCTCTCAATGTTGGCTGAGATTCTGTAGAAGTTCCTCTTTTGTTTTTCTACAGTACAATTACTTCCCATGAACGAGTTGTCCAGAACAGCACCTCTCATCTGCTCCGCTGCAGCATCAAATCTAATAAAAAAAAAACAAAAGAAAACATTATCAGTTTTAAATCCAGCACATTCTCAGATTTTCAGAGACGTTTTGCTGACAACACCCTGAATGTTTTCCATTTAGCTATTTTTCAGCCTCAGAAAGTAATTGATCTCTATCTGTAACTCACCCAAAACCAATCAGGTCTGCTCCAGGGACGAAAGCATACAACCGTTGATTTGAACACACACTTTTAATTCGCCCACAGTCTCTCTCATCAGAGTTGTCACCACAGTCGTTCTGATTGTTGCACTGCAGATCAGCATTTATACATCTTCCTTCGATGGCAATACAACAAGTTGGTTATCACAAGTTTTCTAGAACATTGTATATATTTGCTAGATCAGGAGATTATGTATCATTGCTGAAGTACCAGTGTCACATCTGAACTTGTCTTTACAGTTCATAGGCTCAATCCCACATTCCTTGGAAGGATGACAGGCTCTTTCCTCCATAAGAGATTGACTGCAGTCGTCACCTCCGAACTGAGACGGCCTCAACACAGACCTGATTCTGAACTAAATCACAAACACATACAATATTATTTAGGTAGGCATGATATTAAAAATAAACAAGAGCAGGGGTGTCAGACTCAGTCCCCGAAGGGCCTCTATCATTATGGAGCAGTTCACACCCCATGTGATCAACTGTAGTGTGACGAGGGCCATATTTACATCTGGTATTTAGATGCATTTTCGTTGTTCTGATCACAAGTGGGCGGCACGGTGGCACAGTGTGTAGCACTGTCGCCTTACAGCAATAAGGTTGCTGGTTCGAGCCTTCGCTGGGTCAGTTGGCATTTCTGTAGAGAGTTTGCATGTTCTCCCCTTGTTGGCGTGGATTTCCTCCTGGTGCTCCAGTTTCCCCCACAAGTCCAAAGACATGCACTATAGGTGAATTGGGTAAGCTAAATTGTCCGTAGTGTATGTGTGTGAATGAGAGTATATGGGTGTTTCCTGGTGATGGGTTGCAGCTGGAAAGGCATCCGCTGTGTAAAACACATGCTGGATAAATTGAATGAATGAACAAATGAATGAATGATCACAAGTGGACAATGCTAAGTACAGTTACAAACAGGGTGTGTAACATTTTAATATTGTCCATGTTTGATTATGAAAAAATAAACATTTAAACAGCAGGTGTAAACAAATGTTTGTTTCCTTTAACCACTTGTAATGGAGCAAAACACACCTTAAAGAGCACCTATTTTACCCTTTTTTAAAGATTTAAGATAAATCTTTTGTGTCTACAGAAGGTGTCTGTAAAGTTTCAGCTCAAAACACCCATCAGATTATTCATTATACCTTTCAGAATATAGGAATTTTCTGCTTTGAACAACATGTAGCAGTTTTTGTTGCATTAGTTCTCCCCGCCCATTGTACCCACGTGCCTGTAAGAGTGTGTCTCAGTCTCCGCCTCGGCTGCATCAGATAAACAGCACAGTGATAGACATGAAGGAAGCAGATCTCACGTAACGTATGAAAAAATACTACATTAAGAACTTTTCTAATGATTGTTTGATGTGTTTGTAGTGGAGTTAACAAGTGGATGAGAACAATGAGTAACACAGAATGTCGCGCACACACAGCACGTGCGTTTAACTTTGCACTGTTTTTGCACACAAATGTGACAGGATAGACATTAATATCCACTGCTGTATGAATATACGTTATGTTGATGTACAAAATAAACCTGATTTAATGTCCACAAACTGGGATTGAAGCGTCTTCTTTTATAATTGTGCTGACATGCGGCTGTGGTGATGAAGACGGTAAAATCGCTGTAATTTTATTTGTTGTTTTAAAAACATTTTAATCTTGTAAAACTCATTCTTGATCACATTTGATGATGATTAATGATCACAGAGAGCTGAACAGATCTTTTAATCCCAGTTGTTTTGCGGATATCCTGTCCTGTTGATATGATTATACAGTTGAAGTACAATTATTAGCCCCCCTTTTAATTAATTTTTTTTTATATTTACCAAATGATGTTTAACAGAGCAAGGAAATTTTTTATAGTATGTCTGATAATATTTTTTTCTTTCTGAAAAAGCTAGAATAAAAGCAGTTATTAATTTTTAAAGAACCGTTTTAGGGTAAAAATTATTAGCCCCTTTAAGCAAATTTTTTTTTTGATTGTCTACAGAACAAACCATCGTTATACAATAAACTTGCCAAATTACTCTAACCCACCTGGTTAACCTAATTAACCTAGTTAAGCCTTTAAATGTCACTTTAAGCTGTATAGAAGTGTCTTGAAAAATCTAGTAAAATATTATTTACTGTCATCATGGCAAAGATAAAATAAATCAGTTATTAGAAATGAGTTATTAAAACTATTATGTTTAGAAATGTGTTGAAAAAATCAGTTAAACAGAAATTGGGGAAAAAATAAACAGGGGGGCTGATATTTCAGGGGGGCTAATAATTCTGACTTCAACTGTACATGTTACTACAGAGACATGTTAATACACGGCTGTCAATCAATTCGGTGGGCAAGGAAACCGCACTCCTACATCACATTGCTGTGGGCCTCAAAATGAGGGTGATTTGGATCCTATTTGTAGAAATTTTTAATGAGACTTATTGTCTTTTTATCACCCCAATTTGACTGTGGACACACTACACCTACACACAGTTCTATCCAAACAGCTTCCAAAAGATGAGTTACGACACCTAGTGTGCAGGAGTAAAATGCATTGTCAGTCAGTATGAAAGAGCTGCTGGTCTGCAGTTTGCATTATGCTTATTGCAGAAATGGCCTTGATGATCTGTACTGACCTTATTCTGTCTATGCACTCTTTTCTGCAAATGTTTTGTTTTTAATTTCTGATTAATTTTTCCTATGGAGGACATGACTATATTTTATGACTATACATAATAACAACATACACGTTTGTAACATCAAGCAGCATAATGTGCTGCTTTTACAGCTACAAATCAATATAAGTGAATGAGATCTGAAAGTAAGTAAGGTTCCAATGACTGCACCCTCTTGAATGTGAAAGAAAAAGGTCAATAATGCAAAAACTCAAACACTGAAAACACACTGTGTGTGTGTGTGTGTGTGTGTGTGTGTGTGTGTGTGTGTGTGTGTGTGTGTGTGTGTGTGTGTGCGTGTGTGTTTTACTCACTGATTTTTTGGCACAAGATGAACACTCGGACCAGGATCCAAACTCAGTCAGCTGGCAGTGTATAGGACAGGCCTCAACATTACACTCTCTATTATCATGTATCTGACACAGCTGGGAACAGCTGTTTTTGAACCAGTGATCATCATACTGGACAGCCCTGCAACAGCAAACGTACTTGCATCACAACATTATGCTTTACACATCAGATAAATGCTTAATAAGTTTTACCTTGAACGTGTTTGAGTACCAGAATCACAGGTTTTAGTGCATTGGGACCATGAACTCCAAGGGTAATGATCACAGAAACACCCCATTGTAGGGCTTAATGAAGTCAGGGTGGAGAGTAGGACCAGGAGAATACAAGTACAATCCATAGAGAAGAAGGTCTGTTGGAACTTGATAGCTTATAAGGGAACACAGAGTTTGTTACACGTCCAT
This sequence comes from Danio tinwini, assembly GCA_903798205.1. Lineage (NCBI taxonomy): Eukaryota > Metazoa > Chordata > Actinopteri > Cypriniformes > Danionidae > Danio > Danio tinwini. Next base: position 8,186,854 of record CAIGQZ010032312.1, on the reverse strand, counting down.
TGACACACGTGAACAACTGGTGTCTGTAGTCAAACACAAATCATTATAATGAATCTTTTAGCTAACAAAAGCTAATTGTTTTTTGAAATATTAATTTAGGTCAGCAGATATTAGGGTTGAAGAGTTGGATGGTTAAGTATGTATAAAATGTAAAAAAGGTGTTTAAAAAGCATGGTTGGCATCATTATAGTCTGAGTTAGCATGTTTATGTAGCACGGTTAACACATTTTAGCATAAATTTGCATGCTTTTAGCATTGTAAACATTTTCAACATGAATTAACCATTTGCTAGAATGAGCTGCTGACCTTTGCTAACTTAATTTACACATTTAGACACTGCAAAACTATTGTTGAAAATTGATCTGAGAAATTTGATCTCAGAAGCAGCTTTTAAATAGAAAATCAGTATGTTGTATTTGCTGAGTAGACACAGAGTAAAAAAGTACTAAAAATGTCCAAGATTGTTATCTTTAGTTTCAGCATTTATCTGGATTGAATCATTGGTTGTATACGAGAATATTATAAAAATGTAAATGTAACAATATAGAAATCCCTACTGAAAAAAATCCCTACTGGTTTTAGCTGGCCAACCAGCCTGGTTTTAGAGGGGTTTTGGCCGTTTCCAGGCTGGTTTCCAGTCATTTCCAGCCTGGTTTTAGCTGGTCAGGCTGGAAAATTACCAGCTAAAACCAGCCTGACCAGCCTGGTTTAAGCTGGACATAGCTGGTTTTGGCTGGGCTCCCAGCCTGGCTAGGCTGGTAAAGCTGGTTTTAGCAGGTCATTTCAGTAGGGATGTAACATTTCTTTATTTACAATGTAAATAAAAGTGTTTAAAAAGCATGGTTAGCATCATAGTTTAATTTAGCATGTTGCTAGCATGTTTGTTGCATGGTTAACACATTGTTGGCATAAATTAGCATAATTTTAGCATTGTAAACATTTCCAACAGAATTAACCATTTGCTAGCATAAGCTGTTGACTTTTTTGCTAACTTGCTTTAAAATATTTACACATTTAGACAAAACTATTATTGAAAACCGAGATTGTGTAGAGAAATTTGATGCCAGAAGCAGCTTTTATATAGCAAATCAGTATATTGTATTTCCTGAGTAAACAGATTAAAAAAGTACTAAAAATATACAAGATTGTTATCTTTAGTTTCAGTAGATATCTGGATTGAAGCATTGGTTGTATAAGAGAATATTATAATTTTTATATTTAAAATGTAATTAAAAGTGTTTAAAAAGCATGGTTAGCATCATTATAGTCTGAATTAGTACATTGCTAGCATGTTTATGTGGCATGGTTAACACATTGTTAGCATACATTAGCATGCTTTTAGCATTGTAAACATTGTCAACGTGAATGAACAATTTGCTATCGTGAGCTGCTGAGGTTTGCTAACTTGTTTAAAAACTTACACATTTAGACACTGCAAAACTGTGGTTGAAAACAGGAATTGTGTAGAGAAATTTGATCTCAGAAGCAGCTTTTAAATAGTAAATCAGTATATGATGTGAAACTGAGTAAAAAGCACTAAAAATGTACAATTATCTATGATTTCAAAAAACTTTTACTTAAGAAAGGAATGAAAACATGATAAAATATGGACATTAAGCAGTCAAATAAATCAACACATCTCCTCTGAGACAAATTGCAGAAAGCTAATAGTACCTGAGATTGAGTAATACTCACAGAATTTCAGACTCCTCCAAAAGTACCACTTTCACGTACTGTACAGCTGCTGTGTCCAATCGCAATAAAAGTAAACATGAAAACAATCAAGAATCAGTTGCTCTGGAGCATATTTTGACCCTTATGAATTGTCTGTCCGCACGCCTTCTTGACTCTCTGTCCAGAATATGTCCATCCCCCTTTACTTCCAGTAAAGCCCTGCAGCTGCAACTCTTCACTTTGACATTTGGCTTCGCTTTAGACTATGGGAATGTGAACAGGGAGTACATGGAAAACATGTTATTACAGGACTAATTTATTGCCTTTCTACATGCCAAAATAGGGTTAGCGTTATTCTTATTAAATGTTATTTTCATTATTTGTATTTTTTATTATTTTAATAAACAATAAAAAATAAATAAATAAACAAATAAAAATAAAAGAAATGCATCAACTAATGTTCTTAACTCAAATGTGTATGCTACAATAAAGCAAACAATTACATTACAAACGTTATTATAAAGTGACATAAAGGAGCTATAACCATATGTTGATACCTGATATCTAGAAGTATTGTGTTCATAAATGCATGTTGAACTATACATCTTGTTTCCAGAAATAATAAGTCATATTTAAGTGAGTTTTCATTAAAACAAGCAAAGTAATCTGCCAGTGGGGTATGTAAAACAATCTTGTTTTCATTTTTAAATAAGCAAGAAGCCATTTATAGACAAGTAAAAAATATATTATTTTTCTTAGAAATAGTAAGTCAAAATTATGCATTTTTTCCCTAAAGGGCTGGTCCACTATGATATATTTTATTTGATATATTTTAAACTTTAGTTGATGTGCAATGTAGCTGTTTGAGCAAAAAACAGAAATGTGCGCACATCTAAAAAATCTCGGAGGCAGGTGCTCTATCAAAAATAAACTGTAGCAAAAGATCAAAACTTGATGAAGACAATGTAGGTTGAAGCGTTGTGTGAGTGATATTAAAGACTTTTGAGAGCTAAAGTAGCAGTGTTGCCGATTTTTTTGATCTTTGGCTACAATGTAGCTGTGTGAACATAAACAACATTATGAATGTAATATGCTCAAAGTTCAATGCAAAGGGAGACAAAGGTTTTTAGAGAATTAGTTTAGCAAAGCCTACAGCGAACGAGGTTTAGGGACTACAAAAAAATACATCTAGGCTAGTGAGATCACAAACGCTTCAGGTTACACGCATTCACCATGCGCATACACACCGCGCATCAAAGGGGCATGGCTAGAGGCGCTGTAAAGTTATAGCAGAGAAAGCTAAAATGCAGTCCAAACGCTGCTATTTCCACAGAGCTTGTTTTGTTTCTGTATTTGGGCTTCCAAAGGACACGACACAAAGAGAGAAGTGCTTACAATTTAATTTTAATTATGTTCCAGAGAATTATAAAAAAACATATATCTAGCATTTGACAAAGAAGAGCTTCCAGAATCTTTTCCAGTTCAGTGCTGGATTCGGTTAAAACTCCTCCAACAGACGAAGCCATGGATTGTGAGCCACAACCTGTAAGTACTTTTATTTGTTAAAATTGCTCTATTTCATGCACAGCTTCTAGCGTTAACGGTATGTTGTAGCAAGGATGTAAACAAGAATGTAAACAACGGGAAATGCTGTTTGGCATCGTTAACAATTTAGCTAGAAACTCAAACAGCCACAATCTTCACCAGCGCTGCAGTGTCTCTCTATGCAGATGCTTTCCCTGCGTTAAACATCTCAAACAGCAGACTTGCAAAAGATATGTGAACGTTTCGTATTACTTACACATGCTTATACCGAATACATGTGAAAGACACTTGTCAGATTTTATTTTAGAGGGCAGGCGTGAGGTTCAGCTGTGTCCTCTGTGTCATTTTCTGTCTGATTCAGGCTCACACTGATACAGCTAACAGCTACTCTGACTGACAGTATTTACATAGCACAAAAGTGCATGCTTGTAGGAGCATGACGCTTTTTCAAGGTGCAATGGAGCTGATCCGCGAATCACAGCATATTAAGTTAGCTGACTAATCAGAGCCTCTTGAGGGCAGGCCTTTTGGAGGAGCTAGGAAAATGACAGTCGTTTTCATGTTAGCCGAGTAGCTGTATATAATCAAAGTAAGAAATATGAAAAAATAACTTAATTTTTTCCAAATAAAGCGAGAGCACACATTGCTTTGCATCTTATAAACACAACCAAGCCTTATAAATACACTCTGGACCATCCCTTTAAAACAAACTAAATAATCTGCCAGTGATGCAAGTAAAATTATCTTATTTAAAAACAATTTTACCCCATTGGTAGATTATTTTGCTTGTTTTGTAGAGAAAAAAAAGCTTAATTCTGATTTATAATTTCTGGATTTTTTTACTTGCCTAGATTTAAGAATCTTTAGATATCTAGACTAGAAACAAGAAATAGGAAACAAACTGTAAATAAGAAAAGCTTTTTTTGCAGAGTGACACAAAAATCAAACCCTCAGAAACGAGATATGAATTCATACAAACCAGATGTCCAGAATGTAAAAATGAAAAATAAATCCTTTATAATAAATACAATGTTTTATTTACAATTATTGGTATTATGTACATAGTGAATTTTTATTGTGTTTTATTTGTTTTAAGCTTAGAATGAGAAAGCAATGGCTTTAGTGCAGAGCGCTCTTGTGCCCTTTAAAATGACTAATATCCATTTTTTTAAACAATAATTCCCCTTTATGGAAGACTAAATTAAAAGCATTGCACAGTGAGTAAATTCATATATAAAATAATAAAAAGAAGCAATCTGATGAAAAACAGTACACATCTTACAATTAAACCTGCCCTTCATTTCACTGACAACTAGCTCTGACTATGAGAAAACTAAATCGGATACAGATGTTATTATTTTACTTCATTCACTTGCTTTTTTATACAATCAAATGGTTTCACAACACAAAACAAACAAACCTCTGGGTAACTTAAATTAGACAATTGATTTAGCTTAGGTATTCAATAGACAGGGATTTAAGTCGAGGGGATTCTGTCGTCCAACAACTGATTAAGTAGTTTTGAGGTTGTCCAGAGACAAGTTACATTAGCGAAACGGTTCCAGAGACATAAAAAGAGACGAGTGAAGCACTAACTGATCAGAAATGAAGACTTGAGAGTATTGAAGGGTCAGCCAGACACAAGGCAGCAAAGCCCCGAGAATCGCCTCTTCCTCTGCCTCACCAGCGGATAAGGAGTCAGATTCAGTAGACTGCTGTCATCTACACACATGAAAATAAAGAATTAAAACAATTCTGCTCATATGAACATGTTATTACAAGACATAATAAATCTCTCACAAATTGAGCATAAAATGCTTAGAGTGTTTGAGACTGACCTTGGTTTTTCAATGGCAAAGGCATTGTCTCCCTGAGTTTGCTTAGAAGGTTTCTCATTTCTCGCATGTCACTGGAAGATATTTCACAATATAGGACATCAATTGAGATAAGTGACAAAAGGATTTATAGTTGAATTGATTTACAAGCATGCAGTATTTTGGGGTAAGAGGGCTCTGTCAGCTAATGATCTACACTGACTGAAAATAATTTCTTAATACTCGATTGATGATCTCTCAAATGACATTACATTCTTGTTAATTAAAAGTCCATTGACAATTATTCCGGCATATGTTTTTCGCAGCAGATGCCCTTCCAGCTGCGACAAAGTAAATATTTAAAAGTTACAAAAAGTTTTTTTTTTCATTTGTAGCTCAAACATTTATTTAGTAATCAGAATCAAGCATTCAACTGCACTGAAATATACTGATATACACTTTATTAGGTACACCTGCCCAACTGCTGGTTAACGCAAATTTCTAATCAGCCAATCACATAGCAGCAACTCAATGCATTTTGGCATGTAGACATGGTCAAGACGATCTGCTGCAGTTCAAACCGAGCATCCGAATGGGGAAGAAAGGTGATTTAAGTGACTTTGAACGTGGCATGATTTTTGGTGCCAGACAGGCTGGTCTGAGTATTTCAAAAACTGCTGATCTACTAGGATTTTCACGCACAACTATCTCTAGGGTTTACAGAGAATGGTCCAAAAAAGCGAAAATATCCAGTGAGCGGCAGTTCTGTGGGCACAAAATCCTTGTTGATGTCAGAGGAGAATGTCCAGACTGGTTCGAGCTCATAGAAAGGCAACAGTAACTCAAATAACCACTCATTACAACTGAGGCATGTAGAAGAGCATCTCTGAACACACCTTGAGGCAGATGGACTACAGCAGCAGAAGACCACACCAGGTGTCACTCCTGTCAACTAAGAACAGGAAACTGAGGCTACAATTCACACAGGCTCACCAAGATTGGACAATAGAAGATTGGAAAAATGCTGCCTGGTCTGATGAGTCTCGATTTCTGCTGTGACATTCGGATGGTAGGGTCAGAATTTGGCGTCAACAACATTAAAGGATGGATCCATCCTGCCTTGTATCAACGGTTCATGCTGGTGGTTGTGGTGTAATAGTGTGGGGGATATTTTCTTGGCATACTTTGAGCCCATTAGTACCAATTGAGCATTGTGTCAATGCCACAGCCTACCTGAGTATTGTTGTCGACCATGTCCATCCCTTTATGACCACAATGTACCCATCTTCTGATGGCTACTTCCAGCAGGATAATGCGATATGTCGTAAAGCGTGAATCATTTCAGACTGCTTTCTTGAACATGACAATGAGTTCACTGTACTCAAATGGCCTCCACAGTCATCAGATCTCAATCCAATAGAGCACCTTTGGCATGTGGTGGAACAGGAGATTCACATCATGGATGTGCAGACGACAAATCTGCAGCAACTGCTTGATGCTATCATGTCAATATTTCCAGTACCTTGTTGAATCTATGCCATGAAGGATTGAACCAGTTCTGAAGGCAAAAGGGGGTCCAACCCGGTACTAGTAAGGTGTACCTAATAAAGTGGCTAAGGAGTGTATACAATTTACAGGGAATTTATAGTAAATTATTTTAAACTTGTTTTTCTTACACTCATAATTACTGATTATAAACCAATTCTAGTGTATTTGTCCATTGTTTTATTAGTAGTATTACCCACTCTGATCATATCAAATTTTTAAATACTTGTTGCTTTAAATCAAGGTTTGTCACTTCAGGAAAGATTGACTGGACTAATGGTTTAAGCCAGACAGAATGGTTTAAGATAACAATGTGCAATTTTGGGCATGGTTTGGTCATGATCTCAGACCTCTGATTAATGAGCACTGCAATCGAATTTCACCTCAGTGTCAGACGATTGCACAGATTTGAGATTTGACATGCATCAAATCAATATCCAATAGGAGAACAGAACCTGATTATGCAATGAGTGACGACAACATTCCAACACTTGCTCCACATATATCATCTTAGTTTTGTTCTATTCTTTTTCACACATTCAAGACAAGACGTGATCAAAATAACACTAGTGATTGTTTCTATTGCATGAGATATTGACACTGATAAACACAGAGATTTCAAAAGGCGAGGTCTGTCTGGCAAGCAACAAACGCTAAAAGACTATTACAAATTGCACTGGTTGAATCTGATTTAAGACTTGCTTATTGAGAAACTGCTTGAAATCCCTACTGAAAATTAACAGAAAAAAAACTTTCTTAATTTGCTGAAGTTTTTCATACCTCTCTATGTTCTCAATGTCTGCGCACACCACCCAGGAGTCCTGTGGAAAATCTACTGGTGATGACGATCGGTCTTCCAACATGGGAACATCAGAGCTTTCATCTATTCTGCAGTCCATGTTTGGCTCTGGGCACATGTCATTTCCTGAAACAAAGACGCTTTTATGTTATGCTTTGTTGTGACGTCCCAAAGGAGCTGCTTTATGTAATTATTGTGCAATCCCTGCCACCTTAAGACTGACAGTAGTATTTCGGCATGCAGTACATTAGCCCTATGTACTCATGTCTGCTTATGTAAAGAATCTGCTGTCCTCTGCTGGCTGTCATTGACACAACACCTTTCCTATGGAGCTGCAGAACGCCCAACAGACACATCGACTTGAGCATCTCTGTAATGTACATCTCCAGACAGCACTGAAGCTGGATGAAGAGCCTGCATATTTCTGGCTGGATTTCGCCATCCTCTGGCCTAAGAGAGATAAACAGACACAACATATACAATAATTGTATATAATTTTGAGTCCCTTTATCATTGAATGTTGGTTAAAAAAAACATTCTCATTCTCATATTTAAAGCTGCATGTCTTTTCTACGATGAATGCCTACCCAGAGATTGCAATGAGGTTTTGATAGGCAGCCTGGGCCACGGCGCATCCTTTGACGCGTGTCTTGTGCATCTGTGCCCTTAAAGAAGGACAGTCGGTTGTATTCTCTCCTATGGAGATGACCTGCTCACGATGAAGAGCCACGAGAGTGTTGAACTCCTGAACCGTCTAAAAAATTTGACAAATCCTTCTCAGTCTATTTTTAGACAGTGAACATATATATATCTTTGCTGGAAAACCCAGTTTTGGAACATGGAGGCTGCTTTAATACACCAGAGTGGACCAGTACCAAAACAGTTAACTGGTTGTCAAGCTTAAAGCATAGCTGGTTGAACATTTTGAACTAGCTGCCATGTTCCAAAACACAGCATAAAACTGGATTTTCCAGCAGGGTAAGCAGGAGATCAGCTGCCATTATCTAGATGCCACATAGCAACACATGGTATTGTGGAGAGGAATGTAATTTCTAAACAATGGTGCAATATGAAAACGCAAACGAGGAACAAATACACTTGACATATCATAAAAGGTTATTCTTCCACACAGGGAGCCAACAATTAATACATCGACATTACAGCATTTCATTAACGTGTTAAAATCAGTCTACTGCAAATGTCCATCTTTAGTATCAAACAAAGTATTTTGATGTGAAGACACCTACGACAGCTTAGCATCAACAGGAATGAAAGCGGTTGTTTTAGAGTGCGCTTACCGTTCGACAGTCATCCATCGCCCGCTGAGCTCTCCGCGCGCTCTCGGTGCTCTCCCGCCGCTCCGGATCCCTCACTGAGGACTTGCCGATCTGAAAAATGTTGGCTGCGGATCTGGGGCGGTTCTTTCGCCCGTTCGGTGCAGAACACATGCATACGCATCCACAAATAAAACCCCTTCACTTAGAAAATGTCTTAAATCCGTGTGTCCTCGTGGAGAGGGTGAGGTGGACGCGGGTTGTCGATGATTAGAGCGATTTTAGGGAGCGGAGCGAGTGTCCGCGACGCTTCCTCTGCATCTCCCGCACCAACAGGCGAGTCACCTTCACCCCGTCCAGGCCGAGCGCTGCTGCTGGCGCTCCACAGATGCGGGATCCCTATAATAATGGACGAGCTCGTCGAAAAACACAATAGTATGAGTAAAAAGAAAAATATAAAGACCTTGTTAGTAAGCGGCGGCTAAGCCGTGCGGATTCGTTGCTTGTAAATTTTATTGTTGACAATACAACTGCTGTCTATCAAAACCTTTCCGAAACGTTGAAGGAACGTTAATAATGGGTTCATGGAATGTATTAGAAAACATTCTGTACAGGTTCTTTTGTTGAAACACTCTCTCGGGAGGTTCATGCATTGTAGAATGTCACACACAGACAGCAATATTTTAGTATATAGTTTTTTTTCTAAAACAGCATTTCATTTATTGGCTAAGATTTAATTAGATTTTTACTTAAGTATAACAATAAAAAAAATGACTCCTTTTAAAATGACATGGTATTTACAGTAAAGTTTATAGTGTCTAAAATAGTTGTGCAATACTGTAGAAATCTTGGTTGTTCAATGAAGTTGTTCTCATAAAAAAATTATATATTTAACATTTTTAGAAATCTTAGATATTTTATGTTTTGTAGGGTTTTATATCATTTTAAGTCCTCCTATCCTTGAACATTGAGTAAAAAACATTCTCTTTGCTTTGAGAAATGGGACTTGGCTGTGACTGTAGGTCACCTTCAATGCATTAATTAATTAACCCACTCATTTCAACAGAAACAACAAAAGTTCTCAAACATTTTACTGTGTAAAACAAGCCGGTAAATATATTGCACACCAGTTTTTAATCATTAATAAGCATTAGACAAGCATCTAAAAAGCTCAAATTACAGCAACAAAAATACAGGCAACACATTTTTTAAAAAAAAGTGTACAAACAGATTAAGCACTATGTGCTGAATTATTGCTTATTTCGTTTTTTTACTGCATTATAATACTGTTTACAGGTCAAGTAAAGCAGATAATATTAGGCAACAACTAAAATGTGATATCTATAAATTGCACAAACCCCTTAAGACCTAAACCACAAACACACAAAGGATTCCAACAGGAAAAAGAACGTCTCAATAACAGTTCATCATATTTGAAGCTACATTGAAATAAAAGTATGAGGCACTTGAGATGTTAACAATCGTTTGTCCAGCAACAGAAAACAAAGTGAGATCGAATCCTTCACATATCAGAGGAGGAGGAAGTAGCAGAGGCCACAGAAGATGATGAAGGCCATCACCCAGTGCAAAGAGTAAACAGAGATGATCACAAAGTCAATGTCAAACGGCCAGCCCCACATGTCTCCCCAATCCAACGCGTCCAAGCCAAACGCTCTGTGGGGAAACTGCCAGCGATTGGCTGGACCTCCATGTCTCTGAAAACCTGAAATAACACAAAAAATATATATGGCTTGTGCTGAAAACCAGGTCATCTGGTGCGATACTATATGCACATTTTAACTCAGCAATTCCATGGAAAACTTAAATGGTTTAAGGACCCCATTGAACATCATGTGACAATGTGACCCCTGTGAAGCCCATAACGTGCACATGCTGTTTCTGTCTATGAATTTTTTACATAATTAGATTTTTTGGAACCACTAAAAAAATGAAGTTTTGTTGTCTTTTGGCATGACACTCATTTATTAAAAATCTCCAAGAAGTCATTTAGAAAAAATATAATAAATAAATAGCATTATATGAAGATACACTCACTGGCCACTATATTAGGTACACGTGTCCAACTGCCCGTTAATGCAAATTTGTAATCAGCTAATCTCATGACAGCAACTTAATGCATTTCGGCATGTAGACATGGTCAAGATGATCTGCTGCAGTTTAAACTGAGCATCAGAATGGTGAAAAAAGGTGATTTAAGTTACTTTGATTGTGGCATGGTTGATGGTGCCAGACGAGCTAGTCTGAGTTGATTTTCTGGGATTTTCACACATAATCATCTCTAGGGTTTACAGAGAAAGGTCAGAAAAAGAGAAAATATCCAGTGAGCGGCAGTTTCGTGGGTGCAAATGCCTTGTTGATGCCGGAGGTCAAAGGAGAATGGCCAGACTGCTTCAGAGCTGATAGAAAGGCAACAGTAACTCAAATAACCACTCGTTTCAATAGAGGTATGCAGAAGAGCATCTCTAAATGCAAAACACGTCCAACCTTAAGGTGGATGGGCTACAGCAGCAGAAGACCACACCAGGTGCCACTCCTATCAGCTAAAAACAGGAAACTGAGGCTATAATTTACACAGGCTTACCAAAATTGGACAATAGAAGATTGGAAAAACATTGCTTGGTCTGATGAGTCTTGATTCCTACTGCAACATTCAGATGGTAGGGTCAGAATTTGTTGTCAACAACACTAAAGCATAGATCCATCCTGCCTTGTATCAACAATTCAGGCTGGTGGTGGTGGTGTAATGGTGTGGGGGATATTTTCTTGAAACACTTTGCCCCCATTAGTACCAATTGAGCATCGAGTCAATGCCACAGCCTACCAGAGTATTGTTGTTGACCATGTCCATCCCTTTATGACGACAGTATACCCATCTTCTGATGGTTTCTTCCAGTAGGATAATGCGCCATGTCATAAAGCATAAAACATCTCAAGTCTGGTTTCTTGAACATGACAATGAGTTCATTGTACTCAAATGGCCTCCACAGTCACCAGATCTCAATCCAGTAGAGCATGCTTGGGATTTGGATGGGATTTGCATCATGGATGTGCAGACGACAAATCTGCAGCAACTGCTTGATGCTATCATGTCAATATTTCCAGTACCTTGTTGAATCTATGCCATGAAGGATTAAGCCAGTTCTGAAGGCAAAAGGGGGTTCAACTCGCTACTAGTAAGGTGTACCTAATAAAGTGGCAAGTGACGCAGTGCAAATGATAAACAAGTGATAAATCACTCTCATGCTATTTGTAAATAGTTTTAGTTTAGTTTTTATGCTACAGTTCAGTAAAAAGTAAAACAAAAATGTAAAGGAATTAATAGTTAGTGACCAGCTTATATTTTCGCAAACATCAAACTACATAAATATACCTATTTATTCTTCATAAACGGTGTTTCACAAAAAGAGCATTTTACTGCCTGAAATTTTACAACCCATATAAGTGGGCAACATGAAATTACAAGTATGTTTAGGATGTGCAAATGCCATTTCACAAACCCCAAAAGATGCGAAAGCGCTTCGGACAGTTGGGCAGGGGCCATTTGGAATAGTTGATCTTCTGATAGGTCTCATGTCTTAAACGATACACTTTCGGGAAGCAAGTTTTTGTAGTTTGATTGAGCTCTGAATGAAAAAAGATCATCAGGTTGTTAAAGTTCTTCCAAACAATACAGATTTTTAAAAATTGAATATATTTGTTCCTCTCACCTTCTTGAAAGAGCACATGGGATATAAGGGTCCTACAGAGGGGACAGGGGGTATTGCTTGGCCTGTTCTTAGCCAGAGTTCTCAAACAGGGCTCACAGAACACATGACTGCAAGGATGGCACTTGTAGGGATTGTAATACACATCTAAACACACGGCACAAGTGTATCCGTCTCTTTCCTCATCATCACTGCCAGTCAAGTCCCACTTCATTGCCTGCACATAAAACATCAATAAACTCAGAAATTGTTTAAAATATTAAAAAAAGCTAATTCAAAATCTCAATGTAAAGACTTAATTATAATCAAAACAAGAATAAAAAGCTAAATCCTCTATAAAACAACACCTGCTGAAGGAGCGATGTGCAGCTGTGAACGGCTTATTAAGATCCTCAGGATTTTTGCAGCAGCCTATTAAGCAGATTTATGCCTGTCTTGATCTACGGATCTATTATTGACATTTTGCCAGAACTCTTTTCAGTACAACACAGCTCTGCATTTAATAGCCCTTGTCCCTTTATAGTTTATCTGACACCTCGTGCACTAAACAAACTAGAGCTGTTCACCATTGTTACTATTATTATTATTAATAACAATAATACTTTTCGTTTGTATAGTCGTTTTCTCAGCACTCAAAGAACTTTACATTCAGAACTGAGCAAGCAAACAGGATGCAGAACTGTAAATGAAATGCACAATATGTATGATTTTTGTTTTTACTTAAAGAGCCCCTATTATACATTAAAAAGGGTCATATTTCGGTTTTATGGGTCTCCAACAACAGGCTGATATGCATGCAAGGTCAAAAAACACTTTCATGGTCTTATAATATGCATTTATTTTTACCTAATTATCCCAGTGACTCCCATATGAATCGTTCAGTGATTCATTTGTTCCCAAACCCCTCCTTAGCGCGAAGCTTATCTGCGCTAATTGGACCAATGACAGCCTGTTGCGATTGGTCAACAGCGTTCAGCATGAGACAGTAAAATGCCCATCGCGGTTTATCAAGCCCCCCAGGTCGCCAACATTAGTATAGAGTGGAGGAACTATGACGTCACCTTGTAGGCTAATTGGCTGCTAGCATGAAACTGGTTCCCTCGATAAAATCTCTATAGGATTTTCCCGTAGGCTTTTCGAAGATTGCAAACAATAAGCTCTGTGTTCAAACACTGTTCAATACACTTACACGTTTTGTCCAGCCGGATAATCCTCACACGAAAATACAACTTTTAGCACTTTTGGATCTTAAATGCAAACGCAAGAACTGAAAAGCTAACATTAGGCTATAAACGGACTACAGCCTTCGGGGCGCTCGCCTGTGACATCAGCACCACCCTGCTACAGACAACTCTTCAAGCTTATTTTTAGAAATATGATCCATGACAAGATTTACTCTCTCGGTTTATAATGCACTGCTAAAATGATAACTCGCTTCCGGGTTTTTGCATACAAATTGACGTCATAGTTCCCCCACTCTATTGGATCCGATTGCAGCAGATACCCAAAACACGCTTCAAAGTAAACTTACTAACACCACAGTAAACAGTACCGGTTCTCAACAGTGTTATTCTGACACCTCAGCGCTGACACCTCAGCACAGACTCATTTAAATCTGTAAACAAAGCAGCACGCATCGCGTCTTCAATGGGGCATTAGACATGATATGGGAATATAGAGTTAACCTGATACAGTGCAAGCGGTTACAAGTAACAACACAATTAAATACATACTATTTACTTACACTTATGAAATGTGTCATGAGCCAGGTCTGATTTCATTAATTATATTTTATTTTGCAGCTTTTCTCCCTTCTCAGCTGTAGATCATTTCTATTTGCAACCATTGCTGTGGCTCCTCTTGCGTGAAATGTTATTTTCTCAGGGCTTACCTGTACTCTGCTTTGTCCAACAATTACTATCTTTGCAGGCTCCCATCTCCTTTCCAGTGCTGTGCACCAGCCGAAGTCCGGGTGCCTTTGTTTGACTTGTACCTAATATTTTGTCCTTATTTTGCACGTGTTACACCAAATTATGTGACCATCCTATTCTGTGACCCTAGTAGGCACTGTTCTCACTGTTTGGCTTGAACTCGCTCCCACAGCATACATACTCTCACATGAATGCGCTGGAATGAACTGTTCAATAGAGGAAGAAACTAATCCATGAGCTGTGTACTGAAAGTTCATTGTAAGCATGTAGATTGCTGAAGCACTTCTTTCCCTCACACTTCCAATAATATCCAGGTAAGCACAGCATCTTCATGACTCATGACTTCAGGATCTGTTTGTCTTATGTCTTTGCTGCTGTGGTAGTGGGCGGGGCCGCAGGTTTAAATTTTGCGAGTGCAACCATTATGTTTCGTATCGACGTCACGCCAAATCGGCTAAAGACTCGTTATCAAGACGATTTATTTAAACCACTGAGTCGACTCTTTCAGATTTAAGCTTTAGCTAGATATTTCACTTCACTTACAGCTGTGTTACACACTACATGGAAGGTCAATTTCAAAAACCCATATTAGTGGCTCTTTAAATTCATTATTTAATAAAAAAAAAATTTACGTGTCTATTTTGTGTCTTACACATTAAATATTTCATTTTAAAATACAGATTTATTTTAGCATGCCAACATATTATCAACAGAACGTAACAGAACATCTTCACGCACATGCAGTGTTTCCAACGGCATAATAGTTACCTTTTTTCTGCAATAGTTTAAAATCAGTGGCTCACTTTTTATCCATTTGTGAGCCTGCAAAGTTAACTCTTATGATATAAACAATTTTAATTGGACTTCTTCAAATGTTGTACTCCCAGGCTTGACTACAAACGAACAGCTTTTCTGTGCCTTTCTTACTTCGTTACACTTCTAGTTGACTAATCATTTCATCACTTTTAAGCTGCGTCTCAAATGGCACACTATGCACTACGCTCTTATCAAACTAATTTACTAATTTTAAGTTGTATCTGTTTACACTGCTTAATGAATGAATAATATAATTAAAGTATTTTAAATGCATTTCATTTAAGGAAGAGAGTGCATTTTTAAAATAATGTTCAGCATTAATTTACCTAGGGTGTCATGCTAATTTTTCAATAAGATTTTTTATTGACTGATTGATTGACTGACAGGCTGATTGATTAATTGATCAGTTATCAGCCTGTTTGGTCCCTCATTATTAGTATTGGTAAAATCCAGTATCAGTAAACCCATTTGAAATCACTTTAAGAATTTCTTCTTTTATTATTATTTTACCCCAGTTAATGAAAAATAAAAATGCTAACAGCAGATCAGATTTGAAGTTGAGCCTTTTTTGTTAAAATACTTTTCATTAGAGCTATTTTTGTATTTATTAGTGGTGGTATAAACAGGTCCTTAAAAATGGAATGAAACACCAGTGTAGGTTTTTTTCAGATATTTACCCATAAATGTATATTAAGTTAACAAACCTTGATGTAAATTATTTTATATTGTTTTAAAATTATCTTAATTAGTTATACACAATAATATAAAATAACATATAAATATAACATATGTTGGACAGTTTGGTCCAATCGTTTGAAAAGGATCAGATTAATAAATTGGAATAATTTTTTAACATTTATTTTAAGATTTCAATTATTTTGTTTGTCATACTAACTTTTTTAAGGATCAATGCAAGGTCTATCAATGCAATTCCTGACACTGCCAATTCTTAAATTTTAAACATTGACTAGAACTGCAACCGACCAAAAGAAGATATTCAGACTTTAACACTGCTTATAACTTTAAAACATCTTACCAGATCTTTTGCCTCCTGCTGTCTCTGAACCCAGCGGTCCTTCTTCCTCTGCTTCCTTCTTAAGCTTTTCAGGTGGTTTTTCTCTCTCTTGGAAAGCTTTGGCTCTAGGTTGGGTGAGATGTTTCTTAATGGCTCCTCCATCACTCCAAGTCTGACCACTTCTTGATCTACTGCTCCATCCAGAGAGGTTCTGCTATCAAAATCCACATGCCGTTCCTCGATTCTCTCCTGATAATCAGACACTTGTGGAGGCAGTTCATAAAGTAAAGGAAGATCTGTGCGTCTCTCTACAGTATTAGGAATCTGTTGCTCTCCATTTGACTCTCCAACTGCTTCAGCAGCAGAGACTATGTGAGGTACAGTACAGGAGAAGTTGAAGGTTGAGGAAGTAGACGGAGATAAGCTTATTGTTTGAGACTCTGCATCATTATTTCTCCTTCCCACATGGTTTCTAGTCCTTCCTGGTCTTGTCAACAAAACTGGAGCTTTAAAATCCTGATCAACTCGACTCTTACTGAGATGCACAGTTGTATCAAGTCCACATGTACATTTGGAGCAGTTTATGAAATTAAAACCTCCTAAGCGAGCTCTACAAATTTGACAGTTTAATTTTCCGACGGTCCAATTGGCCTAAAAAGAAGTGTACATTTGTCAGAAGAATCACTCATTATTTTCAGATAGTCGTTAACAATGAATACTTACCTGATCAACACTTGCTAAAATCCAATCTGGCAAAAATTCAATGTTCAGATGCCACACATTGCATGTGGCTGCAGTCTCGGTTGATGTTACAACCTGTAATAGAACACAGCATTATTCTGTAATTATTCATGTCATATAATGTTCAACTGTTCTCAAACCAGTATAGTTTGTAGAATTGAGCTCTTTTAAGACAAGTTAATTGTAATCCCCTCACCTTAAAAAGGCTGGTTGTGTCTATTAGACATCTGCGGCACTTTCTGCAGCGAAGGTTTGTTGAATCTTCTACTGTTCCTGATTGATCCTGTTCTTCAGTCTGTTTGTGCAATAGAAATTATTTTATGTTGTCTAAATAAATGATTTCATTGGTTAGTAATAGATACAACCAGTTGACTGTTCTTATGTAATCCTAATGGCTGTCTTCACTATATGGTTTTCTTATAAGCCTTTTCTTGCACCTTAAAAAAAACTTTTGCTTTCAGCAAAAATAAGCAAGCAGGACATCTTTGCAACAAACAACAACACTGGGAAAACATAATTTTTTAATGCATTTGCTAACTGAATTTCACTGGAAAGTCTGTACTGCAGTTTTCTCAAAATAGAATCTACAGCGATAGTTCTTGTACTGGCTGGCGTTTTCTCGTGGTTATTATTATAAACACATTTATTTTCGTCTGAGTTAACAATTGGTTCGCGTACGAACAAAAACAATACGTACCACGAGTGAGGTAGCCATTTTCTTTCTTCGGGATTTCTGTAGAGCACCTTAAGTTGTTTGGCTAAAAGGCTAAAAACAACAGACTGGCTCTGTACTGCCCAGAGTAGTTTCTTCCGCTACGGAAGGCGCGGAGGGCCAAAAAGGAGTAATGAAGCCGCGGATGGAGTCGTGGAGCCGCGTTTATTTATTTCTCATTCATAAACTTGTTCATTTTTTATTCAATCATACGCCTTCTTCCATTAATGCAGAGTTTAAAAAAATAGTAGAGTAAATATATTTTAAAAACACAGTAACGTTTTGTGGTATATCCGTGGGGTAAATTTATATTAGTATAGCCTGAGGTCATAAAGAAAATTGTTTATATTTACAATGGGCTCTATGAACAGCTAGAGTTTTAAAGCCAACGATAAACTTCCGGTGAAAGCTTAATGTGACTATTTTCAATTTCACAAAGTTATTTTTACAACATCGATGTTGTAATGTAATTAAAACCCTGCTGAAAAATCCAGTTTAAACCAGCCTAGGATGGTTGGCTGGTTTTAGCTGGTTAACCACCCTGGTTTTGGAGGTGTTTGGCCATTTCCTGGCTGGTTTCCAGCCATTTCCAGCCTGGTCTTAACTGGTCAGGCTGGAAGATGACCAGCGAAAACCAACTTGACAAGCCTATAGCCAAGCTGGGGGACCAGCCAAAACCAGCTGTCCAGCTTAAACCAGGCTGGTCAGGTTGGTTTTAGCTGGTCATTTTCCAGCCTGAACAGCTAAGATCAGGCCAGAAATGGCTGGAAACCAGCCTGGAAAAGGCCAAAACCCCTCTAAAACCAGGCTAGTCAACTAGCTAAAACCAGCCAACCAGCTTAGGCTGGTTTAAGCTGGATTTTTCAGCAAGGAATACATTCAGTTAAATAGACTTAAGCATTAATTTAGTTGTTCAAGCGTACAACAAAATGAAAGACCATTGTAACCAGTGCCGTCAGTAGCAACAGGCTGTTGCAGAAATTCCATTGAAAATACTGGGGTAACTGTCATATTTTAAAGACATGGCGGGGAAATATGGAATTTAATGCAGTGCTTTTTGTCCGATCTGAGACCCACTTCATATCATATATGTAACAGGCAGTGAAGATTTTTATTTTTATAAAGAAATCAGATCTTAAACTTGACAATTTTGTAATGGAAAGACAAAGTTCACCGGAAGCCCTTGGGCTGTGTGCATATAGTCCATTCATGAAGTTATTCATTTGTTTATTTGATCATTCAGCTTCTTTAAACCTGCACAAATAATGCAGAGTAAAGTAAACTAATAAAACACAGAAAAGTAAATATTATTTTAAAAACACATTAGCCAACTAAAGTCCTGTGGTATGTTTGTGGTGTATACATTTATAATTAATTGATAAGTAATAGCGTTTACCTCCTCCAAAAAACACAGCATGTTTCCCCTAATGTTAGTATTCTGTAATTATTAATTTTAGAGGTTTCAGCCATTGATAGCCATTTTCGCTGAGAAAAAAAGAGTGAATTACATACGTCTTTGAATCCCTTAATAGTGTCCACCAGCAGCAACATCTTCACTAATAGCAATTTTTAAAGTGCTGCTTTAACAGAGGAGTTACTAATGCAGTTTTTGGGAGAATAATTGTCTGTGTACATCTTAATCAGCTCCCTGTGCAGACAGGACAGTGATTCGGAGGCAGCTTTTGCATCTGTGTAGTTCTTTTGTTTTGTTTTGTATTAATTAAATTTTGGGGGGCTGTTCTTAACTCTTTTAAGTAATTTAAACAGAAAATATAAAACAAACTGCAAGTGATGTGTAAATATAATGCATTCAAAACTTTCCCCTAAAAATAATTCCACACCTTTAGAAAGTTCCTCAGTTAATGATAATAAAGCATTCATCAGTCCTGTAATATAAATATAATTAAGAACCTTCCATAATGGTTACCTTTAGCTTATTATTGTATACCCAAAAAGGAAAGTGTCCAGGATGTTTGATTCCATATAAAGCAAAACATTGTTATCTGTGTTGCAATACACACATTTTCAGCTCCAGCTGGAGTTTAAAATGTTGTATTCTGCAGATTTCATTATTTTCAGTTCAAGTATTCTGTTTGTGTTAGGCTATGTAATTTTATTATATTTTGAAGAAAATGTATAGCTTCTCATTAACATTTAGATATTAAAGGGATAGTTCAATCAAAACTTAAAATGTCCTGTTAATGGGGGTTGTGTAAATTAACAGGAAATGTGTGTTTTTGGGGAACCCTTTAATAAAATAATTATAAAAAATAAAAAACAAAACAATAACAATACAAAGAGCTGACTTATCAGGTTGAAATCGATTTCATAGAACACCTTCTTTGACTAGCAGAATTGATAAGATTTTCTTGTTTGTTTGTGACATTTGGCTAAAGCATATTATACTGCTGAAAGAGTTACATTAATATACACTACCAGTCAAAAGTTTGGGGTCAGTCTTTTTTTTCATGTTTTTTTTTAAGAAAATAATTTTGTTCATCTAGGCGGCATTTATTAAATGTAAAAAGATGGTTAAATTGTTAAATATTTATAAAAATTCTAAATAACTGCTTTCTTATTGTATGTAGTTTCAAATGAAATTATTGTGCCAGTCATTATTGCTTTTATTACTCATTTATTCATTTATTTTCTTTTTAGCTTAGTCCTTTTATTAATCAGGGGTCGCCACAGTGGAATGAACCACCAACTTATATAAGTTTTACGCAGCGCATGCCCTTCTAGCTGCAACCCATCACTGGGGAACATCCATACACACTCATTCACACACATACACTACAGACAATTTAGCTTATCCAATTCACCAAGAGCGCATGTCTTTGAACTGTGGGGGAAACAGGAGCACCCGGAGGAAACCCACGTAAACACGGGGAGAACATGCAAACTCGCTTGAACCAGCGACGTTCCTGCTGTGAGGCAATCGTGCTACCGTAACACCCAATAATATTAATAATAATATTATTAATATTAGTGATTTCTGAAGGATCATGTGACTCTGAAGACTAGAGTAATGAAGCTAAAAAATTCATCTATAAAATCACTGGAATAAATAATTTAATTACATTATAAACTCCATTTAAACAGTTATTTTACAGTGCAATAACATTTCACAATTTTACCATTTGTACTGTATTTTTGATTAAATATATGCAGCATTGGTGAGCAGGAGAAGCTTATTTTAAAACATTTAAAAAGCATACTGACCCCAAACTTTTGACAAATAGTGTATCTGAAAACACTGCTGAAAGACTAACATTGTAAAAAAATAATTGTAAGGCCCCCACCAGCCACCCAACGTATGTTTTGCTTTCTTTGAAGCGGTTCAAGCTTCAATTATGGGTTCAAACCCCAATAACTCTCACCCTTGGAGTGGGGCTTGTATGTGCTCTATGTGGGGGGTTGATGTATGTGAGGTGTTTGCTCCAAAACGTAGTTTTCTCAGAAACAGACGCGCTACAGCAGGTGGCAGCAGCAGCAATGCAATTTTCAGCTCGACGGGTGTCGCCACAGCGGTGCAGAGCCTATCGAATATAGGCAGCTACTATCTGAAAAAAAGTTAATTTCTGAAGAAATCTGTGAAATCATTCAGAAGTTCAAGGAAATTAATACATTTTTTGACAAATGTACAAGTCACCCCCTAACGGAAAACTTGCTTAGTTTGATTTTACAGCCCAGTGATGAAGATGGATGGATCTTACTAGAAGTTAAGGCGCATGCATATGCCGAGCCCACCCGATACACCTGCGTAGATACCTGACGTCTGGAGCACTTCACATATAAATGCAGCTGCGTCGTCACAAGTCGTCAGTAACAATGTTGATGGTTGGTATCGCCTCCAAGTGTACGAGCTCCTCCGAATGGAGTAGTGCTGTTTGCTGAAGCTTTTGCGAATTTCATGTTCTACACGACATGGAAGAAAACAACGACACGTCCTTCTTATTCCAGAACGACAGTGATTTAGATCACCAAACCGACAATGTGACTTTACCCGTGAAGGTCCCTCTGAGTTATCAGATTTCCACATCTTTGCTGATCGGCGCGCTCATTTTATGTTCCATATTCGGAAACGCGTGTGTTGTGGCGGCTATAGCTTTGGAAAGATCTCTGCAAAATGTTGCCAACTACCTGATCGGATCTCTCGCCGTGACGGACCTGATGGTGTCGGTGCTCGTGTTGCCGATGGCTGCTCTTTACCAAGTTTTAGACAAGTGGACACTCGGACAGGTAACTTGTGATATTTTTATTTCTTTAGACATTTTATGTTGCACATCTTCCATTCTGCACTTGTGCGCTATAGCTTTGGATAGATACTGGGCGATTACCGACCCTATAGACTACATGAAGAAAAGGACATTGAAACGCGCTGCTCTGCTGATCACCGTCACCTGGTTTGTCGGCTTTTCGATATCAATTCCACCCATGCTGATCATGAAGTCTCAACCCAAGAGTAGAGCAGAAGACATGGCCAACCCTGAAGCTTGCATGATCAGCCACGACCCCTGGTACACCATTTATTCCACGTTTTGCGCATTTTACATCCCTCTGATTCTCATGCTGGTCTTGTATGGACGCATATTCAAAGCGGCAAGATTTCGCATTCGCAAAACAGTCCGCAAGCCTGAGAAAAAGAGGGTCAAGTGTTTGACTGTGTCGCCTGCACTTTTCAAGCGCGCCAACGGAGAGTTGAGCAAAAACTGGAAAAGCGCAGTCGAGCCCAAGCCCGCCGCGTGTGTAAACGGCGCGATCAAGCACGCGGAGGACGGCGAGTCTTTGGAGATCATCGAGGTGCACAGCAACTCCAAAAACAACTTGCCTCTGCCCAACACACCAAACTCTGTCCCTCTGTTCGATAACAAACACGAGAAAAACACCGAGGCGAAGAGGAAGCTCGCCTTGGCACGCGAGCGCAAGACAGTGAAGACTCTGGGCATCATAATGGGCACTTTCATTCTGTGTTGGCTGCCATTCTTCATCAAAGCGCTCGTGATGCCTTTTTGTCCATCTTGTGTAATGCCTTTGTGGCTCCAAGACGTAATTAACTGGCTCGGCTATTCAAACTCGCTTTTAAATCCCATCATTTACGCATACTTCAATAAAGACTTCCAGAGCGCGTTCAAGAAAATCATCAAATGCCATTTTTGCAGGCCATAAACGTACTGTATTTTCAGTTCTTACTGTCAGAAACACAAGTTAAGCAGTATTGATTGCTCAAAAAAATAGTGGTGTATTTTAACAGCACTGAAAACATCCTCTTTAGTACCGTTATAAGTATGATTTTATATATCAGATGTATATGCTATAACACCAGGTTACATAATGTGTACTGAAAATGCTTATTTCATGTCCATGACAAACACAGATCATGTCCATGATGTGGAAATAAAAAATCCCATTATGTTTACCTTGCTTTCTTGCTTTCTGTTAATTATTATTATTTCTATACCAAAAAATGATCATAAAAAAAGAGATCACTTGATATACAATGCTCTGCAATGAAAGAAAAACAGCTGAGCTGAGTAATTTTTAAAAACTGATAATATCTTGATTTATATACTTAAAAAAGAAAAACCTTTTTATGAACTTTTAATGTACAACAACAGTATAGATATATTGATCATGCATAAATGATAAGGTATTTGTTCTTAATATTTAATGAGTATTTTAATAATAAAATCACAGAATGCGCACATTCAGTATTATTATTTGATACTCTGTAAAGACGACTGCTGCCTTTTTTTCCCTCAAGAGGCAGATATACATTTATTAAGGTGTCATTTTTCAGTCCATCATTTAAATGCGTCTTCATACTTTTCCTCTTTGCAAGCACTTTAAAACCCATTAATCCTGACTCGCGCCTTCATTCCCTGTGTAAACCCTGCATCAAACAATGGACACAAAGGAGCAACGGAGAGGCCAAAGATCCTCTTAACAAACCCCTTCATAAAAGAATGTTTTTTTGCAACAAGATGCTCCAATGCGCATATCTCTTTTATAGAAATCTCAAGGCTTTTTACATGATCAGGAATGTGCCAGTGCAGATTGTTCCAATGAATTACATTAACAGGTCTCCAGCTCTCCATGTTTATGTCAACTAATGCATTCTTGTTGAAACAAAATCGTCTGCTGAAAATGAAAATGTGAGAAAGCCAATAAAACAGTCAGATGTGCACCCTTTGGATTTATGCCATTTCAATTGTGCGCCAGTAACAGATCAGGTAAATTATTATAGCAAGCCATTTTATTAACTTAATCCATAAACCATACAATATGTACAATTTATATGGGCTGAATTTAAACAAACAAATTAAATTTAGTAATTTTTAACTTTATTTGTTTGTTTAAATTTAGCCCATATAAATAGTTTGCAACCACTTACCATAAAAACAAAAAATTATAAAATATAATGAATTATTTTAATCAGTGTAATAGTTTCTGTTTTCATGCTACTAGTGACCATTTTTAGTAACTATTTATTTTAAGGTATCCTTGTTACACCTGTTCTCTGTACTTACTATGGTAAATACAATTAATTACGCATAATTACATGTAACTAACCTTAAACTAAACACATTCTAACCCTCAAGTGAGTAAATGTAATTAATTAATTACACTCAGTGGTTAAATGAATAGTTACACTGTAAAAAGGACACCTTAAAATAAAATGTGACCGACTTTTTTTAGATGGAATTTATTCAACAATTTATTCAATTATCTTATTCTTTAGTTATTACATTGTACAGCATATTTTTTTAAAATTGAATCAAATGAACCTTATGAGTCATTCTAACATAAATCCCATTAAAACAACTTAAAACATGCATAACATAAACTTAAAACATATTTAAATATACAAAACTTAAATGTGAAACATATAAATATATAAATATGCATAACGTAAACTTAAAACATATATTAATATACACAACTTAAACTTAAAACATATATAAATCTATAAATATACACAACTGAAAACATATATAAATATACATAACTTAAATAACTTAAAAAAACATAATTAAATTAGTTTAAGAATGCATTTATGTCATCATTTATTCATCATTCATCCCTTAGCCCCTCTGAATTATTAGCTCTCCTGTTTATATTTTTATTCCAATTTCTGTTTAATGGAGAGAAGATTTTTTTCAACACATCTAAGCATAATAGTTTTAGTAATTCATTTCTAATAACTGATTTATTTTATTTTTGCCATGATGACAGTAAATAATATTTTACTAGATATTTTTCAAGACACTTCTATACAGCTTAAAGTGACATTTAAAGGCTTAACTAGGTTAATTAGGTTAACTAGGCAGGTTAGGGTAAGTAAGTTATTGTACAGCGAAGGTTTGGTCTGTAGACTATCAAAAAAAAATTGCTTAAAGGGGCTAATCATTTTGACCTTAAATATATATATATATATATCTAAAAAAAAAATCTAAACTGCTTTTATTCTAGCCAAAATAAAACAAATAAGACTTTCTCCAAAAGAAAAAATATTATCAGACATACTGTGAAAATTTCCTTGCTCTGTTAAACATCATTTGGAAAATATTTAAAAAGGAAAAAAAATTCTAAGGGGAGCTAATAATTCTGACTTCAACTATAGTATTTATTCAATAGACACTGGTTATTATTAGATAACAGTACCTGCTGTACGCTCTTAGAAATAAAGGTACACAAGCTGTCACTGCGGTGGTACCTTTTTAAAAGGTACAAATTTGTACTTAAAGGGTCCATATTGGTACCTAAACATTTTAAGAGGAACATTTTTGTACTTTTTAGGTACTAATATGTACCCTTGAGGTATTAATATGGACCATGTACAAATGTGTACCTTTTGAAAAGGTACCACCCCAGTGACAGCTTGTGAACCTTTATTTTTAAGAGTGTATTAAATAGATAGCTTATTTATTACTTAATTCATTAGTGACCCACGATTTTGCCATTGACTTCAGGGATCTGTCATTGAGATATCATTTCATTCAGATATCATTTCATATCATTTATTCAGTCTGATGAGTATTTATTTCTGTTGTGACTAGTAAATTTTTTATTATAGTAGTTATTATTTATAAACTATTTTTTAAATGGTAGCTAACTAACTATCATTAAATACTCTTATTAGTAGTAACATACTAATATTTATTTACTACTACAAAAATTATATGATCAATTACTCCTGACAACAAATGTTTTTAGATCATTGTAACTTAATAAACTAAGTTAATTATGTTCTAACATAATTTTATAAGTTATGCAAGCTATTTTAAGTCATTTTATCATAATATACATACAATGGACTCATAAGGTTAAGTTGATACAGGATTTTTTTACAGTGTAGTAACATACTAATATTTATTTACTAGCTAAAATGTTACTAGTAAGACCTTTTAATTAATTATTTTATTTTATTATTATTATTATTATTTTACTTTGGCTGTAGACTAGTAATATTGAAAGACATTTAAAAAGCAGATCTGACTATATAGATATGAATTGTTATAATAATAATAATAATAATAATAATAATAAGTTCTAATACCTACTGCAATGAAAAAGTTCTAGCATATGCTATATAGTAGTCAATAAGTATAGTATCTAATTCATAATTACTAATAATATTATTTAATAAATGCTTAAACATTTAAAGGTTACATTTGTAATGATTGGCATTCAAAAATTAATAGAAGCACATCAAGCAAAATGTTCTAGCATCTGCTAAATAGTAGTAAATAAGTATAGTATCTAATTAATAATTGCTAATAACTGAAGAGTTTATTTCATGAGCATTTTTATCAGGCTCCTGTGTGTATTTTCAGTAATACCTTTTTATGGCAAAGAATAAGTTATTTTCCTGGTCTTTAAAGTAAAATATCTCAACATAAACAAAGTTTATCCATTTTTTGATGGAAATTTCAGACGACACTTAGAGGTTTTTGCATGAAACTTCAGTTTTTAATGAATGCTTACTATTTAAACATTTACAGGTTACTTTAGTAATTATTAGCATTTCAAAATTAATAGAAGCACATCAAGCACAGAAAAATTAGCGTAAACAAAATATGTACCAGTCACAGCTTCCATACAAACTACAGTCAAAGCTGAAAGGCTGAAATATCCTAAATTCAGAATACAATAGAAGTCAATTGCAGAAACAACAACAATTGCTAGAAACAGTATTATTTATTAGTTACTTTTAAAACAAGTACTAGTATTAAATCAATTAGCACTAAGTAAGGTAAGTAAAAACTTATTTATATAGCACCTTTCACAGACGTCATCACAATGTGCTTTACAGTAAAAGAAAACATAAAAACAGGCTACAAGTGCAAACAACACCAAATAGCTTACAATATTTTTAAACAGTAAAGGGGGACGGCATGGTGGCTCAGTGGTTAGCACTGTCGCTACACAGCAAGAAGGTCGCTAGTTTGAGTCCCAGCTGGGTCATTTGGCATTTCTGTGTGGAGTTTGCATGTTCTCCCTATGTTCGTGTGGGTTTCCTCGGTGTGCTCCGATTTCCCCCACAGTCCAAAGACATGCGCTATAGGTAAATTAAATAAACTAAATTGGCTATAGTGTATGTGTGAATGAGTGTGTATGGGTGTTTCCCAGTACTGGGTTGCAGCTGGAAGGGCATCCGCTGTGTAAAACCTAAGCTGGATAAGTTGGCGGTTCATTCCACTGTGGCGACCCCTGATAAATAAGGAACTAAGCCTAAGGAAAATTAATAAATGAATAGTATCTATGTAATGACTAGTATTAGTGTCTCTTTAATAATTAGCATACCTAATGAGTACTAATATCTAATAAATAACAAAGAAACTAATAATTCAATAATATGAATAAGTAAGTACTACCTAATTGGAAAGATAGTATACTTAAAAATGAAGTAACTATTAGCATGAAAACACTACTACGTATAATAAATTGCGTATTAAAACAGCTTGCCATAATTGTTTGCCATAGCTCTGGTGTCTGAATCTGTAAAAGCCACTCCAGAGAGCAGACGCAGTGGTGCTGGTCACCATAGAGACTCTCAGATGTTTCAAACTCTGGGTCTGAGGTGCAATTATCTGATCAAAGGCCTGGGACAATAGAGCAGACCCACGTGCACACCCACAGCTGGCATCATTTACCCACCTGAGGATCCACAGTTATTTATTACAGTGAGAAACCTCCAGAACCCTGCAGAGACACCACTGCTGATCGCACAACAAACACCCGAGAGCTCCGTAATTGTCTATTTTGGGTCACAACTGCGCCATGGTAGCTTGTAAGCTTAGAGGAAATATACAGTATAGACTGTTTCAGATGGCAAAGCAAAATCGTAGCCGAAATAGAGCCTGTCAGATAGTCTGTACACAGAATGTGATAATGTGTTGCAACAATCCATTTAAGTTCAAAAACTAATCCTTATGAGTACTGTGAACTTAATCCATTTGAGTAAACGAAGCATTCGTTCTAATGCTTCGTAATTTGAGCACAGTAAAACCCAATAAATGAAGAGAACTCAAACCAACTGAGTACAGTAAAACCCAATAAGTTAAGGCAACTCAAACCGTTTGAGGAAACCGATAGCTACAAACCATTTGAGTTAAAAAAACTAATCTATATGAGTACTGTGAACTTACTCCAGTTAAGTTGAAGTAATGAGGTATTAAACTCCGCGGACCCGGTGGCGGGTCCGGTGACGTCATCGACTTCCCCTTTAATTTTTAAAAGTCGCGGGTTGTGCAACACCCTGGAAGTGGCTCCGTTTGAGAGTGTAGAAGCTATATTTTATGCACATATGCATCACTTCGGTTTTTATTTTACTGTACAAAAGTTATTTACACTTAAATACACAGTATACTGGATACCCGAGCTGGGTATTAAACATTGGTTTATTTTCATATCTTATAGTCATTGACTAATTTTAATATAATGTTATGATGCCTAAAATGGAAAGGAGATCAAACAAGTAATGTAAACTCATGTTCCTATAGTTATTATCATCTAAAACTAAGCAGAAGCAAATATGTACTATTTATTATGAATGATCAAAAAGTTTTTTTCCCAGTATTCAGATGAATTGCAACAGTTTTGTCAGAATACATGATAGAGATAAAATTCTTTTTTCTAGTGTTTGCTGCTCTCTGCTGGTTTCAAGCAGAACTGTCTGGAGTAGTCTAATTCTCTAAACAGATAATCTACAACCTTTCAAAAAAGCATTTTAGAAAAAAAAATTAAAAAGCGCCCAATGTTGAAATGATTCATAATAAAACAGAAAACATATCAAATAGTATTTATTACTTTCAGCAGTTTCTTATGTAAATTCAAAGGGCTTTCTATTCAATTACACTGGAATTTTTTATTTATAGCAATGCATTTGGATATGGAAGGCTTTCAAATTTGGTAGGCGGAAAATACAAAAAAAATGGTATAGCACCTCTCGTCAGTTGGAATACAATAACTTTTGCATAGATTATGGTAGAAACATTTTTCTTTTTTCCTCTGATTACACACATGTGCAGGAACCACCAAAATTATTTACAGCAACATAGACCACACAGAACCTAAAAGCTATACTTTCAAATTTGAGTTTATAAAAAAAACTTTACAAAAAGCGCCTCTTTTTTTAGGTGTTTATTATAACACAGACAACATATACAGTTATTTAAAATACTTTCAATAGTGTTTTATGAAAATTTAAAGGGTTTTCTTTAAAATGATACCAAATTTTTGCATTTACACCTCTGCATGTGGATTTGGGAAGCTTTTAAATTTGGGTAGGCAAAATCCAGGCGGAAATCCCAAAATAGCACTAGACTTCCATTACCTTCAATACTGAGTTCAAAACTCTTTTCAAATTTTGAGTTAACTACACTCACTTCATTTGATAAAGTTGACTGTTGGGTTTTACAGTGTACTATTTTATGTTTACAAAATTTGTTTATTTACAAATGTGCAAAATGTACCTTATTACAGTTTTATAAATAATGTAACAAGATTAGTTTTAAATTACAAATTTTGAACAAAGAAAATATGAAAAAATACTTTTTTTAAATGTTAATTTATTATCATCCATCATTAAAACCCCGCAATCTGTTAAAACTTGTTTTAAATTAAAAACTGTAGCCTATAGGCAAATAACAAATTGGCCAGCTCATCCATGTTAATAATAATAATAATTAAATTAGTTTTAAAGCTTTCTTCTATCAGTTATTTTCACAATTTATGATGGCATACTGTCAAAAATTGGACAAATGAGCTCATATAGGGGCCAAATTCTGGACTTTGTCAGTAGGCAGGGTGGGTCTTTCGAACCACCTGAACCCCCTCCCTGACTAGTTTCATAATAAAGCTTTCTTTGCTTCCAAATTTCAGAGTTTGAATACAAAGTCTTGTTTTAACATGAAAAATAATAACATTAAATGATTTGTGAAGGATCACGTGACACTGAAGATTGCAGTAATGATGCAGAACATTCAGCATTTCTACTAAGAGTAATCAGAGGCAGATGCACCGTCAAAAGAAAAGATTCTGGATAGTCTGATATAATCCAGACAGCTGAACGCTGATTCTCCAGAGGCTGTCTCTTTACAGCGGGCAAGATACAAAGGTTTAAACCCAAGACCACAGCTCAGCCATTCAACAACAACAACAAACAAAAACAAACAAACAAACAAAAACTTATTGTGCCCAGTGCCAACAATTGTCAAACAGACCTCCAATCAACCAACAAACACACACAGTAGTTCTGCTGTTCACAATCACAGCTTGAGTGTGTGTCAACGAAAGCTCTCCCAGAGGTGGCAGGTGCCGCTATTCCAGCTTTAGTTAAAGCAGATATGAAAGGTAATATTTCCAAAGCACTTCATTCAAAATCACCACTGAGGTAAAGGAAAAGTGTCCCCATGCTATAGAAAACAACAGCCTTTTTTCTGCCAGGCTGTATTCATAAAAATTGCGATTTATTGTTCTTTGTTATTTTGTAGTTTTGGGCTTTTGCCATTTTTAATGAAAGAAGCAGCTGAGAGGAGGCAGGAAATGAAAGAGAAGGAAAGTGCAGATGATGCTGAACCAAAGCATTGTCTCCTGCATATGAGCCACAGCAGACTTTATTTATTTTTTGACATATGAAACATGTACAGGCGACGCAGTGGCGCAGTGGGTAGCATGATTGCCTCACAGCAAGAAGTTCACTGGTTTGAGCCTCGGCTGTGTCAGTTGGCCTTTCTGTGTGGAGTTTGCATGCTCTCCATGTGTTCGTGTGGGTTTCCTCCGGGTGCTCTGGTTTCCCCCACAAGTCCAAAGACATGCAGCACAGGTGAATTGGGAATGCTAAAATTGACTGTAGTGTGTGTGTGAATGAGTGTGTATGGATGTTTCCCAGTGATGGGTTGCAGCTGGAAGAGTATCCGCTACGTAACACATATGCTGGATAAGTTGGCGGTTCATTCCGCTGTGGCAACCCCAGATTAATAAAGGGACTAAGCTGAAAAGAAAATGAATGAATGAATGAGTACAATACATTCAGTGGTTTGTAGTTGTATGTCATTTACTGTCGGAAACATCCAAACTAAGACTAAGAACTGACCTTAATTCTTTTTTTATCACAATACACTTCAGTTCATTGTCCATTGAAACAGAATGTGAATGGGTAGGGATGAAAATATTCCCCTAAGAAATAGGACACTACTGCACCCGCGCATCATTAAGTCTTTGCTAGCTCATACATCATACAAGACGTCATCTGCGGTAGTTATTCCAGAAGTCAAAAACACAGTAACTACTAACAGAGTACTCACTCTGCAAGGTTGTTTTCCTGTGCTACAATGCTCATATATATGGAGATAACCACAAGAAAACAAGATTACTATTATAAATATTACACTTTTCTGACAGGGTGACCTATTCTATCAAGTCATCAGGTGACGTTATCAGAATTATATAAAATATATCGGGGAGTAGTATGAAGTAGTACATAGTGGAGTTGATTCAGCAATAATTAGTCTAAAGATTAAAGAAACTTGAGTAAAGAGACTGTTGTTAGCGAAATAATTTTAAAAAAGTTTATTATAAGAGCATGACCACAAAACATGAACGTCAGTATGAATGTAATAAAACAGATGTTTTATTACAGTCAAAATCCAATTATTTTGTTACATTTGTGGATCTTTTTGCTTGTTTGGGCAGCCATTTTGTCACTATAGCTGATGTAGTCAGGAACATTTCCCAGACCCCTTCGTTTGTAGTGTGGTAAGGAAAAAATGTTTGTTTAAAGGTCTATCTGGCACTTCCCTCAACAACTACACCTCCAACTAAGGTGGAAAGGTTGGCTGTAGAAATAAGATTGGGTCTACAGTAAGTCAAAGCCAGAGTTGAGACAAGACCAAAACTTTGATTGGTTGAGACCAAGATAAAACTGAACCCAGAGTGGGTTAAGATCAAGACTTAGATGGACTGAGATCAAGAAAAGACCAAGACAAACATGTTAACATCAAAGCAAGACCAGACAGAACTCTTCGAATTCACCTGAAAGGTCAGTATTTATCGCATGAGGAATCATTTTAATATACAGAATATTCAAATATTAATAGTATTAGCTAAATAGTTGCAACTACATCAATAATATAGTGATCAGATTAATGTTTTAAAAAAATATAAATGCACAGTTATTAAAAACAAAAAATACACTTTAAAAAAAATCGTGGGTGTATTTTAACTAAAGTTTTGGTAAAATATGGACAAACTCAGACAACTTACATTTTAAAATGTTTGTGAACTACATGACCACAACTTCAGTAATATAACATATTTTCACAACTGCAAACAGTAACTTCTATCCGGTTATAAAAAGATTATTTTAGAATAAAAAATTTAAAGCATATGCTGCAAGTTGTAAAAATAAGCTGCATGAACATACTATATGCATTATTTGCAGAGATAGCTTGTTTTATAAATAGGAATTACCCCAAAATGCAAAATCACAAGCCAGAACAACATTAATTTGAAAGACTTAAAACATTCAGTGTTGTATGTACTGTACTCTACCTGACAAACGTATTGTCGTTGATCCCAGTTGTAAGAGCAACAAACAATAACTTCTAGTTGATCATTTAAAAAAGTGGCAGAAAGTAGATTTATCTGATGAATCATCTGTTGAACTGCATCCCAATCGTCACAAATACTGCAAAAAAACCTATTGGAACCCGCATGGACCCAAGATTCTTACAGAAATCAGTCAAGTTTGGTGAAGGAAAAATCATGGGTTGGGGTTACATTCCGTATGGGAGTGTGTGAGAGATCTGCAGAGTGGATGGCAACATCAACAGCCTGAGATATCAAGACATTTATGCTGCCCATTACATTACAAACCACAGGAGAGGGCAAATTCTTCAGCAGGACAGAGCTGCTTCTCATACACTGAAAAAAATCATTCAGAGATGATTCCTAGGATTTACTCAATGTTTTTATGTTAAGTGGCTGTAAACAATTTATTTGGGCTAAATTTAAACAAACAAATTAAGTAGAATTTTGTTTAACTTAATTTGTTTGTTTAAATTCAACACAAATAAATTGTTTGCAACAGTTCTGCAGACATCATTTTTTTCAGTGTACTTCAGCCTCTATTTCAAAGTTCCTACAAGCAAAGAAGGTCAAGGTGCTTCAGGATTGGTCAGCCCAGTCACCAAACATGAACATTATTGAGCATGTCTGGGGTAAGATGAAGGAGGAGGCATTGAAGATGAATTTAAAGAATCTTGATGAACCCTGGGAGTCCTGCAAGAACGCTTTCTTTGCCATTCCAGTCCTCCAAGCTCATGGGAGTCAGACACAATATTAATTTTTTTTTCCACTGCACCATGATTTTATATTCTATACTGTACATTATTTCTATTAAGTGATAAGACTTTTGTCTAGTGATAAGTGATAAGACTTTATGCCTTCTCAAGGCATAATCATATTTTATTTTGGTAAAATAAGCGTAATCTAGAGTCCTTTGCCTTTCATATAAGCCACTTCTGATACCTAATGATCAACTAGAAGTCAAGTGATTATTTGTTGTTCCTAAAACTTGGATAGGCATCAAGACATTTGTCAGGTATAGTGTGTAACTACATGACTTCGTTTTGACAAACAGACAGAGAGGTTCCAGTAGACTATAAAAAGTAATACTGAAAATTAGAGAATCGTTTTAAGCTATAAACAAACACAACATCTTTCATCACACTCAAAGGATGGACTACCCCAGTTACACAGAAAGAAGCTTTTAAATCTGACCAAATCTAAAAACAAACTCATTATCAGAACTGAACAACTGTAGTAATAGTAGTTTTTTAACATATAATCACTCATTTGAATATCAGTAATCTATCATGATTTAATCTGCACTGAGTAAAACAAGTTTAAAATCATAAAAAGGTTGAGAACTTTTGCTCCACAATATTCCTCTCACAGCTATTTAACAATGCTAAATTATACATTATCAGCAAAGGGAAGTTGTCGAGAATCATCAATTATTCAAATCTACTCTGTGGCCACATTTGTATATGAACAACACATGAGCACAGCTGTGGTGTGCTGTAATTTACACAGAGACTCATGTTTTCACTGACGACACAGAGATTCAATAATATATTCAGAAAAGTGTGGGGTCAGAGAAAGAGATTTATTATTTATGCAATCATGCATTAAACTGATCAAAGAAGACGGTGAAGAAATGTATAAAAGACTTCAGTTTCAAAGCTGTTCTTTTAAAAACTTTCTATTCACCAAAGACTCGTGAAAATCTTGATTGAGCCAGCTTTCTATAATAAATATTAAGCAGCACAACCTGTACGGCATTAAATCAGCATATTAGAATGATTACTGAAGGTTTATTCACTCTAAAGTAATGACTGATTAATCATCTTAGAAATAAATGACATTTTAAAGTATATTAAAAATCACCATAGATATTAAAATTAAGATATTATTAAACATTAAAAATTAAGATATTATTTTTATACTTAATTATTGGATATTTACTTAGTGAGAGAAAACGAACACTCTAAGAGGCAGAGAGAAACAAAGCACTGGAAAGTCTCCTCAGGAAATCCCACCCTTTAAAGGAAATTACAATGCAGATTCAGGAAAAAGAGGAATATGTTGTTTCAAAATAACCCCCCTTTCCTGTCACAGACAACACTTGAAAGCTTTTACATGTAACACATTTGGAAAACGACAGGAAAAAGAGACAGTTTGCACCAACATTTAAATGTATCATGAATATACTCTAATAATACAAGTTAATCTTGTAATTCATTTTTAGTTTCTTGCACAGATCAGATAAGACATCAGAATGTATCATCAGGAGCCATGGGTATTCATTTTATTTTGCCTGCATATGTGTTTTTGACATTTTATGATAGACCATGACCAAGATTTTAGAAAAAGACATTGATCAAAATAACATCTCATCAGCATAAATAAATTAACAGCAAAATTCAATATTTAAGGGTGAACTATCACTTGATTGTACTACTTCAAAATAGTGTGATTTCACGATCAGCCATTGAGATTTCAAATTGGTTTCATGTTGTTTAATTTTTTCTATAGCTGTAGTGAGATAATCTAGCCCAGTGTTTCCCAAACATGTTCCTGGAGGACCACCAACACTGCATGTCTCCTTTGTCTGTCACACCCATTACAGGTCTTTCATTCTCTGCTAATGCTCTGATGATCTGAATCAGGTGTGTTAATGAGACATGAAAAATGTGCAGAGCTGGTGGTCCTTCATGAACGAGGTTGAAAAACACTAATCTAGCCAAGACTGGTGATAATGCTAATACCTGCTGAAAGAAAACTGCATATGCTTGTAATGTAGGTTTGGATGCTGGTTAAAGCTGGTTCTTTGCTGGTCATGAGCTGGTTCTTCCAGATTCTTAGAGCTTGTTTTTTGCTGGTCATGTATGAGATCAATTTTCCACCAAAAGTATTGCAGGCTCAGATCCAAAATTAAAAAGCACAAATAAAAAAAATTAAAATGTGTCAAATTATAAAGAAAAAATACATATTTAGAATAAGAAACAATACAGACTAAAAAATAATAAGCGTGAATTCAAAAAAGCACAAAACTGAAACTCGAATTCAAAGTTTTCCAAATTGTAAACAAAATCTTTTTTTTTCTTCGACTGATTGGCTCGAGGAGCAGCTTCCAATCTCAGCTAGTGGACCAATGATGACGCTGAAGCCAGAATTTATTTAAATGAAACTATGAAATGTGGAAACAAGAGAAAGACGAAAAGACTGTAAAAAATTTTAATACAAGTGGAAAATTTTTATTTGTGTGCAATTTCAGGCCCGTAGCCAAGGAGGAGTGGGGTGGAGTGGGGGTCAGGTAGTTCGAAAGACCCACCCCACTCACACTGACAAAGGTCCAGAATTTGTTCCTTACACAAGCTCATTGGTTCAATATTGACTGCTATGTCATCGTAATAAGTGAAAATAACCCATCGAAAAGGCTTTAAGACCAAGCCAAATTCTGTGTTGGCAGAACAATTATGCAAACAATTATTTTTCATGAGTCCAACATCCAGCTGTGCAAGAAAACACACACTCTGATGTGTAACATCATCTTTTACTACTGTATTGTTTTTAAACAGAGAAAAGTGTTTACAAGAAACTTTTTTTCTAAATCATGGACCTTATTCATGAAACAAAAAAAAAATGACCAATATAAAGGTGTGAAAAACAAAAAGTGGATCATATTAAAATTTATTTGAGTACTATTTTGGCTTTTGTTGTTATCCATTAATTTTCAAATATAGTTTTTTTTACAAGAGGGGCTAGAACATTAACAGCTCTACATTTATTTATTTATTTGTTTGTTTGTTTGTTTGTTTGTTTATTTATTTATTTATTTATGTATTTGTTTGTTTGCTTGCTTGTTTGTTTGTTTGTTTGTTTGTTTGTTTGTTTGTTTGTTTGTTTGTTTGTTTGTTTCAAATGACCAAATTCTAAATGAGGAAAGTTGAATATGCTGGCCAGTTTGTTATTTATAATTTGCCTAATACATGACAGTAGGCTTGTTTTTAATTTAAAATTGATACATTTTTTTATGATATATGAAGTAATACATGTGCATTTTGAAAATAAATATTTCTTTATTCTAAATGTTTAGGAAATATTTTTGATACATCAAAAGGTGTGGTTGACCATCCGACAAGCTAATCCAGATAATTATATATTTATATATGCTTAAAATATATTTAAATCTCATAATTAAATATAAAATGAGGGGAGTAACTCCAAAAAGGTCCATCTTTTAAGAAAATAAGAACCACCTCTTTCACCAGGCTGGCGACGGGCCTGAATTTGGAAAACTTTGAATTCCAGTTTCAGTTAGGAAAAAACATTCTAAGCCAACATCAAACCAGCACATGCTTGAATTTTTATTTAGCAGGGGTCTAGTTACAGTAATTATTCTAGATGTTTTGAAGACATAGTCCAAAAATATGTATCTACATCTATAATTTTTTTATATTGTTCAAAAAACAGCCTCAAAATAAGCAGCCAGCTGTAAAGAAATCAGCTGTAGTTGTACTTGAAAGCTTCAAAAAGCCGAGTGTTCAAACATAATCACCTGCGTCTGACTCACACTGCAGGGTCTGGAGGGTCGCAGGACTCCAATCCGCGAGTAAACCTCTGCATCCGAAGCAGTTCCACATGATGGATGAGGGCTGGGTGGTGTGGTGTGGATGAGGGGAGGCGTCACATATAACAATGGTGGTGGAGGTTGAGTGACATGAAAAACAGGTGGAGGAGGAGGTGGAGGTGGAGAGGGAGGAGAAGTCATCACTACAGGCAAATTGGGCTGTTTTAGATCATACTGAGCCATGCGATAAAAACCAAAATATTCTAGAGCATTTCCAGCCTGAGCGATGCGGAGCCTGTGGCGCAGAAGAAGCACCCAATACAATAAAACCAAGATCATAATCCCAGCCAAAACTATAAACGGCACAGCCAAACTGAGCTGAAAGTCCCAACAAACACGAGGCAGAGCTGAAGTCCGACAGCCAACGCTTGATTGATTCTTCCTTGGAGGAATGTCTACCAAAACACTCAGGTTTCTGTTTGTACTTTCTGTGGGCATCTCCAGATGTGGGTTTCTCCCCCTAAAAGAGTCTCGGCAGAGACGAATGCAGTCATCCGTTGCTGAACATCTGTTCTAGAGAAGGCAGCAATTGAAGGAATGGGATCAGGGTCTGGTGGTGACTCCTGGTGCTCAATTAAAACAGTGTTGGAACAGAATGAGTCTTTGTATGATTGACTGAAATATGTAAGTAGTTAACCTGCTGAGATCAGTCTAGTGCGCTGGCCATCCTGTGGAGATCCAGGGTCTAATATAGAATTTAATCAAAGGCTTCGGTGAGCCTTGCAGACCTGTGAGCTGCTGAGGCTGAGCCAATATTGATGCCAGTTGAGCTGTTTCTATGAGAATTACTGTAGAGCGACAAACTTTATAGCGTAGTGTAATCATCCTGTCGTCTAAAGTTTGCATAGCTTGTGTAATAGGATATGTGACCATGGACCACAAAACCAGTCATAGGCAGTGCTTAATTTGAGCTAGATCTTGCCGGATCCTGTTCCATGAAATGTCAGATATTAGTGTTTTGCCTTCCAGCATTTATTTTAATCGATCCGGCAATAACTTTTGCGTGGTGAATACCTGCATGTGTGTGTGTGTGAGAAAGAATGTGAATGAATTCGAGTGAAAAACAGCGAACCAAGCTGTGTGGATTTTGTGCACTCGCACACACATAAAGGTAGACGCACACACACTTTTGACAAATCAGCTTTCTTACGTTTACAATATCTCTCATTGTTTGATAATTATTGTTTTGCATGCAGAGAGCAGTGAAAATAAATAATGACATAGTGGCCTACCTGTATAATATTTGTATTTTCAAAATGCCAAAGAGGCAGTCAAGCATATATATATTTTTTAAACCATGAATAAATCTGATAATGAGCCTGATCAAATGAGATCTCGAAAAGATGAAACTGCGCCCCTGCTGAAACTGAGACAGAAGCAAAGCGATCTCAAGTCTTGAAGATTAGACAGTGTGAGTTATTTTCGCTTAGCACATAATAGTGAAGTGAACTGAATGTCAGTGCTGTTAATAAACTGAATAGTGATGATTTATACAATTTATGTTTGTAGCTACATGTTTGTTTGCTTTTTACCATGGTTGACCCATAACGTTATAATGCACAAACCGGTTAGAACTTTGATGCCTTTTTTCCGCTATAACTGCTTAGTAACGTCATGTTCCAGGTAAACTGAAACTGTGTGGCGGACGTCGGTTATGTTAACTTTTATTTGCTGGTATTGCTCCAGAAATTATTTGTTCACAAGTTAAGCACTGGTCATAGGTATCAATTTGTAGACATTGTCATTTTTATATCAAGTTAAAACTGAATAATTAAGATTTCTGATGATGTATGGTTTATTAGGGTTGGACAATATTTGTCGAAGTACAAATAATGGCCAATTTAGAATCTGAGGCTTCAAAAAAATACTGGAAAAATCCTCTTTAAAATTGTCTAAATGAAGTGCTAAGGAATGCATAATACTAATCAAAAAGGGAGTTTTGGTAAATTATTTATAGTAGAAACTTATAAATATCTTCATTGGCATAAAAGACAAATAAATAATAATTTAGACTCATGCAACGTATTTTGGCTATTCCTAAAAATATATCTATGCAAAATAAGACATTAGTGGTCCAGGGTCACATATATGTATGATTTTGTTATGTACTTCACAGTGAGGGTATTCCAAGCACAAGTAGCTTGTAGCAAAACGTAAAAAGCACAAATTTTCACCCTCATTGAAGCCTGCAGGCTTTACATAGAGGAATCATTTGGAGGGCAAATAAAAAAAAATGTACTTAATAGATTAAATAAAGAATTCCATTCCAGAACAGAAGTCAATTTTTAGCTTATTACTAAAGATTTAACAGGCAAACATTATTTTCAGTCAATTAACTTCCAGATTGTTTACTTTGAAAAGAGCATTGTGAGTTTAAGCCAATTTTAGTTAATTTTTGTGCTCTTTTTCCTCCATTATTTGGCATTTTTAGACTATTGAAAATAAAATATCTA
Organism: Danio tinwini; assembly: GCA_903798205.1. NCBI lineage: Eukaryota > Metazoa > Chordata > Actinopteri > Cypriniformes > Danionidae > Danio > Danio tinwini. The sequence goes on along the minus strand of CAIGQZ010032312.1, from coordinate 8,147,108 downwards.
AAATACACATTTAACTTATTACACTTTATTGATTTTCATTTAGAGATTTTCCATTACAATAAATTAAAATTTGTGATTTTTATTTTTTTATCCATATACACAGTATATAATAATTATGACCAGAAATCTCCACTTCAGTACCACTTACATAACCACACTAAACATCCATAACATAACATTTCAATTGATGATTATCTTGAAGCATTGTAATTAATCAACAGGAAAAACAATTTTGAATATATAGATTTGGTAACACTTTATAACTACACACTATGAATCAATTATTAAGCATTAGCATCTAGTGAATTCATTATTTGTTATGCATTAACTCTACATTAATAAATGTTAGTAAGCAGTTTATAACTGCAGCTACAAATGCTGTATTATTGACTTATAATAATAATTGTACTTTCATACTTTGTGACTGGTTGATTTTTCATTCCTAAATTAAGTATTGCATTATTAACAAACCATTTGTATTTAAGAGTAGTTGGAGGTTTTAAGATAATTCAGAATGAGTTAGTAAATGATTAATAAACTATTGAAATTAACATTTTTATATCTTATTATTCAGGCATATAGTAATGGTTACTATGTATGTTAATAAATGCTTTATTAACTCAACTACATCCAGTTTCGTGACCTAATCTAGTGAGGACTATTTATGTTTTATAAATCCCTTATAAATGACAATTAAAGGCTTGGTATCAAATGAACAATAATCTTTGCAATCTTATCTAAAAAGTAAAATGACTCTAAGGTTTCAACATTAATATATTAATTTAACAATATTATAGGATGCAATGTTTAAACTGTACAGTATTTTTATTTTAGATAAGGTTGCAAAGATTTATTTTTTATTTGACAGTTTCATTTGTTTATCTTCAAATGAATAGAAATAAATAAAGTTGTTTATGTTCTTTTTTCCTGCTTAGAATTTAACTGAGTCTTTAATTGTCATTTATAAGGGATTTATAAAGCATAAATACTCACTTTAGATTAGGTCACAAAACTGGATGTAGTTGAGTTAATAAAACATTTATTAACATACAAATTAATTATTAGTATATGCCTGAAAAATACAAATGATAAATGTTAATTTCAATAGTTTATTAATCATTTACTTACTCATTCTGAATGATCTTTAAAAAAAAAACCTATGCTTAAATAACTGGTTTGTAAATAATGCAATTTTTTAATTTGGTAATGAAAAATAAATCATTAACAAAGTATAAAAGTGCAATTATTAAGCACATTATAAATGTGGTTATACTGTAAATCAAGAATACAGCATTTGTAACTTCAGTTATAAACTGCTTACTAACGTTTATTAATGTAGAGTAAATGCTTAACAAATAATGAATTCAATATTTGCTAATGCTTAATAAATGGTTCATAGTGTGTAGTTATTATAAAGTGTTACCAAAGATTCTTGGTCACACGTTACAATATGCTGTTATTAAATTATGTTAGTTCATGTATTTACTAAGATGAGCAATACTTTTACAGCATTTATTAATCATAGTTCAACATTTATTAAAATGGTAACTCTTTAGTTTAGGTCACAACTCATGGTATTAACACTAGCTTAATAAACTACTAATTAGCTGTTTATGAATAGTTAGTAAGATAGAAGTTGGGTTTAGTTTTTGGGTAGGATTAGGGATGCAGAAGATCATACTTTATCAAACTACTAACAAACAGTTAATATCTTAATAATAGGCAGGTAATAAGCCGGTTGTAAATAGCATGAATTGTGACCTAAACTAAAGTGTTACCAATTATGCATTATTAAAATGTAAAATTTAGCTTGTTACATTAAATAATGCACGGTGAGTTAACCGAACAATGAATGAAATATTGTAATAAATGTAGTATCAGTGAGAGAACTTTTATTTATAAGAGTAAAGCACAGTGTGTGTTTTCTGTGTTAAAACTATTAACCAATTCACCTTAATTCTTTGTTAATAAAAAAAAAACTTCATGAAATTAAAACTTACTTTTTACAGCACTGTTCCATAGAAGTATTCCCAATGAGTGCAATGACTGAGAGCTGTGCTGCAAAAGTAAAAAGGCAGCAGAGTGTTTGTCATGAAAGGAAATTCATAGAGAGTTCAGGAAAACATTCCACACGGTCCTGCCTGGGGATTGGCTGAACTCACTATCTCTATGGTTACAGGAAACTGGCAAAGGATGTTGGTCAGTATCTCTGAGGAACTCAGATGAAAGAATGGCCTTAAAAAAGCCAGTGTAATATGACTCAAACTAATTGTTGACACGTTTTATAGTGTTGTTTACTTTTTCAGGTTTTAAATATTAATTTTAAAGTGGAATTATTTAAATACAATATTCTTGCTTTGCAAGTTTGCAACACTGTAATAAGAAATCTTACAACTGTAACAATCTTATAATAAGAAGAAAAGTTTTGTGAGCACAAAATCAACTTATTGTGACATTGAAGATTGGAGCATTTATGCAAAACAAAAATTGTCAATCGGTGCTTTTGAAAACACTATTGGTTGGGTTTAGGGAAGGAGGAGGGTGGGTCAGTTGATGTGTCAGTCAATCAGATAGTCGACAAGTCGACAGCAGCCTCTGGTGGATTGACGTAAAAACAGCAGGTGTGAATGACATTGGCAAGAGAAATTTGAGATTTGAAGAAGTGCACACAGTGGCCTCTCTTGGATTTGCGAAAACAAAAACAGCAAAAAAATAAAATAAAAAATGTAGCTCCTGGGACGTATTTGGCGGACTCTAGAAATTCAATTCAATTCAATTCATCTTTATTTGTATAGCGCTTATACAATGTAGATTGTGTCAAAGCAGCTTCACATGGAAGTTTATAGTGAATTGAAAAGTGTCAGTTCAGTTTTCAGTGTTTAAGTTCAGTTTAGTTTAGTTTAGCTCAGTTCAGTGTGGTTTAATAATCACTACTGAGAGTCCAAACACTGAGGAGCACTTCCATCGATGCGCAGCTCTACAGATCCCGAACCATGCAAGCCAGTGGCGACAGGGGCGAGGAAAAAACTTCACCAATTGGCGAAAGTGAAGAATTTAAAAAACCTCGAGAGAAACCAGGCTCAGTTGGGCACGACCATTTCTCCTATGGCCAAACGTCTTGTGCAGAGCTGCAGTCTAGGCGCAGTAGCTGGACCTCCGCGAAGACACGTCTGTCCTTGGAGCATCAGAGGAATCAGTCTTATGCTCTCCATCATGACCACCACAGCAGCAGCTTAGGATACGGCCTGGTCCGGGAGCCTTGGAATCGTCTCGTCGCTGGTCTTGGATCGCATCAGTGGCACTGCATAGTCTGAGGGCCTCGAGATGAGTACCCCCATGTGGAAATACAGAATAAGGAGAATAATTAGCGTAGCTGCTGTTCATAGTGTATATAAACAAGAAGCAAAATCGTGTGTGGGGCACATCATGCGTCACACCGCTATGTAATGCACTAAGTGTATGCTTTGCTAAAAAGATAGGTCTTTAATCTACTTTTGAAGAGTGAGAGTGTGTCTGAGCCTCGGACATTATCAGGAAGGCTATTCCAGAGTTTAGGGGCCATAAATGAGAAGGCTCGACCTCCTTTACTCGATTTAGCTATTCTAGGTACTACAAGAAGCCCTGAGTTTTGAGATCTTAAAGAGCGGGTTGGATTGTAGCGAGACAAGAGGTTGGTTAGATAAACAGGAGCTAGGTTATTTAAGGCTTTATAGGTAAGAAGCAATATTTTAAATTCAATACGAAACTTAACAGGCAGCCAGTGTAAGGAGGATAAAATTGGGGTGATATGATCATATTTTCTAGACCTGGTAAGAACTCTGGCAGCTGCATTTTGTACTAGCTGAAGTTTGTTAATAGAGGATGCTGGGCAACCAGCAAACAGAGCATTACAGTAATCCAGCCTAGAAGTCATGAAAGCATGAACTAGCTTTTCTGCATCTGAGATGGATAGCATATTTCGCAATTTAGCAATATTTCTTAGATGAAAGAAGGCAGTTTTTGTGACATGGGATATATGATTTTTAAAGGTTAAATTGCTGTCTAATATGACACCCAGATCTTTTATAGTAGAGCTAACGCTAACTTTGTATCCCTCTAATTGCAGGTCGAGTTGTGAGAACTGCTGTGTACAGGATTTAGGCCCAATAAGTAATAATTCTGTTTTGTCTGAGTTTAAGAGAAGAAAATTGTTGGTCATCCAGTCTTTAACATCTTTAATACACTCAGTTAGCTTAGACAGTTTAGACATCTCATCAGGTTTAGTTGAAATATATAATTGAGTATCATCTGCATAGCAGTGAAAACTGATCCCATGTTTTCTAATAATGTCCCCCAGGGGAAGCATGTATATTGTAAACAGCAAAGGGCCTAAAACTGATCCTTGAGGGACCCCGTACTTTACCAGTCTTACTTGTGAAAGTTGTCCATTAATATTCACAAACTGGTAACGATCAGCTAAGTATGACCTAAACCATTGAAGAGCCTGTTCTTGGACACCTGTAGAATATAAGCGGTCTATGAGAATATTGTGATCAATGGTGTCAAAAGCGGCGCTAAGATCTAGTAGAACTAATAGTGAGATGCACCCTTGGTCAGCAGCTAAGAGTAAATCGTTGGTTATTTTCACTAATGCGGTTTCTGTGCTGTGATGAGGCCTGAAACCTGACTGAAACACTTCAAAAATATTGTTCATCTGCAGAAAGGAGCATAATTGGGTAGAAATAACTTTTTCTAGTATTTTAGACATAAACGGAAGATTTGAAATAGGCCTATAATTAGCTAGGTTGCTGGGGTCCAGTTGTGGTTTCTTAATAATAGGTTTAATAACAGCTAGCTTGTAAGGATTTGGAACATGGCCTAAAGCTAAAGAAGAGTTGATAATGTTAAGGAGAGGTTCTCCTATAACAGGTAGCAATTCTTTTAGTAATTTTGTTGGAATTGGATCTAACATACATGTAGCTGGTTTGGAAGTATTTATAACTTTATCTAGCTCTTCCTGTTCTATGATTTTGAAGCATTGTAGGTTATTATGATTCAGTGGAATGTTCACTGGATCTGGAGTATAAGGTGGTGCAGAAAGTTTAACATCTTCTATTTTCTGTCTAAAGTCTTCTATCTTATCACTGAAAAAATTCATGAAGTCATCACTACTAATATGCGGTGGGACATTTTGTTCCAAGGATGACTGATTATTTGTTAATTTAGCAATGGTGCTAAATAAAAATCTAGGATTGTTATGATTATTTTCAATCAGTTTGCGGAGGTGCTCAGCCCTGGCAGATTTAAGAGCCCTCCTATAGCTGGACATACTGTCTTTGTACGCAATTCTAAAAACCTCTAAGTTTGTTTTTTTCCATTTACGTTCCAGGGCACGGGTTGCTGTTTTGAGAGCGCGAGTAAGACTATTGTACCATGGTGTAGTTTTGTTCTCTCTAGCCTTTTTTAATTTAATGGGTGCCACCGTATTTAGTGTGCTAGTGAAGATGGCATCCATACTGCTGGTTACTACATCAAGGTCATTTACGTTTGCGGGTGTATTTCGAATTAAAGAAAGATCAGGTAAGTTATTTATGAATTCATCCTTAGTGGATGGAACGATAGTCCTACCAGGGCGGTATATTGGTGCAGATCTGATAATTTCAGGTGAACGCAGCTTATATAGCAAGAGGTAGTGGTCTGTAATATCATCACTTTGTGGTATAATGTCTACATCAAAGACCTCAATTCCGTAAGACAATATTAGATCTAATGTATGCTTTAAGCGATGGGTTGGACCAACCGCATTTTGTTTTATCCCAAGTGAATGTAGTAGATCCATAAAGGCGAGCCCTAGTGTATCATTGGAGTCATCTACATGGATGTTAAAGTCTCCTACAATTAGTATTTTATCAGTTTTAACTAGTAAGTCAGAAATAAAATCAGAAAACTCTTTTAGAAAATTGACATAGGGTCCTGGGGGTCTATATATGGTGATTATAGCAAGAGATATTGTAGGTTTTTGCATAATATCTGGTAGCATAACATTAAGAGCTAATACTTCAAAAGAGTTAAACATAAGTCTCTTTCTCTGACTAACATTAAGAATATCACTAAAGATTGATGCAACTCCACCACCACGACCAGTTTGACGAGCCTCATGCTTATATGAGAATCCTGGAGGAGTAGCTTCATTTAAGCTAATATAGTCATTTTGTTTCAGCCAGGTTTCAGTGAGACAGAGTGCATTAAGATTGTTATCTGTTATTATTTCATTTATGATAAGTGTTTTAGGTGCTAGTGACCTGATGTTTAGGAGACCAAGCCTTACGAAGTTTGTATTATCACTTTTTATTGGATTTTCAGCTTTTATTCTTAATAGATTTTTTCTAAAGCACACAGTACGTTTAATTGTTGATCTAATAACACGAGGAACAGACACAGTCTCTATTGGGTACGCTAGGCATGTATTACTATAATTTAAGTTGGACGAACAGGAGTCTATATGGGTAGAATGTGAATTTTGTGAATTTTTACTTACTAGTCAGACAGAACGAAGCATCTTAGAGATGTTGTCCGTCAGCAGTTCAGCTCCAGCTCGACTAGGATGCAGCCCGTCAGCGCGGAAGAGCCTAGGACGCTCCCAGAAAAGATTCCAGTTATTAGCAAAGAGCAATTTCTGTTCATTACACCATGTTAATAGCCATTCATTCAGAGCAAAAAGTCTACTGAACCTTTCATTTCCTCGGCGGTAAGTAGGAAGCGGTCCAGAAACGATGATCTGCGTGGCGGGCGAGGTGCGTCGAACCGTCTCGATCAGGCTCCTGAAGTCCCTCTTCAGGATCTCCGACTGGCGAAGCCCGGTGTCGTTCGTCCCCACGTGGAGGACAACGGCACCGAGGCTCTCGCCAGCGCTCAGGATACTCGGAATCTGTGTAGAAATATTCTTAACGCGAGCACCAGGAAAGCAAAATGTGCGTACTTTATTACCTGAAGTGGAGGCAGGACGGACGTGGCGGACGATGGAGTCACCGATGATAGCCACATCGTGACCCGTCTCGCGGAGAGAGGCGAAGCGGTTCTCCGTGGAGATCTCGAACACGGGAGGAGGAGACTCTCTGCCGCGGGGCTTCCTGAGCACCCTACGCGGCTGCACCCAGGGGCCGTGGTAGCCGGGTGTCGGCGTGAACGACCCCTGGGCACACCGCGTCCTAGGTGCGCTGGGCCTGGACAGAGAAACACGTGGGGTTGAAGTGGACGGAGTGTCGCGGCTGTATTGTGCACTTACCTCAGATGAGCGGACTGGCACACGGGACACAGCGAGCAAAGCTCGCTGCGTTGTGAGTTCAGTCCGTCTCACCTGCAGAAGGCGGATGCGTTCATCCAGCCGTCCCAGCTCCATGTCCAGCGCCTCCATCGATGTCTCTCCTGCACACAAGGACAGAGACACAAGCGACATCGTACAGGGTAAACGAGCAAAGCCAGTAAGTGAGAAAATTAGGGAATGAAAGCAGTCGGTAGCTTTAGCTGACTAGCGATGCTAGCAGGCCAAAGCTACAAACAACAGGCGGATGCTCGAGGGACAGAACGTTTTTAAAGTAGATTTATTTGTATAAAGTGCTAAATGTTGTAAAAAATGTATTTAGGGATTGTTCCCCTAAGTAGTATTTAGTGAAAGTGGAGGTATTTGATAATAAAAATGCAAATTGCGAATCTATGCAACAGAGAGCTCCAAACACAGTCCGTTTAGCGTAGCAGCGTTTAGCGTAGCAGTGACGTCACTCGAGCATGCGCGAGTGAAATTTATAGAAATTTATATAGTGGTACGTTTTCAGAATGAGCCTGGGTTGGTAGTTTACGTATGATAGCAAATTTGAAAACATGTTTATCGAACTTTGGAGATCCTGGGTTTCAGCGGACAATCATTGCTCACATTCCCCATCGAGAGCATCCCTACCACAGACACTTATTCTGGAATCTGATTTAGGTCTCTATTAATGGTTAAAAATGAAATTGAATTCATATTGGGTATATCTAACAGCTATTCTGGTCTTAATCCTTTCTTATTTGTTATGAAGCAAATTTGACTGTGTGCAACGTTACATCTTAAAAAAATGCCAATTGCTTACTTGACTAATTTGTTTAGCATTGTTATATAGTTGTTTATATCACTGTTTCTCAACCACGTTTCTGGAGAACCACCAGCTCTGAACATTTTCCATTGTCTCCTTAACCAAACATACCTGATTCAGATCATCAGCTCATTAGCAGAGACTGAAAGACCAGTAATGAGTTTGACAGACAAAGGAAACATTCAAAACATGCAGTGTTGGTGGTCCTCCAGGAACATGCTTGAAAAACCCTGGTTTATATCATTATTTATCATTGCTTAATAAATTATATTGTACATAAATAATAGTGCTACTTAAAAAGTGTTCCTTACTGTAAAACAGTCTTTGACAGTTGACATTGCATTTTTCTGTCATCAGAAAAGAGCTGTATTTTACACAATCTAGGTGCAAAGTCTAAAGCCTGGTTTATACTTCTGCGTCAAGTGATCACCGTAACCCATGGCGTATGCCTTGCGCTTAGCTGTGCATTTATACTTCTGCGCGCTGTTTCTGTTTTTTCTGCAATACACTTTCGAAGCGCTAGCTGGCAGTAGGTGTTTATGTTCCTCTGTGTCGAGTTTCTTCACTGGTGTTTTGTTTTTTCTGAACACTTCCTTAACGTACAAGTGGCTCAAATTCGCTCATTTTGAGGCGGGAACTGGCGGACGTGCAACAACTTTAATCATAAGGTAAACACAAAACAACAGTCAAACACTTGTAAACACTCGCTGCATCGGGCGCGCGGCTCTCACCTCCGCCCACACTCGTCAGCGCTACCAAGCCAACCAATCACAGAGCTTGCGCCGACAGTTACGGCGAGGGGCTATGCGTCCACACGTAGGCTGCGCCGTAGCATACGCATGCGATTGACGCAGAAGTATGAATCGGCCTTAAAGCGCATGATGCAAAAGCATTAAGAGCGTGTCTGAATTCACTATTGATAAAAGGACGAAAATGAGTTATGGGTGTGTTTTGAGCATAACCTGCATTAAACCAATCAGTCTCATCTCACATTCCCTTTAAGAGTCAGTTGCGTCCTGCCAAGGCACATTAGATATTTACATGGCGGACTTTGTAAGTGAAAATACTTAAAGTGCACCTATTTTACCCCTTTTTTAAGATGTAATATTAATATTATGGTTCTTCTGAGTGTGCCAGTTTAGGTTCAGTTCCAAACACTTTTCAGATTTTTTATTATGATGTGTTAAAAAGTGTCATTTTGGGGGCGTGTACACAGTTCTTGTTTTAGGGGCATGTTGCTTTACATGAAAATTAGTTTTGACTTTCCGCCCAACTTAACAAGGGGGCGGAGCCAAGAGCTCTCCCGCTTTGTGTATGGCTACAGACAGGCAGACAGAGAGAAGCAACATGAGTGAGAGGACCAGCATTCAGCTGTACATGTACGACTCGGACACAGACCAAGCAGAGACTACAAAATCATTTGTGTCTTTGTATAGTTTTACAGCCAACTGTGTGCTAGTTTAAAGCTCCAAGCTTGTAGCCTACACCGAAACTAATAACAAAGCACATTGAATTAACTTTGAAGGGCATCACACACTAGATGCGCAGCGACACGGCGCACACATGACAGTTGAACGTATCGCACACTTACTTGTTTAGAATTCAGAAATGCATGCCGCTGCGTGTCACTGAGCGGCAATTCTGGTGTACGACCTGCTTGAGGCTATAACTAAAGGGTGTCATACACCGGATGCGGCGCTCAGAGCCACGACACGGCATACCAGACGTGCACATTCGCATGTTATTTAAAATGTAACTATTCAAATAACGCTCTGTGGCGCGGCAGAAATATGAACAGTGTCCTGAGCAGGGCCAGCGCGTCCATAGAGGCGACCTAGGCAGCAGAATAGTGAGCGAACCCCCCGGTCCTCACTTTCATCCGCGACACCCTCCCGGTCCTCACTTTCATCCGCGACAACACGAAATGCATGGCGCTGTGTCGTTAGTTCGTTATTTCCAATGGAGGGACGTGCACATGAGGCAACGCGCTCGCACTTTCCAGCTGCACCTGCTGTAAGATGACAGGGAGCTTCTGTGACCGCGGGAAATGCAAACTGCTGAAGTTTAAGGAAGACGCAATGAAAAGTACACATGTATGCAAACCCACCAAAACTCACAAACACTGGCGACGAGGAGAGCGATAACTTGGTGAATGTTGAGTCCAATAAGCCTTACATCTAAAAATAGAGCAAGAGTGTTTCTTTGGTGACGTCGCTTTGACTCACACGCTGAAAATGGCGGACGTGAAACAACATACTGAGGATATGGTAATGCACACCTGTCAATGATTATTGGTGGGCGGGGGGACCGCACTCCTACTTCAAGTTGCGGTCGATCTCAAAACAGCTCCAATTGGTCCACCGTTTTTATGTTGTTAAATTGAAAAAAAAGGACTGAGTGTGTTTATATCACCCCAATATGACGGTCTATACACTATACCTACACATATGTCTGTCCAAACAGCTTGAAAAGTAGATTTTTCACTATAGGTGCCCTTTCATGCTCCACTAGCGAGAAATTGGGTTGGATGGATGGATGGATGGATTTAGCTTTTTTCTTTACTCTTTATTTTCATTTTCATTGAAAAACTTGAATACATACAGTGCCGCCAAAATCCTTACAAGAGAGAGATGGATCATACATCAAAGTTCTCTGGGACATACTCTAGCACAGTGAATTTACAGATTTGCTATTTAAACAAAGTGGAGCAAAACGTGAAAATTAGAGTTGCGTTGGAAAATAGCAACAAATTGCGCCATGCACATCTTGCACTTTATTGCGCCGGGTGTATGATAGGACCCAAAGCCTATAATAATGACTGGAAGCTAAACCAGCATTGTCATGAGAAATCCCATTACTGTTGAAAGATCACATTCGCCAGATTTTACATCATAACACAAAGTGAATCTTTTAAAGATCATGAATTAAAAAGATCATTAGAGTGTCTAATTGTAGTCAAAGAACTTAGAATGACCAAGAGGCGACACTCAATAGAACATTCCATTGCAACAGCAGCGCCCAGCAACAGCCCCAGATTCCGCCATTTTGGAGTAAAAGCGATCGGCTGCCCATTGAATCTTATTGCTGTTGCGATGGCAAGCATCCACTTTATTTTTTATTTATTTATTCAAAAAGCGCATTAAAGCTGAGATACAACCTGAAAGACGACAATACAACACTTACTATCACAATCATCAGCACTTTTAATAGTTTATTTTACAGACTTATAATGTGCTGTTGTTCTATTGAAGTTTTCATTCCAAACGGCCGCCGCGCCATCTAGTGGCTGTTTCCCAAATCGCACTAGAGTGTCGTCTCTTGGTCATTCTCATGGATATATACACTAGGTATCACATAGGGACCCTGAGCACGCGTCAATAGCGCCGCCACATTTGTACAGTGCTCCTAGGACAAACGTCCTTCAACCGCACTAGTCAAGACAGTGTGCCAATGTGAAGATGCTGGACTTAAGCGCTGTGTACGGGTGTAGTAACGAACAAACAAAGAAAACAAAGCACAAAGTCATCACATATCATACACTCTCAGAAATAAAGGTACGTAAGTTGTCACTGGGGTGGTACCTTTTCAAAAGGTACAAATTTGTACCTTAAAGGTCCATATTAATACCTCAAAGGTACATATTGGTACCTAAAAAGTACAAAAGTGTTCCTCTTAAAATTTGTAGGAACTAATATATACTTTTGAGGTACCAATATCGACCCTTCAAGTACAAATGTGTACCTTTTGAAAAGGTACCACCCTAGTGACAGCTCTCGTACCTTTATTTCTGAGAGTGTAGGTAAGAATTTGTTTTTTATGTTTTTGTATGTTATGAACTTTTGTGCTTAACAAGTAACGTTATTGATGATAATACTGCAGTGACCATAAGGCAAAGTAGCACCAACTCGCACTAAATTCTAAGCTAATGCTAGTTTTGTTGAATAAAATAAGCAAGCAATGTTATGAAATAGGACAAGAAGAGGATGCGGTGCTAGAAACTTGTATTATTGTCGGCTCAGTGAACGACTCGTTCAAAACGGAGATTCATTCACAAACGAATCGCTCACTCTGTCAGAATGAGAAGTGAAAGCAGGAGAGGTGGTGTGTTTCAGGACATGGATTAGATCAAATTAAACAGGGAAGGAGGGTAATGCATTTTCATGCACACAAACACTCACTCTTTGTCAGGAATGCCCGTGCGGTCACATCCATCAATGTAGAAAAGTGATGTAAAATTATTATATTTCGTAGTTAAAAAAAATATTTGCATACGGACCACTGGGGAAAACTCCTGATCATAGATATATGTGTATATGTGTATTTCTCTGGCTTTGGGTGGCCACAGTCCTCCACTTCACCTTGGTCCTGCATTCCTTTCAAAGGAGCGCTACCCTGTACTAAAACGGCGGCTCTATTGACGCATTCCTTCTAATAGGCAACAGTAGGGTAGGCGACATCTAATGTATATATCTATGGCTCATTCTAAGCTCTTTGCTGTAGTATTGGTAACCTAGCAACCAACAGTAAACAAGGCAAGCATAATGGAGTGGGTATAATGATCTACATCTAAGTTTATTCGGCAAACGCATTTCCATCTCTCATTATACACACAAACCCTTTTTTGCACAAGTCCAAAATCACCTCAAATAAGCGTAACATATTTTTTTAAAATTAAAGATGCAGTAGGTGATCTTGCAAACTGCTAACCGGTTAGCATATTATCTTTGGACAACAGGCGAGGGACTGTGTTTCAAAGCCACACCTCCTGAAAACGTGAATGCGCGCACTGTGACATGACAGCAGACAACCCTCTAGTTCAAGTCATTAACCAGTTAAAATGTAGTTAGTGCTTGGCTGGCAGCGTGCAGGAATTACACTTGTTACTAAGCCACACTTACATGTTACTTCAGAGCGAATATTCAGAGTTGCACGGTAAACAGTATAAGGTTCAAAAATGAACCAATGTGAAATACTGTATATAAAAGCAACTTCAGCTCAGTAAAGCAGGCTAGGTGGAAAAGTGCTATTTACTGATGTTTTGTTGTTAAACTAAATAAAAATCTACATTATCGATGCTGTAAAAGGATCAATCTTTTGCCGAAAGATTTCAGTGGCTGAACAACACTTCAGTGCATATAACCCTTTCATAACAACACAATCTACATCAGCTTTGAGGGACTAAAATAGTTATTACCTGTCTAACAGAAATATTAAGCCATGGTGTCTTCCTTTCTCCAGCATGCAAAAGTAACTCAAATATTGATTGAGGATTTTAAAAAGTCAGCTTTTGATTTTACCGCGAATATGACTGTGAGTCTGCACATAAAGGCGTGCATGAGCTAATGGCGGATATGCGTGAACAGACATGCTGTTATGACCCCGAATGTCTAGGGCTGAGGTTGAACATAAAAGTAAAAAATCTTTGCTGCGCACATATTGAAGCAGAAGCCCAAATCTACATTTGTTGACAGACAGTTTGGGCTCTTAATCGGAATTATGGGAGATGTCGGCCCAACAATATTTAATTGGATGAACATTTTTTGTTTTATGCCTTACCCAGAATATAAAAATACATATAAACACATTTAGATCATTTACTTTAATCAGTACTATTGGACTGTGAAAAAGACTTTCAACCAACACAACAAAAAATGTTTCTGAAGACAATCACCTACTGCACCTTTAAGGGATTTCGAAATTTGCATTAACACAGGGTGATGAAAAGCCAGATATTTTTGTTCCTCAGTGGACATTCAAACCAAAGCTGTGTTAAGATGAGACTGGTCTAAGCTGAGTTCAATCTAAGCTGCTTTCGCTTTTATGGGGTTACTTTTGGTGAATTCCCAGATGAGTTACAGTAATACAGGCAGAACTGTTGGTTTATTGATTTTACGTAGATTTTGAAATCTATGGCCGACTTACAGCTGTGTTAATACACAGCCATATCTCACCACTACTCTTGTGATATTGCTCATTTAAACTATTCAATCAAATAAATGTAGCCTTGGTGCAAATTCTTTCTCAGAACCTTATTCTTTCACAGTAGGATTCACCTTGCAGTCAAAAGAAAACGATCAATTAATCAATAATATATTAATTACCCATAAACAATTTTTCTTTTCATGTGTGGCTGAAAGACATCTTTGATGAACATCAATATACAGTATTTTCTTGTGTGTACAGTATTGTGTAGGCACAGACCATACAGAAAGTCAAATAATTAAGCATAAGGCAGCTGAGTTGAAGATGTGTGAGTGCTGGAGTGGTTTAGTGTACTGTTGGCATCGACTCCGCTGTGGTCTCAGCCACCTGCAGCCTCCCCAGGCACACACAGATTAAAGCAAGCTCACAGTCACTCATGTGTGTTCCCCATGGACAGGTGGGTCAGTATGAACCCAGCAATAATGGAGAAAAAAAAGGTGCAACAGCTCTCAGAGGGCACTGCAGGTTATCAGAGTTCGATGCTGCAGGACTCTATCCATATGCACTCAGTGGACAATTTATCAGCTACAGCTGTCCAACCGCTTATTAACGAACATTTCTAATCTGCCAATGGCATGACAGCAACTCAATGCAATTAGTCGCACTGATGTGGTCAATAGGGTCTGCTGATGTTCAAACAAACATCAGAATGAGCAAGAAATGTGATTTAAAGTCGCCATGAAACGGAAGCAAGGATATCGTATAGATTTGATTGAAACAGTCCTGAAATAAAAAATAAACGGTGGTGCATGATTTCACCCTTCTGGGAATTTATTGGATCATTGGCATTGTTCACAAAATGGAGGAATGTTGACAAATGGACGAAAGCAGTGCAGAAACGAACATGCCCTGGTAGCCCCACTCTAAAGGCAGACCATGGGACCAGAAGTGAAGAAAATATGTTTTGAGGGGGGAGGGAAGGCTAAGATTTTTAATTAAAGGTTATGAGGGCAAAAAATAATGTAAAAAAAATAAAAATAAAGTGCACAGATACTGTAATGATGGGGTTGATGACAGGAGTCAAATCTAAAATGCAGCTTTTATTTTTTTTGAACAACAATTTTTATTTTAAACATTGTCAAACAGATTGACAAAGGTTTAGTTTTTCAGTTTAGCAACAAAATATAAATAATGAATAAATCAATATATATATATATATATATATATATATAATAATAATAATACAAAAACAAAAGTACAGCACAAATAATATAAATTCAAAATAACTTAACACACTTTTAAAGAAAAAGTAAACAAACAAATAAACAAACAACAATATTAATGTTAAATAAAGCAATAACATATTTTTCTAATCTATACTTTCAATGTCTGTCAGTTCAAGAAAAAAGTCACCATTTAGATTCTCCAAAAAGTCACAGAATATTTTCCAAATAGACCAAAATATTTGGATTTTGTTTTTCAAAAAATATGTTAATTTTTCCAAAGCAAGGCAAGAGGTCATCCCCTTTATCCACTGAGATACACCAGGACTGTCTTCTTTTTTCCAAGAACACGCAATTACATGTTTAGCTTCCAGCAAACATAAAATGAACAGCACTCTTTCATGTTTGGTCACATCAAAGTTCAATGGACAAATATGCAATATACACAAGCTGGGATCAAGAGGAATTACTTTACCAATGATTTGACTCACAATGTTCAGTATTTTAACCCCAAAACAACTGACTTTAGAACATTCCCACATACAATGAAATAAAGTTCCTTTCTCTTGTTTACATTTATAGCATGTATCAGGGATATTTGGGTTAAAATGATGCAACTTAACTGGAGTTACATATTGTCTACTCAGCCATTTATATTGAAGCCATCTAAAATGAGTGCTTGTCTGAGTTTGGGCTTTTAGACAAGCTTCTTGCCACTCTTCCTCAGTTATATCAGCCTGCAGGTCAGACTGTCAAGCTTGAAGTCTATCATTAAATGACTCTTTTGATTTGTCCACCAACTGTTTATATAAAACCAATACTTGACCTTTACCTTTTAAACAGTTAAGTATAATATTCTCTAAAATAGAAAGAGGGGGTTCAGCTAAATGGTGATCTTGTTTTGACAATAAAACTACGCAATTGCAAATATACAAAAAAATGCTTATTTGGAATTCCAAATTTTTTCTTAATTTCTTCAAAGGACATAAAGTGACCTTTATTGTAGAGATATCCTGCTAATACCTTGATTTGACCAAATTTTTAAACCTGGATCGGCTCTACCAGGGCGAAAATTTTCATTCCCAAAAATTGGTGAGAAACGTGAGAGCTGTGGAAATACACCTAAATGAGTAAAAGCCTCAAACCAAACTGCTATTGTATTCCGGGTAAAAAATTTTTTTTTACATTTTATCAGCTTTTTAGTATCTCCTAAATACAGATATAAGTTCAAAGGAATTTTAATAGAGTGGGCCTCTATAGAAATCTATAGGTACTCTTTTTCAAAATAGAACATTGCTGATCTAATTTGAGCGGCCCAATAATACCATTTTAAGTTTGGTAGGTTAAACCCTCCTCTCTCATAGGTCAGATACAGCAAGGAGAGCCTGAGACGAGGGCGCTTGTTGTTCCAGATGAAGTTGGTAAAACTTTTTTATTAGGGGAAAAAAGAGGCATGTGGAGGTAGAGGAATAGATTGGAGAAGATATAACAATTTGGGTAAAACTGACATTTAAAAAAAAATTAACATGACCAATCAGGGAGATGGGGAGTTTTGTCCATCTATTCAACAGACCTGTTATAGTTTCTGATATGGGCTTGTAGTTTGTTGATACAATTTCATTCACAGTTGGTGTAATTTTGATCCCAAGATGACTGAACTGGTGGGGAAAGTCTTTCTGATTCATGGAGAAACACAGATTTGGAATTATTAATTTTATACCCTGAGAATTTGCCAAAGGCTTCAATCAAATGTAGTAGTGCTGGAATAGACTGTTTTAGATTGGACGAAAATAAAATTATATCATCTGCATATAATGAAATGAGGTGTTCTAAAGAGCCAATTGTTATTCCTGAAATATGTGTGTGATTACGGATTATAGCTAATGCTAATAGCTAATGGTTCAATCGCTAGAGTGAAAAGCAGTGGAGAGAGCGGGCAACCCTGGCGTGTACCCCTGTAGAGTCTGAAAGGGGCAGATATTGTACCATTTGTTAATATCTCAGCTGACGGGTTACCATAAAGGATCTGAATCCATTTCATGAATTTATTTCCAAAACCCATCCTTTCCATGGTTTTAAACCAAAACTGTCATTTTATTCTGTCAAACGCTTTTTCAGCATCTAATGACAGAAGTGCATTGTCATGGGTATTAGACTTCTCATACAATATATTTAATACTCTATGAATATTATGCAAACCTTGTCTCCCCGAAACAAACCCATTTTGATCCATATGAACTAGCTTGGGCAAGTAGGTTTCTAATCTCTTTGCTAGCACCTTACTTAGGATCTTCAAATCATTATTCAGGAGAGAAATTGGTCTATATGAACCACAATCAGTTGGCTTCTTACCAGGTTTTAAAGCAGAGTAATCACTGCAGTATTAAGAGAGGATGGCAAAGTCTCATTTTTCAGGGATTCCTGAAACATATCCAACAGGGGATGAATTAATTTATGATGGAAAATTTTATATAACTCTATTGGTATGTCATCGGGCCCTGGGGTCTTTCCTCCTTTCATACTAGTAATGGCTTCAGATATCTCTTCATATTTTAGGTCCTCTTCAAGAGATGCCATGGAATTTAAATCTATAGAGTTAAAGTCTAAAGCATCCAAAAAATCACTTTGCCTCTCTGCAGCTTTTTCTGTATATTCAGAACTATAAAGAGCCTGATAGTAGTTCATAAAGACATTATTTATCTCAGTCTGATCAAATGTTATATCACCATCCTTTGTCTGAATAGAATTTATGGCTCTTTCGTTCTGCAACTGCTTAATACGCCAAGCTAGTAACTTGCCTGCCTTTTGCCCACCTTCATAATAACTTTGTTTTAGTCTCAACAAACTTTTATTTGCATGTTCTACTGAAACTTCATTATATTTCATTTTTTATTTATTTAGTTCCAATAAAAGATCAGGAGTATTTTTTTTATGTTTCAGATAAAATTTTCTTTATTTTGTTTTCAAGGCTTACCATTTCTAATTGACTGCACTTATATTTGTAGTTTAACTAATCATTCACCCTCTTATAAAAGCTTTAAACGCTTCCCATCTGACTGAAGCAGATGTTTGGTTTGTATTTATTTCAAAATAATAATCTATCTGTTTATCAATGAATTCCAAAAAGTGTGTATCTCTCAACCAAGTTATATGTAGCCGCCATCTTGGTGGCTTAAAAAAGAAATTAGGAAATTTTAATGTAAATGGAACTGGAGCATGATCCGAAATTATTATGCTGTCATACCAGCATTTATCAACTTTAGAAATAAGATGGCTAGATAAAACAAAATAATCTATACGAGAAAATGTTTTAAAAGTACTGGAGTAGCATGAGTAAGTCAAACTATCTGGGTGTCTACTTCTCCATATATCTATTAAATTAAAATCTAGGAAATACTGTTTTAGCTCTATTCTAGTCTCTAAATGAGAAAGGTCTGATTTAGTTGATCTATCTAATTCTGGCTGTAGAGTGCAGTTAAAGTCTCCTTCTATGATAAAACAACCTTGCAGTTCAGCCATTATTAAAAATAGATTTCTGTAAAAACTAGGATTATCCACATTAGGCCCATAGATATTTACTAAATTTGGTCTAACAAAAAGGATCTCAGCTTGAATAATTAGGTATCTCCCCAATCTGTCCTCAATAGTGTTAATTATTTTCAATAATATGGATTTATGTGTAAGTGTAAGTGTAACCCCTCTGGAGTATGAATTAAAGGAAGCTGAAAAGACTTGCCCTGGCCATCTCTTCCTGACCATAACCACATCCTCTGGAATCAAGTGAGTTTCCTGAATAAACACAATTTTAGCTTTCATTTGTCTAATTCTATTCAGCACCTGTTTTAACTTTACTATTTTGTTTAGACCTCTTACATTCCAGGATATAAACTGAATATCATATAAGGATACCATTATGTATACAGTAAATCCTCGCTCTTACAAAACGTACTGTAATAAGTATATAGATTATTCTTGTGATGAGAAATATACAGAAAAAAAAAGAAAAAAGAATGCAACAGCAACATGATACAGCCCAACGGAACAATTGGCAACCAGACAGACATTTCCCCAAATGAAATGCCGTCACCCCTCCCCAGTTAAACACTTCCCAAGGTCTTCTCGAAAGAGCCTGATTATGGAACTCAGCTGGTCCTCCCGTGATCACGGCGAGGAACAGCTAAAGTCATTCTAATGGCTGTACGGTCCCGCAACAGTCACAAATGTCAACTCAATATTATGAAGTGTAAGTCATTTGTCTATCATTTATCAGCAATAAACCAAAGGAATGCTTACATTCCTGACTGATCCCAAAAAGAAACGATTTTTTTAAGGTCCGGCTTAGCACTCCCCTTCAGCTCTTGTAGAAAACTCTGAGCACTTGATGGGCTGTCAAACAAGTGGCGTTTTCCCTTGTGTGTCACAAAGTAGCTGGATGCAAGATGCCATAACGAAGATCAGGGATGTCCAGGTCACGAAGATCCTTTTTTACCGCGTCAAATCGTTTCCGTTTCTTGTGCAATTCGGCTGATACGTCGGAGAAGAACATAATCCTTCTTTCATCCAGCATTATTGTGCCTTTTGCTCGGGCCACTTTCAGTGTACGGACTTTGTCAGCGTAATTGAGGAATTTCATTATCACAGCTCTCGGTGGTAAGTCAGAGCAGATTTCTGTGAGTTTGCCGATTCAATGGGCTCTCTCAATTACAAGGGGACCGGGAAAGTTTTCCAGGCCAAGGATTTCAGGAAGTAATTTCTCTAAAAAGCTGCACATATCCTTTCCCTCGCTTTTTTCTGGAAGTCCCACCAACCGTAGATTGGACCGACGGCTGCGATTTTCCAGATCATTGACCTTTAATGTGAGCTGCTCTATGGTGGATTGCAATCTTGCATTTTACGTTTGCAGCTCTGAGACGTTATCTTCCTGAGTGCCGATTCGATTTCTGTTACCTGCGTTGTGAGAGCTTTAAGGTCGCACTGCACTCCGTTTATCGCCTGGAGTAAACCATCAAGTCGCACAGCAAAGTCCGATTTCAGTGAGTGGATAGCCTCAAGAATCGCAGATTTTTGGCCAACGTTAGCATCTGACGCTCCCTCTTTGCCATTAGCTTCGCTGGATTTAGCATCTGCCTCGGCCTCTTCGGTTACAGTCGATTTGCCTTGTTTCTGTCGCTTTAATTGGTTTTGGTGGCATCTTGTAACAGTAAGATGTTTTAATGTTTAAAATGGAATCAGTCTGTCAACGTTTGTTAAGTTAAAGCAGTAGATTTAAATCAGTATTTGTTGCGGAGCTCCGTTTCGCGTCCACTCAACACCGCGCCATAACTGGAAGTCCCAAAATGCAGCTTTAATAGAATAGTCCGGCATGCAAAATTCAATACAGGAGGAGACAGTTACACGTGGATAATCCAAAGAGTAAATGAGGTAACTGGCAAAAGGTCAAGGCAGGCAGCAAACAATCATAAACAGTGTAAATAAACAAAGGGTCAAACACATGGCAAGGCAAGGGAATGAAAACATAAACACTACAGCGTGTAAGTGGTGTATATATAGTCCATGTAATCAGTCACGAGGAGCTTCAGCTCTGTGGGTGTAATCAGGAGGTGAACTCAAACCGGTGTATTACAGTAGGGCATGATAGAATGTAGTCTGGGTGAATGATAGTCTGGGTGAATGATAGTGTTCTCCAGTGATCCGTGAGGGGTATATCGCTAGCGATTACAACAGATACATTGTTTATAACAAGTAAGAAGACTACATTTTGATTTCATGGCGACTTTAAGGGAGTTAGATTGTTTAATGGTCACTGACTCTATTTCAGAAATTGCTGAACTACTGGGATTTTCACACACGACCATCTCTTGGATTAACACAGTATGGTCAGAAAAAGAGAAATAATCCAGTCAGTGGCAATTCTTCAATGAGTGGCAAAATGCTTTGTTGATACCATAGGTCAGATGAGAATGGCCAGGCTTGTTCAAGCTGGCATCTCAAAAACTACATTTTCCACAAAAAAAAAAATTATTTTATATTATATTATATTATATTTTATAATATAATATTTTTGCTCGTTCAAACTACTTATTTAAAATGTGCTGAAACAACACAAGTCTTGAGATTTCATTGGGACAACTTTTTTTTTATGTTCAGTCCACATAAATTTGTAACATACCGCATGTCTTTGGATTGTGGAGGAAACCAGAGGAAACCCGTGTGAACATGGAGAGGAGAGCATGCAAATTCCACAAATAAATGTCAACTGGTCCAGTGAACTCCTTGCTGTGAGGCGCCAGTGTTAACTAATGAGCCACCACGCCATTCCAGTATCCTTCATTCAAACACAAAAATATAAATGGTAAATGCAAAGAAAATGATAACTTTCAAAAGTCCACTCTTTATTTTTCCACAGCTATATATTTGTCCAAATGGATGGTCACCAATGAGCAGCAGGAAAAAAGTACTTTCACTGATGGCATCAAACTTACTTTGGACTCACTGTCCTTTACAGGGAGGCATGTGACGCCAGAACATTGAAGATTTAGGGATGCTGGGAATGGCAGCCCGTGATTGGTGCTTGAGCTGATGGCTGGCAGACTCTTCACTCTGACTGACGCACATCATGTCTCTGTTTTAAACCTCTCTACCCTTCTTCAAAAACCCATGTCTATTTTATCACAAAATCCTAGAAGAAAAATCACACCTTTGAGGATTGGATACTCTCTTTTCAAAAAAGGTGCCAGGAAAACTTTTTAGAGAGGGTTTCATAATGATGCCAAAAAGAAAGAACCTTACAGTGAACTTTCTTTAAAGGGAACCTATTTTACCCCTTTTTCAAAATTAAAGAGAAGTCTTTTGTGTCTCCAGAATGTCTCTGTAAAGTTTCAGCTCAAAACACCCATCAAATTATTCATTATACCTTCCAGAATATTGGGATTTTCTGATCTGAACACAATGTAGCTGTGTTTGTGGCCTGTGCCTTTACTGCTAGTCCTCTCTGCTAGGCTGTGCGATTTGGGGAAAATATCTAATTGCGATTTTTTTTTAACAGATATTGTGATTTCAATTTGATTTGCGATTAAATTTTTTAGTCAAGCTTCAGCTCAATAATCTGTATTGTAGCTTCTTACTGCTAAAATACAGTGAGCGTTAGTAAAAAAAAAAGGAACTGAAAAGATATAAAATAACTCCAACTTTTATTCAAATTTGTTTATAAATATTCAGAAATGAAACACTCTCTAGAGCACTGATCATCAACTGATCAAATCCGGCCCGCGACTGGATTTCAAAATTGTGAGGAATCAAAAAGAAAATGGTGGTCCACACTATTAAAGCAACTAAAAATAACAACAACTGAGTCTCTTGTCAGAATAACCACCATTTATGACTATATTTAGGCTACACTTCGAAATGAGAACAGACTCAGATTTATTGTTTCAAACAGGTTTTAGCGTAAGTGAAGACCAGGTGGAGTGTAGGCGGAGTGTGCACGACGTGTGTGTGATGAAGAGCAAGGAGGGATGCAGTGGAGAGGGGTGCGCGACATATTTGAGGAGCGGGAGGAAGACGCGTGATTTCCGGGAGATTATCATTCGTTTGCGGGAAACTCACAGAACTTCCAGGAGACTTGGGATGTCTGCCTCAGGACTAAAAAAAAGGAGGAAAAACTATCTGTCACATCTTAAAATAGCATGGTAAATAAATAACCTGGTACCAGAACAAAACAAGTCACAAATAATGTTTGCACATCAAATGAAACGTTAAGTGGGCTTGAATTCAAATCACAATGCTGAATCGGGCTACTCACAGTGCTTAATCAATGGCTAAAGTTACATTTCCCCTTGTTGACTTTAGCCTAATTTAGTTGAGGCAAAATATCTATCACTCCTAGTGATTGAATGTGGTATAGGTGATGGGAGCCTTCAGTTTTGTAATGAAATTATAAAAGTATAAACATTAAACATAATGTTAAGCCAAAAATAGATTTTTTTATTTTTTTTTATCTTGGGGGTCCAGCCCCAAAGGAGGCTGTCAGGTAAAAGGAGGGCTCTGGCCCTCTGACAAATATACTGTAGTTGATGACCCCTGCTCTAGAGCAAATAGTAGTGAGTGATGTTAGTTAGTAGTTATCTCCTGGTGCCTTTGCGATTAGGCCTGTCACGATAATCAATATATCGACCTATCGCTCAACACATGGACATGACTCAATCATTTTTGGTAATGCAATATATATCGCCCATACATTAAAACCAATTCTAGGAACATTTTAGCTGATTGTGTAACATCTCTATCTCTATTGGAGGTGTCAGAGTCAATATGGTTAGAGAAACACTACAGTATTTACTATAAATTACTTTGGTATATTTTCATGTGGGTGCCTGAAAACTGAAAATAGATCTGACAGCAGATATTGCAGCCTTTGTTACTTTTTTACCTTACACTTTTTTGTTAATATTTATTATTATTCATTTAGGATATGCGTTTTCCCATTCTGATTCCAATGCCTCATTGTTAATTTGTTAAAATGACTATAATTAAATTAAGAATATAATATTACGTATTATTTGGAAGAGTGTACTTGCATTGTGATGACATTGTATTGTCAATCTGGCATTATGTAATGAGTGGCATAAAATCTTAAAACGATACAATAATATCGTTTATCGCAATTTATTTTGGTGCAGTATATCGTACAATGAAAAATAGATATCGTGACAGGCCTATTTGCGATTTTTTTTCATATGGTGTAACAGCTATAAACAACTCTGAAATTGTACTTAGCTGTTGCTAGCTACTAGATTGAGAGTCACTGGCAATATTTTTAGTTGACGTTTTAGCAAGACACTCATGTAGCAGCCTGTGGTGCTTTTTTAGGTGCTGGTTGTTGTATTTCCTCGTGCTGTGGCTACAATTCGACAGCTATTACAAATGACTTGTTTTTGTTTGGTGTCTGTGACTTTGAAAGCAAAATTTTCCCATATTACCGACGTGTTGTTTTAATTTGATATTAATTCATCTAATAATGCTTCTGCGGCAGACGCCATCATCCCACTTGTCCACGCTTTCTTGTTTGTTTGTTTTATTGTGGGCTTTCTGCATAGTTTGGTTGGGCAATTCTGAATAGTCAGAAGGAAAGTGTGCTCGCTCAGTTGGCTAGTAAGACTGTCACACACAGACGGCAGTCACGCATTTGCTCTAGGTGGGGAAATGATATACTCTATATACTGTACATTTCATACCGCAGCCTCTCGTGATTAGCTAATAGCAACGTTTCAAATCGCGATTGCGATTTAATTTCGATTAATTGCACAGGCCTATCACCCACCAGTCCCACGTGCCTGTCAGACTGTGCCTCAATCTCCGCCTCAGCTGCGTCAGATAAACAGCACATTAACAGACATGAAGGAAGCAGATCTCACGTAATGTTTGTGAGAAATACTTTCTAAAGTAAGAACTTTCCCAATGATTGTTTGATGTATTTGTTGTGGAGTTGCAACGATGGCATACACACACACACACACACACACACACACACACACACACACACACACACACACACACACACACACACACACACACACACA
>CAIGQZ010032312.1:8087069-8122177 GCA_903798205.1 Danio tinwini | reverse complement strand
ACACACACACACACACACACACACACACACACACACACACACACATGTACACACACACACACACACACACACACACACAAACACACAATTACACACACACACACACACACACACACACACTGGGCTTAAATTTCTTGTAAAACTCATTATGGATCACATTTGATGATGATTGATGATCACAGGGCGCTGAACAGATCTTTTCATCCCGGTTGCTTTGCGCACGTCCTGTCTTTTTGATATTATTATACATGTTACTATGGAGACATGTTAATAGGGGGCTGTCAATCAATTCGGTGGGCAGGGAAACCGCACTCCTACATCATGTTAACATCAGGACAGTTGAAAAAAGAACACTCAAATGAACTCCCATTTTTTGTTTCCGAGGAAAAAGCACACATTTCAGGTGATGACTAATGGTGTCAGCAAAAAAACCCAAAAAAACACACCCATCACAAAGTTTTTAACAGTTGCTGGACATTCCATTGCCAATCCATTACAAGCAGAGCGAGTTTGAGTGTGCGTGTCTAAAGCATAAAAAAGTCATGATCAGCACTATTGAGTTGTCACTTCATACACATACAAACAGCTCTCCTCATGCATTTTTAATAGCTGAACTGAGCAGGATGGCATATAAGGAGAAGACAGACAGACTGTTGTCAGGGAGTGAGTGCTGTGAAGCAGCTCATGTCCAGAGGCTCATGGGATTTATCTGTCATATCATCTTAACACACAGAGATGGACAGGACAAGGTCATCCGGATATCACCTCTGGACACAGGCTAACCCATCGGCAGCAGCAGTAGCAGCTGGGTGAATGAATGCCTATACCTTCTCCCACCCTTCACAACCTTCACCAAGTACAACTCGGAGAGAAACTGAAGGAAAACACCGGAAAACTTTTGCAGAGAAACTATACGGCTAAGTCAGCACATCTTGTCAACATGGGGAGTTTATGTAACTTTAAGAAGGCAACAGTTTGCAACACTTTTAGATTAAATAATTATCTATTTTAGAAAATTGATGACCAATTTTAACTTACCATATGGCTTTTTGTAGGTGGCACGGTGGCTCCGTGGTTAGCGTTGTAGCCTCACAGCAAAAAGTTGGCTGGTTCGAGTCTGAGCTGGACCAGTTAGCATTTCTGTGTGGAGTTTGTATGTTCTCCTGTGTTGGTGTGGGTTTCCTCCGGGTGCTCTTGTTTCCACCACAGTCCAAAGACATGCGCTATAGGTGAATTAAATAAACTAAATTGTCCTTAGTGTATGTGTGTAAATGAGTGTGTATGGGTGTTTCCCAGTACTGGGTTGCAGCTGGAAGTGCATCCGCTGTGTAAAACATATGCAACATATACATCATGTTTTTGAGTCCTCTTGAAACATTTTCATTGGGTTCTATGCTATTTGCATGTGTTGTGACAAATTGCAGTGTGTATTCTTAATTTGTTTGCGTTGTGAGTGTGTTTGCATTGTAAAGATTTGTAACATGTATGTTGTCAAAACCGGTGGAGATTTTTTCTTAATTTCATTTTTTTATTCATTTATTTTCCTTCGGCTTAGTCCTTTTATTCATTAGAGACTGCCACAGCGGAATTAACCGGCAACTTATCCAGCATATGCTTTACACAGCAAATGACCTTTCAGCTGCAACCTAGTTCTGGGAAAAACCCATATACACTCACATTCACACACATACACTACAGCCAGTTTAGCTTATTCAATTAACAGAAATGCCAACTGAACCAGCAACCTTCTTGTTGTGAGGCGACAGTGCTAACCAATGAGCCACGTGCTGCAAATTTTCCTAATTTGCTGGTGGTTTTTATAATTGCCTGTGCTTTCTTAAATTGCTGTGCTTAAATTTAAGCTCTCTTGGCCACCATAAGAATTGATTTCTACAGTGTAAAAATGTACAATATCAAAGCAACCAGATTCAGAACATTTTTAGGTTTACTCAACCTAATGGTCAATTTGTTGTATAGACTTGTGTACATGTTTAATCAACATAACATTTTAAGTTGGACAAACTTTTAGCTAAACTTAAAATTGTATGTTTAGTTGACTAGAAATATAGTCTTATATATTAGAGATTTAAGCTCACAAGACATTTTAATCCGGTTGTAAAATGTTTGCCTGTATTGTGAAACTTATTTTTTAAAAGTATAAGAAACTTTCAAAAAGTCCCATGTTAATGTATTTATTTATTATGTTACAGTGGGGAAAATAAGTATTGAACAGGTCATGCAGCGGCCTTCTTGCTGTGAGGTGAACGTGCTACCCACTGCGCCACCGTACAGCCAAAAACCCAAACAATACAAACATAAAAATAATACAAAATAAAACAAATCTGAAAAATGTGTTGTGTAGGGCCAGACAGAATCTGCGAACATTTTTTGCTATTTCTATGGAGAATTTTGTAAAAAAAAAAAAATTAAATAAATCTGTAGATTTATGTGGAATGAATGAGTATCATAACAAAAAACTTAATATATAAAATAAAAAATAATACCTTTTTAACTTTTATTTTGTTTACGGTGCAAATCCAATTAGAGACACTTATTTGATAAATCAAGTTTCACATAAAATATCTCTACTAAAAGACAAAAAATATTACTTTACACACTGTATTGTAAATAAATCAACTGAATATTTTCATATTAGTCAATATTATTATTTAATTTAAAAACTGAATAAATATATAAATGTACACACACAAGTAAATAAATAGATTCAATGATAGGCAAAAAATCTGCAGATTTCTGCGTGCACAGATTCCGTGTGGGCCTAGTAATGTGTAATAACAAGGAAATGACACAAGGAGAAAGTACTGAACAACTGAAACTACATATTTCAGAAGCAGAATCAGAAAGAGCTTTATTGCCAGGAATGTTCACGAGGAATTTGTTTTCGTGACAGAGCTTCTACAGTGCAACAGAATTACAGAGACAGGACAAACAAAAGATAATAAATATATTTTAAAAATAGAAGTAGTGAATGCAAATATACAAATTGACAAGTGTATGTACAGCTATATTACTATACAGTATACAGCATTTTATGTGCAGCTGTTATGTGCAAATTGGCATGTAAAGTGTGTTGTTAAGTAAGTGTATATGTGTATAAAAGTGTATAGCAAGTAGTGTTTGTTTCATAATTATTATCATCAAGTGTTCATGGGATGGATTGCCTGAGGGAAGAAACTGTTCCTGTGTCAAGCTGTTCTGGTGCGCAGTGCTCTGCAGCGTCGACCAGAAGGTAAAAGTTCAAAGAGGCAGTGTGCTGGGTGTGAGCGGTCCAGAGTGATTTTAGCAGCCTTTCTGCTCGCTCTGGATAAGTACAGTTTTTGGAGAGTAGGGAGGGTTGTACCAATGATTCGCTCAGCAGTCCGAACTATTCAACGTAGTCTTCGGAGGTCGGATTTGGAAGCTGAGCTAAACCAGACAGTTATTGATGTGCAGATGATTGATTTAATGATGGAGGTGTAGAGCTGTTTCAGCAGTTCCTTTGGGAGGTTGAACTTCCTCAGCTGACAAAGAAAGTACAGCCTCTGTTGAGCTATTTAGTCAATGTGAATGTCCCACTTCAGGTCCTGAGAGATGGTGGTGCCCAGGAACCTGAATGACTCCACTGCTGCCACAATGCTGTCCATGATGCTCAGTGGGGGGAGAGCAGGGGGTTTTCTCCTGAAGTCCACTATCATCTTCACTGTTTTGAGCGTGTTGAGCTCCAGGTTGTTGTGACTGCACCAGACAGCCAGCTCCTCAACCTCCTCTCTGTAAGCAGACTCGTCACCGTCCTGAATGAGGCCGATAAGTGTGGTGTCGTCTGCAAATTTCAGAAGCTTGACAGAGGAGTCTTTTGAAGTGCAGTCATTCGTGTACAGGGAGAAGAGCAGTGGGGAGAGGACACACCCCTGAGGGGCGCCAGTGCTGCTGTGCGGGTACTGGATGAGAATTTTCCCAGCTTCACCAGCTGCTGCCTGTCCGTTAGGAAGCTGTTGATCCACTGACAGACAGAGGTGGGCACGGAGAGCTGAGTTAATTTGGGTAGGAGAAGTTTTGGGATGAAAGTGTTAAAAGCCGAGCTGAAGTCAACAATCAAGGTCCTCACAAAGGTCCCTGGTCTGTTTAGGTGTTGCAGAACATAATGCAATCCCATATTGACTGCATCATCCACAGACCTGTTTGCTCTGTAGGCAAACTGAAGAGAGTCCAGTGAGGGTTCAGTGATGTCCTTCAGGTGGGCCAGCACCAGTTTTTCAAAAGACTTCATGACAACAGATGTCAGCCTCACCGGTCTGTAGTCATTTAGTCCTGTAAGTTTAGGTTTCTTTGGTATGGGAATGATGATGGAATGTTTGAGGCAGGAGGGCACTTCACACAGCTCCAGTGTGATCTGTTGAAGATCAGGGTGAAGATGGGGCCAGTTGGTCAGCTCAGGATTTTAAACAGGCTGGTGTTATAAAATCTGGGCCTGGTGCTTTTTTCCTCTTCTGTTTCCGGAAGACCTGGCGCACATCATCTTCACTGAACTGAAGTGCAGGTATGGGGGAGGCGGAGGGTGGTGGAGGTGTTAATGGTATTTAATACTTTATATAAAAGGCAATGTTTTTTGCTGATGGAAGCTTAAAGACACCTCTTATGTGGAGAATGAATAGCTCAGGTGTGAGTTTCCTCTTCAAAAGAGTGTAAAACTCTTGATTGTTCTGTTGGTCTCATCTATCAAATCTGAGCTTTATTTTGTATTTTCTATTGGATTCGAGTGAGGTGATTGGCTGGGCCATTTTACAGCTTGATTTTCTTTCTCTGAAAGCATTTGAGTGTTTCCTTGGCTGTGTTTTGGGTCATTGTCTTGCTGAAACGTCCACTCTGGTTTCATCTTCATCATCCTGGTAATGTAGATGTTGGACTGAAGCAGCTGATATTATATTTACACTGACGGAGCGCAGAGGGTTGCTGAAGAACTACTGTGAGATTTCAGTTGCTGTCTGGGCTTTCATTGCCTTTCTACTCCTTCCTTTCTTCATGTGCTCAATGATTTTCCTGTGTCATTTCATTTTATTACGCGTAACTTAATTAATAAATTAGGTTTGTTTTCTTTTCATATATGTATTTTTTGGTGGTTACCAACATCTGAGGAAAATTCCAAATCTACAGCACCTTTAGAAATATGTTTTCTGAGAAGAATAGTGAGGTGTTCAATACTTATTTTCCCCGCTGTATATATTGATTCACAAATTATAAACTAAAATAAATTTCAATTAAATAATAAAATACTTCCCTGAAAGTGGAAGCTGTTAGAACTTTGAAATAGTAAATAAGTAACAAAACCAATCTCATTTATATTTTATTAAAATGTTACTTCAATAAATAAAATGTATATATTTAACTGTATATTTTCAATATATATTTCATGATTATTTCCTTGACTCAGCCCACCAAAAGTCATTTAACCAACATCACAACGAACCACCAGATGTGTTCATTTGGCGCAATTCATCATTGGCTCTTGAGGCCTCCAAATGTGGACTTGCCAGTAAAGACTAAGAGAAAAGGGGCTGCGATGGGACTGAAGGGACTCTTAATGCTGAAGAGGAAAAGAGGGAAGTGCAATTTGAAATATTTGGAGGCAATCAGCTCTCTTTGAAATGAAGACAGCAGCATGTGGAGATGTTTTTTTTACATGTGGACACAGCAGCCCACTGATGGGCACTTGAGCGAGCCCACGCCGTGAGTCGCAGACGTGGATCTCACTCTCCCGCATGACCTCACTGATTTGCCCTGGCGTTTAATGAAGCCCCTCTGCCCAAAGAAAGTCGCTTCAATCGCCTCCATCGCCGGCTCATAAATATTTATCTCATCAGTGACAAAAGGACTTGCTCCCTGTCATTATGTCCTTTGTAAGTCAAATAGAAGTGCTGTGCGTATGTGTGTGTGTGTGTGTGTGTGTGTGTGAGAGACACATGTGAAAGAGAGAGAGATGGATGGGAAAGAAGAGAAATCTCAACTTTTGTCATTGAGAATTGAGCAGAGAAGTGATTTCTAACCTCCAAACTAATCTTAAATGGCATCAAATTGTATGCATGCAATTTATTATTGCAATTACAAAACAGATGCTGAGTTTACTACAACACTATAATCATAAATTTTGTGTGTGTTGTTGTGTGTGTTGACTCCTGAATACATAGCAGAGATTTGGAGGATTCTTATGGTTACCAGCATGGTTCTTCTCCTGGGTCTTTTGAATGGGGTTAAGGATGACTTTAAGAACATGGACAGGCTCTGGTCATTCATTATCTTTCTCTGAAGGATGAATATGGGATAGGGCACAAGCAATAAAACTTTTTGATCATGGATAATTATTATTTGAGACCCCTAAACTCAGCCATCATTAAGGGATGAACAAATTGTACTAAAATGTACCAGTGAGATCACATCAATTCTTACAAATTAGCAACTAAATAAAAAAATACGAATTAAGTGTATATATAAGGAGTAAACATTATTTACATACGTAACTGTGGAAAGTAGGAATGCCCAGTAGTGACCGAAGAGTCAGCCACTGCCGACAAGCAGGGGAAAAGTTGCTGACAGTGAGAATGGGGATTAACTCCTCCCATGCAGAGTAAATTGTGACGTAAAGCAGATCACACTATTCTGCTGACAAGGGAGGAGCGAGGATGTGAGATTTCTCTCAAGTTACTTTATTGGCATGGCATTTTGTACAGTATTGCCAAATCATTTTTAATATGTATAAGATGTGTAATGTATAAACATCACCAAATTAATAAAATATACAGTAAATGATAAATAAAAGACAAAAAATGATAGTTTTTCTAAAAATTATAACAATTACAAAAATAAAAAAGTGGAGATTATTTAAATAAGGCACATGAATTTTGATGAATTCTTATGGTGTGTACAGTGTGTATACATATTTTGCAGTCAGTTTAGACGTCACTTCATCCTCTCCAAGTACATAGTAAATATACAGTTGAGGTCAAAATTATTAGCTATTTTTTTCTTTCAAGAGTTCACACTTAGCTGATGATTGATAATAAAGTGTGTTTGGCATGCTGTCCCAGGAGAAAGAGCCCTGAGCTCAGAAGATCCTTGAGCCCGGGGCTCCCTCCCATTTCATCTGGAGAGAGGGGAGTCTGAGCTCAGGTAGATCTCAAAAGCTCCCCTAAATCCGTTCACTCAGCCTATTCCTTGATTATTAGGGGTTGCCACAGTGGAATGAACCACCAACTATACCAGCATATGGTTATGCAATGAATGCCTAGTACAAAAACATTCATATACTCTGCCAATTTGGTTTATTTAATTAACTTAAACTGCATGTCTTTGGACCGTGGGAGGAAACCCACGCGAGCACTGGGAGAGCATGAAAACTTTACACAGAAACAATAACTGGCCCAGCCGGGATTCGAACCAGCAATCTTCTTGCTGGATTAATCTAGGAAAGAGGGGGAGGAATAGGGGTGGATGGGGGATTCTTCAAGGCAAAGATGGCTGAGGTAAGGAAATCTAGTTATGTATGTGAATTTGGATTTGTCTGATTGGTAAATAATATGATAGCGAATGCGGGACTAGCTGTGGTCAATCATAAGCATGTGATCCTCTCAAAATTAGTTTATAAATAAACGTCACTTTTCAAATAGTTCCCAAATTATGTTTAACAGAGCAAGACATTTTTCACAGTATTCACTATAAGTACAATAACCTAAAATAACAATTAATAATCAAGTTTGTTCTGGTGAAAGTCTTATTTGTTTTATTTTAACTAGAATAAAAGCAGTTTTTAACAAACAAAAATCATTTTAAGGTCAATATTATTAGCCCTCCCAATAGTCTACAGAACAAACCATCATTATAAAATGACTTGCTTAATTACCCTAACTTTCCTCATTACCCTAGTTAAGTTTTTAAACTAGGGTAACTTTAAACTGAATGTTGCACTTTAAACTGAATACTAGTATCTTGAAAAATATCTAGTAAAATATTATGTACTTTCATCGTGGTAAAGATAAAATAAATCAGTTATTAGAAATTAATTATTTGCTTAACTGACATAAATTCATTAGCTATTTTTCTTTTTTTTTTCAGCTGTGGCAGCAGGTCTTTTTTACACAGATCTGCCAACTAACTATAGCGCAGTATTACAAGTCAAGATCGCATTCATGTAATATGAGCATGCAAATCTTATTTCTTGCACGCCGATTTCCTCTGTTCGTGCACAAAACGTTTTGCACGCCCTCAAATTTACACGCTCAAGTGCAGATCTTTTTGTGCGCTCTCAAATGCTGCTAAAGTGCGATGTAGTGCGTTTTTGTGTGTTTTGCGACATTAATAAGTCCTGAAGTAAAGTGAAACGACTATAAACTCCAGCAAGATAAAGTCATTGTATGCAGAGCCATAGACCTTTATAAATAAAGTATAGTTATGGAAACTGTGTTTATCTTAACTGAAAGCTACGTCGTGTTTGCTGGCCTCACGCACCTGTCAGTCAGTCAACCAGTCAGCCAGCATGTCACCTTAAAGCAGGGGTCACCAATCTTGGTCCTGGAGGGCCGGTGTCCCTGCAGGGTTTAGCTCCAACTTGCTTTAACCCACCTGCCTGGGTGTTTCAAGTATACCTAGTAAGACCTTGATTAGCTTGTTCAGGTGTGTTTGATTAGGGTTGGAGCTAAAATCTGAAGCACACCGGCCCTCCAGGAACAAGTTTGGTGACCACTGCCATAAAGGGTTGAACAAATAGCGCACAGCACTACTACGATTACAGAAAGGTTTGCGCTGTTATAATTCACTTACTATTTAATACGTTTTGGTGCGATTATAACCCGCTATAAAAAACATGACTAAATGTTTTGAATGAGAAGCTGTAATGTAGCCGTGGCGGGATGAATTTTGGTGTGGCACCCCGCCACAGAAGAATGAATGTAGCGGAAACCGTGCATTGTAAATCTTTCAACAAATGCCTCCATAATCCACTGCATTATGTAACTCAATGGCAGGTCAGTTCCTCTAAGCACAGCTGGACATGTAACAGACCATGATCAGCAAACGGCTAATTTCCTCAGAAGCTCATGGCCACCATGTCAAATTCATTATGAGGTTTCAGAACTCATCAGAGGTATTTAATAAGAGCATTCATTAAACGGACATTAAATACTTAATAGGCACAGAATGCTGTGTGCAAGGCCATTTAATCAGGGCCTAAAAGGGAAAGCAATTTCCATATTCAAAACTTATGCCCCGAGGTCACACTACAAACGCCCTTGGAGTGTTCAGTCGACCATATTTCAGTCAGCAAAAAAAGACGGATAAATAAATCTGATAATACCTCAATAATATGACAACTATTAACACATAGTTAGTTATGGATATAGTTATATATATAGTTCACCCAAAAATGTAAATTATGTCATCACTTACTCACCCTTCACTTGTTCAAAACATATTTATGTTTCTTTCTTCTGTTCAACACAAAAACGATACTTCGAAAAATGCTGGTTAATGGGACTCATTGACTGTCATAAACAAGATTTTCAAAGTCGATGGGATCCAGCAAACCCACATTCTTCAAAATATCTTCTTTTGTGTTCAAAAGAAGAAACAACTCATAAAGGCTTAAATCCAAAAGATCATAAACCCTATGACCCTATAAAAAGCAAAACACTGCATGTGATTATGGTAAAAAAGAAACAACGGTTATCATAAAATTCACCAGTTTATTGATTAGATTAGTAAGAATTACAAACTTTATTTGCACTACAATTTTCTAAAACATCATGTTCATAACATTTCTAGCACAAAAATCTGAACATTATTGTAATGTAATGTAATGTGTATTTATATAGAGAATTTATTGTGTATGGCCATACGCAAAGCGCTTTACAATCATGAGGGAGGGTCTCTCCACACCAACACCAGTGTGCAGCATCCACTTCAATGATGCAACGGCAGCAAGAGGACAACGATGCCAGTGAGCTCACCACACACCAGCTGTCAGTTTGTTAAGTTGTGACGTATGGAATGCTGTTTTCCAAGCCGCTACTCATTTGCATTGAGAAAATATTAGTTTATGACCACTTTTTAGTCATATCACACATTAAAATGAAATTTATATCAAATCATGGTGTACTGAACTCTGAACTTGCTGCATCACAAACACACTAATATTTTAAAATGTCATCATCATTTTCTGGCCATCAAAAGTGATCATTTATATATATATCACACATCAGCACACATAGACTACGGATAATTTAGCCTATCCAATTCACCTATACCACATGTTTTTAGACTTGTGAGGGAAACTGGAGCACCCGGAGGAAACCCACGCCAACACGAGGAGAACATAAACTCCACACAGAAATGCCACGATCGGTGGAGGGAATTTGGCCAGGACACCAGAGTCACATCCCTACTCTTTATGAAAAGTACCATGGGATTTTTAATGACCACAGAGAGTCCTCGATTCAGAGAGGACCTCGGTTTAACATCTCATCCTAAAGACGGCACTCACTGACAATATAGTGTCTCCTTCACTTTACTAAAGCATTAGGACTCACACAGGCCATAGGTTAAGCGACCCCTGCTGGCCTCATTAGTACCACTTCCAACAGCAACCTAGCTTTTTTATGTGGTCTCCCATTCAGGTACCAAACAGGCTCAGCCCTGCTTAGCTTCAGTGAGTAATCGGCATTGGGCTGCAGAGTGATTTGGCTGTGGCATATATACACAACGGTTTGGTTTAATTCTGATTGGCTGATAGCCTGCAAATAACAGCACTTGTACAGCCTCTTCACCTTTGTGTATTACTCCAGCCCACATACAGCGACAAGCATAGGACAAATTTCACTGCTGTCGAACAACATAATGTACGTTTGAGGTTTTTTTAGTCGAGAATGTAGTTGTTTAGATCGCAACTATGCAGTTTATTTATAAGGATAGTGTATCCTTATAAATTTTAAAATATTTATTTTAAAATATTTATCATTCCTGAGTATTGGATTCAGTGCATCAGCCACAATCGGCCTGTCTGAGAAGAGCAAAGAAAGTGACGGTTGACGTTCCGCCACAAGATAGCGACAGAGACTGAATAATAAGTCTTTTAGCATTTTCTCAGCGTAAGTTTCAAACTACAAATCAAATCAATCAAATCAAATCACTTTTATTGTCACATCATCAGCAGCATGTGTGCGATGATGAGTGAACAGCTGAACAAATCATTATAAATCAGGTAAATTACATTCTAAGTCGATCTCTCTCTTTTGTATTTTGTAGTGCTGTATTTATACCACACTGGTAGTGTTTGCTTTGCTCTGGCTTTTTTAAGGTTAATTATTGTGATATCCTGTTTGCAACAGAGAAATACTAGGACATCTCTGTAATGTTAGATTGATGGCATTTCATGCCATTCAGCCTTATAATCTTAAAATGTGAGCAAAAATCACCAGTTTTGTCATCACTTTAGAAATTACGCTAGAGAATCATTCAAATACTAGCTCTAAAAATGTTTGTGAACTGGCAACAGTTTCTGCTTTTTTGGCGTCAGCTGCAGATTTGAATGAATGGCGGAAGAAAGCAGTTCCTCATACAAAAGGGTTTTCAAAAGGGACTCTCCGTGTTTGTGATTCTTTTTTATAGACACGAGTCTGCCGTCAAAATGTTATATAAACGCAATAGCACACTCATGATAGTGTGATATGGCTGTATGTCAGCACTGAGGCACTCAAAAGTTGCAAAGGAGATTTGGGGAATTTCTTTTTATCACTCTATAATTAAAAAATTACAGTGAATAGTCAGGGGGGGAAATACTCATATTTTTGTAGAACAAAATTTTGATTACAATCAAGCAAATAAAGTGAAACTTGGACATTCACTTTACATTAGACTGGAAAAAAAAAACACACTTTAAGAAATTGCATAAAAATTTATTTTCTTGCCTGCAATGTCTTGCCTTTATCGCATCCTCGTAAAAGATAAAAAGGGCAAACAGTCAATTAAATCACATTTAATAGCACTTTTTCATAGGAGATAACAGGAATGTTTGACCTGCTAAAAGGCACACACCAATTACTAACACCAAAAAAGAGCTCACACCAATTACAGCTGGCAGAACAAAAGATATACGCAAGAACACAAATCACTTTCTGCATTTTGTTAATCAGCGTGACAGTTTGACATTTCACCAGTCCACCACACACAACCCCAAGCCTCGCTTCAGCAAAAAAAAACACACTGTAATGACGAGCAAGTGGAAAACAATTATGAAATTATTAAAGCAGTCGGCATCTGTATAGGTCAATCTGCCGAAGAGTATGTGACACATGTGTTTCTGCTGTGCACATATTTCTCATACACCATGTTTGTCTTTTTTACCGGCAATTAGACGACAAGATGGAAAAGAAGTGCAAAACTAAAATCCTTCCACCCATTAAGCAAATGATGATTCTTCTTGATTGGCTTATTATTATGCAGCTAATTTGCAACCCTCCTAATTGGCCCTGAAAGAAACAGTGAAAAATGTAAATGGAGTGTCTAACAGGGTAACTGCTCATCACTGAATCAATTTCAAGAGCTTTAGAAAGCTTCTATCAGCCTGTTCATTGGCCCTGAAGAAAGTGTGTGTCTGATACTTGCTGACAGAAGAGACGACGCAGTTGGGTTTCACTCACACTTGATATTTTCATTGTGAAGTATTTACTTGTGATGTTGTCTTTGATTTAATTGAGAATCATCTTTAACAACAGAGCTGCCAAATGAATATCAAGAGCGTAAAGGAATTATGGGGTCATTTTATTATGGAATTAACAGCAATTTTTTTTTGCCAATTGTAATTTATTTATATTGTTAAAAAAGAGGTTTCATTGTTGTGACCAAATTTAATGATATTCAAAATTATTTTAAACATAGCTACACTGTAAATCCTAATAAGTTGAGACTACTCCAATGATTTGAGGAAAGTGATTCCCTCAGTTCGTTTGAGTAATGGGGAAATCGACAGCTCAAGTAATTGAGTTGACTAAATGTGGTCTCTTCATTGAATTAACTTAAGTGTTTAATTACAGATAACTTAAATGTTTAGGTACAGAGAACTTAAATGTATAAGTACAACTTAAAATGGCAAATAGACTAAACTTCCAAATATTTCAGCTTTTATATTCTTTACTTACTCCCAGGGCTGTTTATATCGAAGTTGATATTTAGCTGCACCACGTTGGTGTTTCGTAACATTTAATTTTTACGAGGTGGGTTGTTAGCCCAGCGCTCAGCCCGCAACCTGGAGGACCAGGACATATACACATACTACGGACAATTTGGCTTACCCTATTCACTCCTGTCTTTGGACTTGTGGGGGAAACCGGAGCACCCGGAGGAAACCCACGCCAACACAGGGAGAACATGCAAACTCCACACAGAAATGCCAACTGACCCAACCGGGACTCGACCTTCTTGCTGTGAGGTAAGAGCGGTACCCACTGCACCACCGCGTCGCCCCTGCGTGTATATCAATTAAGAAAAATGTATATAAACATTTTAATATCTACTTACTAATTTAACTTTTCTTTTGTCAGATGGGTTCAGGTAGTGCCTCTGTCCTGCTGCGCTTCAGCTAAATTCAGCATTACAAGCAAAATGACAACCTTGTGTCATATAACAACCAATCAGCACAGTTGGCATGGCAGAATTTCAAGTGCAAACAATCATTTTAAACAGAGACATGGTGAAACGTGTAAAAAAAATAAAGTGTTAAGTTCAGAGAACTTAAAATATTAATTAAAACTTTTTTTTGCTGCCTAATGAGTAAGTTAAACACACTTGTTCAAGTTTTGATGCCAAAACTTAGTATTTTAAGTAATGTCAAGTTATACTAACTTAATATCTTAAATATTGATAACAGCGGGGTTTACAGTGTAAAGATAATATATTAGTGAGAATTAATAAGATTTCTCTGAAATTACGATGTATAAAATGTAACTTTTGTTTTATTTTGTAAACTATTGATGACTTCTGTCAAATTTAAAATAAAAATGTTGTCATTTAGAGACTTTTTGCATAAAATATTTTTGTGTGCCATTATTATTCTTTTTTAGAAAAGTCAATACCAACTAGGGCTGCACAATATTGGAATTTTTTTTTTTTTTTTTGCAATAAATACTGCGATATTAAAAGATGAGTAGGTTGAATAGCTCTATTTGGTGTTTTTTGGTGAGTCTAACAGTAATTAGGGACAAAAATTGAATAATCACAATGCAAAAATCTTTTCTTCTTTTGCTTTGTCCTGTTTCTAGTCCAAATATCTAAAACTTCCTAGACACTTAAGATTCTTAAGTAAACATATTGTTTTGTTTTCACCTTACGAAGAAATTAGTCGTTTTTTTCCTTAAAACAAGCTTAATTATCTGACAATGTGGTAAATAAAATAATCTAGTTTTCATTTTGAAATGTAGATTATTGGACTAGAAACAAGAGGACAATTCTATATTCATCAATCGCATCATTCATTTATTCATTCATTTATTTTCTTTTCTGCTTACTCTTTTTATTAATCTGGGGTCGCCACAGCAGAATAAACCACCAACTTATCCAGCATATGTTTTACGCAGCGGATGCCCTTTCAGCTGCAACCCAACACTGGAAAACACCCATACACTCTTGCATTCACACACATACACTACTGCCAATTTAGCTTATTCAAATCACCTATAGCGCATATCTTTGGACTGTGGGGGAAACCGAAACACCCAGAGGAAACCCACGCCAAAATGTGAAGAACATCCAAACTCCACACAGATATGCCATCTGACCCAGCCGGGGGTCTGTGAGGCAATCGTGCTACCTACTGCGCCACCGTGATGCCCCTAAATCGTATTTTAAATCGTACACGTTCAAACATTAGAATTTTTTTGTGCTCAAATGTTGTAAACCCTCTTGAAATGCTCAGTCAAAGGCCTTAAAAACACATGCAAACTCTACAAATCACATGTGTTCTGTGGCTCCTACTCAACTATATTTCAGACTCAACATTGCATATCTTTTAATGTAACTATTGCAGATGCGCACATTGCGATATCGATGCTGAAACGTTATATTGTGCAGCCCTAATAGCACCTTTTTTAGAAAAAAAACTAAATGACAATATTTTTCTATTTTAAATTCAGAGGAAATGGCATCAGATCTTTATATAATAATAAAACAAATATTACCATGTTCTTAAATTCATAAATCAAGAGAAATTGCGCATTTTCATTAAGCTTCTTAATTTTTCCCCATAGCTCTAATGAAGAATGTATATTACATGCAAATTACGTTTTAATATTAATGTCTTCGGCTAAAAAAGAGTATCAGAATAATGATCCTTTGTCAGTAATTTATTTATGTGTAAACATACTTATTCTGTGCTTTTTTAAAATATAAAATAATAAATGACAATAACTCATTTTTACATAAATATTTAAAATGATTAAATACATACTTATTGTTGTCAAGTGGATAAAACATGGCTTAAACACACAGCGGTGAAGTACAATAACCTAAAATAACAATTAATAATCATTATAAATTAATAATCATGCACTGTGATCTTTCAATAGAAGCTTTTAATATTTCATCAAATTATTCATATTTTTATTATGCCTAATAAGATTTTTATAAATAACTATTAGTACACTGAATAATATTTTAATGGGTGTTTCCTGTATATAATATTACTTATTTTATTTGCTGATGCTCGAAAACAATTTTTTTTTCTTTGACCCAATTGACCTTTCTTCCATTTTGTGGTGAAATGAGTGGATAAAAACATAATGTCAGAATCATTTTGAGATACTTAATATAAAGAAGATAATAAATAATAAATAAAATAATAATAATAATAAACTAAATAGTGATTGTATAAGCCACATTCACTGCCACAGTAAAACACACACCTGTCTCTGCGATCTCTATAGTAATAAATCAAGTTGCTTTGCAACAATAAACACCCACAATAATTAGGTTATACTTGGCAGTAGAATTGTTTTAGATTACTATTAATCTCAAAGGCTATAACTACAGTTTTTAGGTAAACCAGAAAAAGTCAGTTCCTCAGGAATATCTTATGTGTTTTTATATTTACTTTCATGATTTTATTAAGATAAAGTTCAGAATTTATGAAATTAGTGATGTTTTACCTTTGTGTTTAGTGCTGTTCTGTGCACTTGCAGTTCAGTAATTGTTTGGAATGACTACTGCATTTAACAATTTAATAATTCCAGAAAAAGACAGGACGTGACAAGCACATTTAAAAAATATTTTCACAACGTGTATGAAACTGAACTGAACAATTCATTTTTAATGATGCATTTAAGTATGTATTACATGCATGTTTCTTCTGTATGAGCCATGTAAAAAAATCCCAGGGAATGAGGTACATCATTAGTAAGGTAGAAAATTGGGCCATTAGTTGTAAGGTTTTGCTAGAAAAAAAAAATCTGCAAAACAAAAAAAACAAGCCAATGCCTTACTTAAGTCCTAAACCCAAATAAATGAGAAACACTCAAATATTGTGACCTGGAGCTGCCTACATTTTAAATTCAGAAACTGGATCCAACCCAAAGATGCTCAAAAACCAATGCTTACAATAAAAGGATATGGCAACCCTTTAAGTGTTCTTTCTGAGAAGCAGCCTTCCAGACAAAACAAAACATGATGCCTCTACATCGTAAAAAGTGATTAGTTCACTACACTAAAAAACGTGAATAAACCCATTGCTTTTTAATTATTAAGTAAATGTACTGCATAAATCAGTTAAGTCAACTAAACAGTTCCAAGTTACAGGTCACAAAACACCAAAACACATATTTTGAGCTGTTGACAGTCATATTTGTGTCTCACGCTGCTATAAACACTATGAGGATACAAATATTTCACAAAAAAGTGGAAATTGGTTGTTTTTGCGTTATTTTGAGCAAATTCGTTCTTCCAGTTTGAAACGAATTTTTGAAGCTGCGTCGAGACGATACTTGTGTGTATTCCAGCGTGGAGAGTGGCTGTCTGTACCTGCAAGTACATTGTGACGTCTCTGAGTGTGCAGCATTAATTCATAAGAAAGACTTGTTTCAAACCAATCGTCGGGTTCTATTGTGTATGCGTTGCAACTTCATTAAAATGCATGATAGCTTTGAAGACTGTTTTTACCAGTTACAGTGTTCAGACGACAGAGAGACACCACATTGTGTTGCCAAAACATGTGGAAGAACAAGAATTTGGAGACATGGGTCGTCATTAGCTATGTTTCCATCCACCTATTTTTATGCGCATTTTGGATATGCGCATAAAAAAACGGTTGATGGGAACGCTATGATGCACATACATTTTAAAAATGTGTATAAAACATATGTGCATAACTGAGTAGGATAAACTTTTTATTCAATAAGAAAAGAAACTACGATGGAAACACTTTTACCACGCAAATTCCAGTATGGGCATAAAAAAAAAGGTCATGTGATTTTGTTATAAGAGATTATGTGATGTTAAAAATGTGCGTAAATGGACAAACCAGCAGGCTGAGCACATCTGAAATGTTGTTTTGGTTATTCTAAAATGCTTTTTAATCCTTTAAGGATTAGTGTTATTACATTACTAATGACCTCCAGAATCAAGAGTGTCTGTGCTCCGCGTTGTAAGCTACAGAAAACATTGTAGATAAACTTTTCAAAGATAGAATAATAAAAATACATGGAAGTAATGCAAGCCAGACTTGCAAATTTACATATAAAAATAAAAGTACTGTGAGCATCCACTGCTAGTTTTAGATACTTTGTGTTGCTTGCTTCAAAAATGCTGGAGAAAATAGTCTGTTGTTTGTAATTTCACTACATTTA
This sequence comes from Danio tinwini, assembly GCA_903798205.1. NCBI lineage: Eukaryota > Metazoa > Chordata > Actinopteri > Cypriniformes > Danionidae > Danio > Danio tinwini. Next base: position 8,104,307 of record CAIGQZ010032312.1, on the reverse strand, counting down.
GTCGTTAAATTCGCTTCATTAGATTAATAAGGAAAGATTCACTGGTCAGATGCGCTAGAGTCACACTGAGGACATCTGCTGGTTTCCAAGGAGCATTGCTGAATGATAAGCATAAGCTAAAAATAAACTGATATTTGTAACACAATCTCACGGCAATTCCTAACTTTTTAATTTAGTGGTTAATTCGTATGAATTCGTACAATCTCATTGATACAATGCTGTACGATTTGCTCATCCCCCAATGACGAGTGGGTTTAGGGGTGGGGTTGCCACGCCTCCTTTTTAAAATCAAACATTTTTGTAGGACTGAACTTGTACGCATTCATAAGAATTAGCCACTAAACTGACAAAACGTAAAATAGTTACATTTCCTGGTGAGATCAGGCTGGATTTTTATCATTCATCAGTGTGGACACAAATATAGTTATCATTTTATTTATATTTATAGTTATCATGCTTGGTGTGAACAAGTTTCAACAGTTTTCATTTTCAAAAGTTTACATTTTCATGCCCACAAAACATGATATCATTAAAACAAATGACCAAAACATGAAACATTTGAAAGTGCTGATAAATGTGCATCTTCCGTATGAAATCCCCCCCTAAAATTAAGTATGTCCGGATTAATTGCTGAATTAAAATAAAAAACAATGTTGTGTAAACACCCCCTCAAAATTGTGGGAAAAATTTGTAATATCCTTTTTTTGTTTTAATTAACATCCATATGCCTTTAAAACAACAATCTCAAGCACTTTAGAAAAAAGAAATATAATGTTTTGTTTAGTATTTACAGTATCTGAGGTCTGCATTGCAGAAAACACAAACTGTCGCTCACACAGCAAAACCTTTCGTTCTTGTCCTTGAACACACGTAATGGAACTTAGTTTTCATGCGCAAGCTTTAAAACACTCTTCTTGATGTTGCTGCTTGAAAGTATCAGAGACAAAAAAAGGGCAGCCATTAAACTGAAACTCACAAAATGATGTAAATAAAACCCCAAAAACACAATTCTGAGTTACGATAAAGCCAATTCATCATGACACCATTCAATCTAACAAGCTGCCAGCATCAATGAAAAATTTCCACACATGATGACGGGATTCTGTCAAAGTTTTGTTTACCAAACCATACTTTCAGCATCACTTAAAGTCAAGCTTGATTAAGCGGAAATGTTTTGAATCTGCTCTTGATCTGAAAAGCTTTTGTGTTGGTGCTAATACCAGCCAATCCAACAAAGCGGTAAAGCCATTGGGATGAAGATACTCACAAAGCATGTAATTGTTCTTTTCCTCTGGGGATTGGACTGTTTTAAGGTGTTACAGTTAGTGGGCTTGGAGTGATCAGGGAACCATACACCAGCTCACACAGCTTGATATGCTGAGATTGACCACCATCATCTGTGTCTTGCCAGATCAAGCGTAAACTGAGAAAGCCCCATGAGGCTGAAAGCAGACAGGATTCACAGGCGTCTTTCCACTCCAAAAAGTGTTTCTTGGATATGACGCTCTCGGTTCATCGTGTTGAGAAAATATATATATATATTGCATTGATCTAGCTTTAAAAGACTACAATGCATAAAAAATATTGTGTGTATAATGTTTTCCTGCTTATGATTTTTAATTTGATATATAGAAATTATATTGAGAATAACAAGTATTTACATTTCCCCCTATTAACTACAATAGCTACATTTTCCATATGCACAATTGCTCGAAATGGTTTTTAAATTTATTTTATGCTTTTGAATGATACAGTAAACAGGTCATATTTTGAAATATTATTATAAACTTGAATAACTTTCTTACGTTTCTTATTTTAATATATTTTATAATGTTGTTTTTCTTATGATTCAACGGCAGATTTTCAACATTATTACTCCAGTCTTTAGTCACATTGTCCATCATAACTCAGATGTTAATTTAAGAAACATTTTTTTGATTAACATGTTGAAACAGGCTTTTTATAGTTAACTAAAATAAAAACATAACACTTAAATATATATATACATACATACATATATACACAATTTATTTATTAGCCAATTTATTAGCGATACCTTACTAGTACAGGGTTGAACCCAGGGTTGAACCCAGTGATTGTCATGTTCAAGAAACCAGTCTGAGATGATTTGTGCTTTGACATGGTGCGTTATCCTGCTGGACGTAGCCATCAGAAGATGGGTACACTGTGGTCATAAAGGGATGGACATGGTCAGCCACAATACTCTGTTAGGCTGTGGCATTGACGCGATGCATAATTGGTACTAATGGGCCCAAAGTGTGCCAAGAAAATATCCCCCACACCATTACACCACCACCACCAGCCTAAACCATTGATACAAGGCAAGATGGATCCATGCTTTCATGTTGTTGATGCCAAATTCTGACCCTACCATCCGAATGTGGCAGCAGAAATCGAGACTCATCAAACCAGGCAGTGTTTTTCTAATCTTCTATTGTCCAATTTTGGTGAGCCTGTGTGAATTGTAGCCTCAGTTTCCTGTTCTTAGCTGACAGGAGTTGCACCCGGTCTGGTCTTCTTCTGCTGTAGCTCATGCGCCTCAAGATCGGACATGTTGTACATTCAGAGATGCTCTTCTGCATATCTCGACTGTAACGAGGTTATTTAAGTTACTGTTGCCTTTCTATCAGCTGGAACCAGTATGAGCATTGTCTGACCTCTGGCTACAACAAGGCATTTGCGCCCACAGAAGGTTGTGCGTGAAAATCTCAGTAGATCAGCAGTTTCTGAAATACTCAGACCAGTCTATCTGGCACCAGTAACCATGCCACGTTCAAAGTGACTTAAATCACCTTTCTTCCCCATTCTGATGCTCGGTTTAAACTGCAGAAGATCGTCTTGACGATGTCTCCATGCCTAAATGCACAGGCTGCCAAGTGATTGGCTAATTAGAAATTTAGAGATTTGCGTTACAGGTGTATCTAATAAAGTGGCCGGTGTATGTGTGTTTGTATGTATGTGTGTGTGTGTGTGTGTGTGTGTGTGTGTGTGTGTGTGTGTGTGTGTGTGTGTGTGTGTGTATGACATACACTTGACCTCATAATTACTAGTTCTTCTGTAAAATTTTCATAGTTTTTTTTATATTTCTCAAGTAATTTTTACAGAAGGTAAGATTTCTTTTAACAAATTTTTCTATTTTTTTTTTTCAAAACAACATAATAATTTTACTAGTGCTCAGCTTAAAGTGCAATTAAAAGTTTAATTAGGTTAACTAGGCAAGTTAGGTTACAAGTCATTGGACAACAGTGGTTGGTTATGTAGCCAATTGAGAAAAAAAGGATTTCTTAAGGAATAGCTAATAATATTGACTTTACAAATTGTTTACAATTTGTAAAACCACTTTTTATTCCAGCCAAAAAAAGACTTTCTCTAGAAGAAAAAAAATATTGATAATGGCTTTTCTTTCTTACAGGTATCACAGATTTACTTCTTAGAGTGTACCATAATAATTACTTAAATCAACACATAAAATGCCCCTCTTTTCCAAATCTCCCCCACCGCTCTCCCATGTGTGCATGTGTTGTGTGTTATCAGTGTGGTAAGGAGCTGCCGCACTCACATGAGTGAATATTGATTTGCTCTTCTGCTCTTTGCCTCTGGTGAACGTCACATCCACTCACTGACTCATTGAGTGATGTGGTCAGTGGCGTTCATCCACCTGATGCCCAAATCAACAGATCCTTAATCATTTCTCCAATGAGAAAAACAGACAGCAAACCCCTCTCAGCCAATCAGCACAGACTTGACCATACAAAACAGCACAATATTAAGTAAAAAATATATGTTTTTAATAAACAAAAGAGATTTAAAAATAATAAAATGTCAAATAAATCTCTGGTCTTTGTGAAGTATCAGCCCAAAATACCCTAAAGATCATTTATTGTGGATTGTCAAATCTGCCCCTATGTTTGAGACAAAAGCAAACATTTTTATTGTGTGTCCCTTTATATTAAAATGAGCTGCGGCTTTACAGAAGAGGGCAGAGGTACATGCTATTCTTTGCTTATGCTTGAGAAACATGCTATTCTGACACTCCAGAAACAACAAAACAAAAAATTTAATGCGGCCAGGAGTGGATTAAAGCTCTACATGTTCAAACCAGAGTAAGACAATGATCTTGATGACATTACTGAACACTTAATGGATGCATTTACACAGTGGCGGATTTAGGCATAGGCAATATGGGCGATCGCCCAGGGTGGCATGTTGCTGGGGGGGCGGCACGGGAAGACGGTGCAAAAAAAAAAACAAACAAAAAAAAACAAGCCTCAGTAAAAGCTTTGAGATACGATTTACTTTATGTAAGTGTATTCATTTAGAGTGGTAACACTAGAATAAAGATGTTAGGGGCCATTCACATTTGGCATATTTTGCATGCGCAAGTTTGTTATTCAGTATGTGCAACCGAAACAATACTGGTGAAAGCAAACTGACACATGTGCACAGAAAACCATTCCTGCGTGCCTCACACGTTGCTCTGCTCCCGGTGTGAATACCGGTTGTTTATATGCAGGTCGATAAAATACACGCTGCTTATGTGCTGTGAAACTAGAGTAACCTTTATGCAGAGGTGTCGGCACGCAGAGAGCTTTGCAAGTCAACAATACTAAGGTTATAATATGATGATGATCTTATTTTGACTAAGCATGCAATGAGAAAGGAGAGATGAAGAGTCAGGGAGGTAAAACTTAATAAGATTATTTCTCTGCCATGAGTCGCGTCTAAGACAAGAGATAATTACATAAAACATATATTTTTTTGTATTCTATAGAATAAGAAAGTCTTGAATATTCATGCAAAAGATTTCTTAAGTGATAGCTTATCACTCCAGTTGTGTCTCTACATTGTTTTCCAGTTACATTTAGGATTGATTTCTGTTATTTATTTAGAATAATAATTGTATAATAATAATAATAATAAATGTATTTATTTGTTGGGGGGGTTGGAGGGTTAGTTGGATATGGGGTGGTTCAGCCAGGGTGCCATTTAAATTAGAACCGCCACTGCATTTACATATATATTGTAGAGAAAGTTTAAACATTTTAAGATTAAACTCATCAATAGCATATTACTGCTCTGTTCTCTGGCATTTTCGAATAAACATTATTAACACTATACAATTCTCTCACACACTCAAGTTTGAAATTTTCATAGGCGGTTTTATGTATTTAATTCTGAAAGATTTGTCACACAGAAACCTTGCACACACTGAGTCTAATATCTATTAATTAATCTGTTGTTGGAAAAAATAGCAAAAGAACTCAGAGTCAATTCAAGCAGTGATGCATTGTTTCCTTTCTTCTTCTTCAGAAAAGAAAAATAATATTGTATTAATCCAATCCACTGCATGGAGAGGAAGGAGAGATCACCTCCTTATCAAAGAGCTGCATGGAATTATCCTGAAATTCAATGTTTATTTTAGGAAATCAGTAGGATTTGAATACTTTACTTGCACCACTGTAGCCACATAAAACAAATTTCCACACTGCAAAAAATGATTTTCTTACTTAGATTTTTTGTCTTGTTTGTTTCTAGTCCAAATATTTAAAAATTCTTAAATCAAGAACAATTTTCTAGGCAATCAAAACATATTGTCTTGTTTTCAGAAAAAATATGCCAAAATTAAAACAAGCAAAATAATCAGCCAATGGGGTAAGCAAAATAATCTTGTTTTTCCTTTTGACCAGATTATTTTGCTTAATTCTTTTTTGCTTAATTAAGAGTGATTATGCTGCCTCTCGATGGTGAATGTGGTTATACTCATGGCGGGTATTATTTGGTATTTTGGTCATTTATTTGACTAATTTGGCAACCGTCAAACATAATTAGGAAAACGGTTTGAATTTACGCTTAGTAAAAAAACCATTAGACCACATACTTTCATACTGTATAGCACGCTAAAATCGGTATGCTTGTTCAATAGTATGTTCGAATTCATAGAATTCGAAAATCATATGCGAGAAGTACCTGGATGACCAACTACTTCTGGCGAGATTTTGAAGTGCGCATCCAGTATATAGTGTGCCATTTGGGACATAGCTATACTTTTGAAAGTAATGCATTACGATAATGAGTTACTCCCAAAAAAAGTTACTAGTTGCGTTATTAAGTAACTTTTTATGGTAATCTCTTTCAGAATCTGCAAGTTGTTTTTTTTAATAGCATTTAACAATGCACCGTATGAACGGCGCCTTCACCTACAGTTTAAAGCAATGCGTTTGCTAACTGTGTACTTGTCTTATTAGTTAAAGGTACTGTATGTAGGTTTTTAACTCTTCTAACTTATGGCATAAAAATGCCATAATATGTGTGCAGATATTTTAAAAACATCCAAAGTGAACATACTTGTTTAACTGAAAAACAATGCTGAAGTCAGGTATTCTGCTTTTGAAAATGTTTTTTTTGAATGCTGTCTTTGTTTAGGTAAATTTAATCTGCACAATGCCAGTTCAGCCAATTATAATTCAACACCCCGGGTTGCCTTGTTGGAAAATAGCGTATTTCATTCATTCATTCAGAAAGGCTCTAAAAGCATGTGTCCGTGACCGAAATGTGACAGTGTCAGTGGACAGTATCAGATGTCAAAATGAGACAGATTTAGTTCCACATGAGGTTATTAATTAGCAAATGATATAAATATTACGAACGTGAGCAGGTTACATTGTAACCGCGTGTCCTAACAACACGCTTTGTGACGAGATGCGCAGTGATGAGCAATTTGGCTGTTTGCACCAGACGAAACACGACAGAAATTTAAATACAGCCTTTCAGAAGCACAGAATATGCACTCACTCATGAAACGGAAAGGTTTACGATCTATTTAATACATGTTAACCCTCTTTATTTAATACGTTAGCCCTCTTTATCATCATTAAATGTACATGCTGAATCACTCACATGTATTTAGTTCTAAAGTTCAATTTCAAACGGTTTATTGTATTTTTAAGATCTGAGGTGAATTATCTGCTGCTGCTTTCAGCAATACATGTCATGTAAAATGACATTCAATCTCGCATTGTTAGCATTTAGCACTGAATAAAGCACACAAGGTTTACCTGAGGTGATTACTGTCATAGGTTTCTGTTGCTCAGCTGTGAGAAATAGAAGCTGTTTCTAATATATCAATTCGAGGTGTTGGTTAGAACCAAAACTCCTTTTAATATGGAAAATATTCCCTCTATCGCGTGTCGTTGCTTTTATTTAGAACACAGTTTAAATCACTCGCTCCTGTACTCAATCTGGCATCCCGCGTTTGCATTTATTTTGATCTAGGAGTGCAATACCTAGTTCAACCACTGGGTGTCAAATTTACATACTGCACCTTTAAGTAAAATCACTGTCCATTCAGACAGTCCCCTTTTCCTGAATGAACAAGGAACAAGGAAATGAACAAATTGTCTCAATGAGTCCGTGATTCAACATAACTACGTTAATTTTAATTCAGCAACTTATTTAAAAGCTAATTAGTTAAAATAAAAAGTAAATCCCATTACATTTTTTAAAAATTAACTCAAATATTGTTAATAAATAATTTACTTAATTTTTTTTTCAAATTAATTACCAAATTTTTTTGAATAATGCTTTACTTTACTCGTTACTTAGAAAAGTAATATCATTGCGTAACTTGCGCTACTTGTATTGGCTTACCTCCAACACTGATTATGGCTCCACTGATACTACAAGTTCTAGCACCATTAGATATTCTTAGTTAATATTCAACCAGCCATTTTCCATGTGTGTAGTGAAAGGCTGACCAAAACAATGTTGCTGGGTTGTCCTTTGCCATGTTTTCTGGGTATATACACACACTGGGGACCTGATTATGATCTGATTATCACCTGATGGGGACTCTATACTGCTCAGTGAGCACCGTCTTTCGGATGAGATGTTAAACTGAGCTCCTGACTGTCTGTGGCTCTCCGTCAAAAAAAGAATAGGGGTTTAACCCCGGGATCCTGGCCAAATTTGCTCACTGGCCTCTGTCCATCATGGCCTCCTAGCCATCCACATATCATAATTTGTTTCATCACTCTGTCTCCTCTCCACCAATCAGCTGGTGTGTAGTGTGCGGTCTGGCGCAATATGGCTGCCGTCGTGTCATCCAGGTGGATGCTGCACACTGTTGGTGGATGAGGAGATTCCTCCCAAAAATGTGTAAAGTGCTTTGAGTGTCCAGAAAAGCGCTATATAAATGTAAGGAATTATTATTATTATTATCATTATTATTATTATTATTAAGAATTTATGACAAAAGCAGGGTCAGGAATAATCAAACATTTCATATGTCCTTTAGCCTGACCGAACTTCCCACAAGTGACAGATGTTGTCATTTTCTACCTGTCCAAATCTCCAATTGCATGACTCACACATTCTGGAAGGAAGTCCATACAGATCGCCAAAAAATGGTGTCATTTCCTGAGCCAAAGGAGGCACAAAACTCCCCCCATCAGTCAAAAGGACACTGGACATGCGTCATCTGTACATAACATGTATAAACTTTCTTTCGTTGAGCCAATTCTTAAATGACAGCAATGTACTGTGCAGATTATATTGTGGAGATTGAACTCCAGAGTTGTGACATGGCAGATAACAGAGATCATTTTCTCAATGACAAATGCAGTGTGCAGCTGTTATTGTGGCGGGATGATATGACTGCAATCAAAGCTGGAGAAGACCTGTCATTTCCGACAGCTGAGGAGACTCTTACCTTGCCCCTCGGCTGATTGATGTCATCACTGACCATCATAATGAATGCCAACTAAATGACTTCACACAGGCTCTGAAAATTCATATTATACATTGGTTTTCAGTGAGGGGTTTTGGGGTTATAGCAATTGTTTAGTATAGAAAAAACAGAAAAGAACATAAATGCTTTTCTTTCTTGATCTTTATCAAGGAGACTTTACTGGACTGCAATTTGCAATTATGAAGTCAAAAGGGGTTTTTTAATCTTTGCAAAACATTTAAAATCTGTATTTTTTACCCATATTTGGTAAAATGAAAATCTAAATAGTAATATAGTATTGGTATAGTATTACAATACTATAATAATAAATTTTTTTTCAGCAGAAAACGTTAGTATGTGTCCTGTTTTTAAAATAATTCTGAGCAAAAAAGAAAGATTAGCACACAATTTTTCTAGCCCAATATCATGAGGAAATTTAACTATTTTATGTACAGTATTGTCAGAAAAGTGGCTAAATGGTACAAATGTGTAGAATTTCATTTTTTTATCCCACCTCCAAACCCCACCATCTTTGGGAGATGAGCAAATCATACTGAAATATATGAATGAGATCATACAAATTAGCCATTAAATTAAAACGTTATGAGCTGCTGTGAGATTACTTAGATTTTTACCCAGGACACATCGACTAAAATGTCATACAGGGTAACAGTTTACCAAAACATCTCGCTACTAATATTCTTAAGTGTTTGTAAGTGCGGGAGTGATCACTTTTAAAGCACTGTTAACGAATCTTATTTCTAAATTTATCCCCCGAATAATGCTTCCAACAACAAGATTATTGTGGATTTATTAGACATAGTCGGTAGTTCACGCTATCAATCAGAGCTGTGGAGATATTGGTATTGCTGTATTTTGAAAATTGTTCTGTTTCTTATATGTTATGGAATATGTTGTTTTGTTTTTTTAGACTATGAGTCTCTAATAAACTTTAAATGAATGAATAAATATGTATGATGCTTTTTAATCCATCAAACAGAAAATGCATAAGACAAACAAATTCAGACATTGATGTTACTGGAATAAATCTAAACTCTCAGAAATAAAGGTACGAGAGCTGTCACTGAGGTGTTACCTTTTCAAAAGGTACACATTTGTATTTAAATGGTCCATATTGGTACCTCAAAAGTATATATTAGTACCTACAAATTTTAAGAGGAACACTATTGTACATTTTAGGTACTAATTTGTACCTTTTGAAAAGGTACCACCCCAGTGACAGCTCGCGTACCTTTATTTCTGAGAGTGTATATAGCTCATAACAGCTCAATATATGATATTTTGTCTAATACAAATGAATTTTACTTGCAGGAATTCTTAATGTCATCAATATTCATTCATTCAATCATTTTCTTTTTGGCTTAGTGCTTTTATTAATCCGAGGTCGCGACAGCGGAATGAACCGGCAACTTATCCAGCACATGTTTTACGCAGCGGATGCCCTTCTAGCTGCAACCCATCTCTGGGAAACATCCATACACACCCATTCACACTCATACACTACGGACAATTTAACCTACCCAATTCATTTGTACTGCATGTCTTTGGACTGTGGGGGAAACCGGAGCACCCGGAGGAAACCAACGTGAACGCAGGAAGAACATGCAAACTCCACACAGAAACGCCAACTGACCCAGCAGAGGCTCAAACCAGCGACCTTCTTGCTGAGAGGCGACAGCACTACCTACTGCACCACTGCATAGCCTGTCATCAATATTTAATGCTTAAATTGTTCATCAATATTCATGTTTATTAAATTAACAAAATTTATATATTTTTTTGTTTTTACAAAATTCAGTCCCAAACTGTAAAACAGACTTAGTTTTAGAAAGTCATTTGACACCTTAAGATAATCTATAAACATTCTGGTACTAAATGTCCCAAAATTAAACATTCTTTTTTTTAATTATGTTTTTTATATGGTTAAATCTCTAAAAAACAACTGTAAAAAGATTTAAATGCATCGTTACTACAATTACATTTAGTCATTTAGCAGATACTTTTGTCCAAAGTGACTTACAATTGAGCAGGCATTCAGTGATTCACCAAGAAGAGGCAGTAAACACAAGACGTTCTAATTATACAAAGGATTAAGCATTAGGTGCTAGAGTAAGAGTTGGCTAGAGTAAAGACTGATTTATACTTCTGCATCGAGTGATCGCTCTGACCCATGGCGCCTAATTGTCCATTTATACTTCTGCATGCTGTTTGTGTTGCTCTGTAATAAAACTTCTGAATTGCTAACTGGCAGGGAGGCTTTTATGTTCCTTTGTGTTGAGTTTCTTTTTGGGTGTTTTGTTTTTTCTGAATGTTATGTGGGGTATTTAAGTTTGACACCCAGTGGTTTAACAAGGTATTACATTCCTGAATCAAAACAAATGCAAGCGCAGGTTGCCAGATTGACCAACAGGAGCAAGTCTGATGGTAAAGGCTGATTTAAACCGTGTTCTATATAAAAGCAACGGCACCGACAGAAGGAATATTTTCAATATTAAAAGGAGTTTTGGTTCTAACCAACACATCCAATTGATATATTAGAAACGGCTTCTATTTCTTGCAGCTAAACAACAGGATAAACTGACAGCTGTTTACCTCAGATACACCTCTCTCATGTGCTTTATTCAGTGTTAAATGCTAACTATGTGAGCTTAAATGCCCTTTTACATGACATTTATTGTCATACTCCTGAAAGCAGCAGCAGGTAGTTCACCTCAGATCTTGAAAATAAAAAAAAAACATTTGAAATTTTACTTTAGATCTGTGAACAACATATAGCGATTCAGCATGTACATGTAATAATGTTAAAGAAGGGGTCAAATGTATTAATTAGAATATAAACCTTACAATTTCATACGTGAGTGCATATTCTGGGCTTCTGAATAGCTGTGTTTAAATTTCTGTCCTGTTTCATCTGGTGCAAACAGCCAAATTGCTTATCACTGCAAATCTCCCCCCAAAGCGTGGACACGAGGTTACAATGTAACCTGCTCACTTAGTGTTTACACTCATAATATTTGTATTATTTGCTAATTAATAACCACCTCATGTGAAACTGTGAATGCGCATCTCATTTCGAAGTCTGCTAATGTCCACCGGAGGTCGCATTTCAGTTATGGATTTATACTTTGAGAGCATTACTGACTGAATGAAATATGCGGTTTTCTACCAAGGCAACCCGGGTTGCTAAAATATAATTGGCATTGCGCTGGTTAAATGACCAGACAGATGTTCTGGCACGAAAAACACATCACCCACACTCATCACCTCTAGTAAGTCCACTAATCACAGAGCTTGTGCTATGAGTTGTTGCGACGTGTAGTTAAATTTTTTTGAGAGATGCACGTCTGCGTTAACATCGGCGTCGGCCACGCCAAGGACTATGTGAACGTGCAAAGGCTGTGCTGGAGTAAGGTGTTTCCTGTAGAGAGAGAAAAGAATGTTTTTGCAGGTGGTTTGTCAAGCCCACTCACTTGTGTGTCATTGAATTAAAAAATAAAAACTATGTATTGTTTCAACATTTTTCTTGTGTCTGTTGGTTCAAAATGTGTCCAAATGTGTTAAAGTACGAGGGTTTTAAAGTTCAAAACATGAAAACTTTTTTATTGTCACATTAAGAGATTCTGCTGACTTCAGCTGAAATTTACATATCAACTAGCAGTCATTATAGCATTAGCAGAATATCTACTTAATATCTCCAATCATTTTATTTTAAAGGTTCCTCAAAAGACATTATAGTTTGTAAGTATGTCAACTTACTCAAATAATCTCAACCATAACACGTTACTAGCACTTTAATAAGAGTCAGTTGACATATAGTTGCAAACTTACTTACTTAATAGTCAACAAAAAATCTAGACCATCAAAGTGTATCCTAAAAAACATTTAAAGAAGTAGTCCTATAGTATTAAAAGCTTAAAAAGATAAAAAGAAAAAAAGCAATCCCACACAAAAAAACCTTTCCCTGAAAGAATAAAATTGCCTCTGTATTGCGGCAAAGTCACATCGAAATTCATCGAAACCCAAAGGTTCAAAGAGAGCTCTGAAATAGCCGTTTCACAGTCTCCTCTGCAAATTACAAGAGTAAAACACCTCTGAGATGCCAACAGAATGGGAGTCATTTCAGGAGGCATTTCAAACGCATTGCATTACAGAATTTGACGTAAGCATTGCCCCATAACTTGAGGACAAGAGGCTTTGTCGGATTTCACTCTAAATTTAAGACTGTCACCGCCAATCAGAGTGAAATTTGTTGACAAGCAGAAACAGATCCGGCTCTCTATAGCATGATAAACTAGACTGACAGTTTATCCAAGAAAGCCTAATTCATCTCTCCTAAGCCTCTTCCACGTAAAAGAATGTTTATTTCTTCATTTCGTCCCACATTCACCAGTAGAACTATTTGGCTCCAAAGCTACGGTGCAAAATCAGAGATAAGGCGGCGGGCTAATGTTTGCCCGGCCAGCATTATCCCCCACTTCTATGGCACGCGTATCACAAACACACTGTTATCTGGCCAACATTCAGGCCACTTTTGAGTACAGAAAGGTAACCTCAATTTGTGCACCGGTCCTGGCTTAAAAACGTTTGTTTGGACTTGACATGAGGGTTCTGGAAATCTTTGATTTAAAACATCATAGGCAGGTTGGCAAGAGAAGACTTCCAATTTGTGGAGAAGTACACTTTTTAAATGAAAGCAATTGGCTTTGATCTTAAAAAATAAGCCACACTTTTATCTGTGGGATGTGGCTGAAATCCATAACTTTTGTTTATATTGGTCTTCTTTTTCTGTGACTCAAAGCAAAGTGTTATGAAATCATCCGTCAGCTTTAGATTGTGACTTTTTGAGAGAGTTGACAATTAGGAAAATAACAAGGGATTCACAGATCTACAAATAAAGGGATGATCCTCTTGAAGAAATAAAACACTTTCATCTATCGAGAGCCATTTACACATTTATGCTTTTGTTTAACAGTTTTATTTAGTAAGGACCGAAACTGATAGTAAAGACATTTATCCTGTTTTAAACATACTATTAATTAATTTTCACAAAAAAATGAATATATTGTGGATGGGGGTGACACGGTGGCTCAGTGGTTAGCACAGGGAGAGTCACTGGTTCAAGTCCTGGTTGTGCCAGTTGGCATTTCTGTGTTGAGTTTGCATGTTCTCGCATGGGTTTCCTCCGGGTGCTCGGGTTTCCCCCACGGTCCTATAGGTTAATTGAATTAGCTAAATTGGTCGTAGTGTATGTGTGTGAATGAGTGTGTATGGGTGTTTCTCAGTAATGGGTTGCAGCTGGAAGGGCATCCGCTGTGTAAAACACATGCTAGATAGGTAGGCAGTTCATTCCGCTGTGGTGACCTCTGATGAATAAAGTGACTAAGCCGAAGAAAAATGAATGAATGAATATTGTGAATGGTTTTTCAGAATGTTTTCTGAAGGATCATGTGACAAATACAGACAAATTAAAACAGGAAATTATAAAAAAGAGAGATTCAATTCAATTCCATTAGTATCTTATAATGTTTAAAAAGTTAAACAGTAAAACAAAAAAATCAAATATGAATTTAAAATAATATCTAGAATATATTTACTTCCTAATAAGTTCCCATTTAATCTTTTTTTCTGCCAACCAAGAGAGTATTCTCTAAAAGAATACTACACAGATTAAAATCTGTTCAAAGATAGTAAAATAGCCTCTTGAGAAATTATATGATCGATTGTATTTCAAGATTCTCACAAGGCTGGCAAGAAACATCATTTCGAACCCACGTCATGAGTTTAATCATGAATTTATACCATTAAAATCTAACCGTCGATTTGGAAGTTTTAATAAAGTGAAATTAAAACGTCATTTGTACATCAGGTTGTCTTGGAGCTGAATAAGGCCCGTGTAAAATTAATAGTTTTTTTCCTTTTTGTAAGCAGTATTTATCATGCTGTTATGCAAGAAAAATTGTAGATGCAAGTCTGACAACAAAGTATTGTATTCTGGAACAACAACAAAAAAACTATGACATGTTTTATTTAAATTAATAAATTATTTCCTTCAGCTTAGTCCCTTTATTCATCAGGGGTTGCCACAGAGGAATGAACCGCCAACTTATATAGCATATGTTTTGAACATCAGATGCCCTTCCAGCTGCAACCCAGTACTGGGAAACACCCATACACAATAATTCATAAACCTTATGGCCAATTTAGTTAATTCAATTCACCTATACTGCATGTCTTTGGACTGTGGGGGAAACCGGAGCACACGGAGGAAACCCAGACAAACATAGGGAGAACATGCAAACTCCACACAGAAATGCCAACTGACCTAGCTGGGACTCAAACTAGCAACCTTCTTGCTGTGAGGCGACAGTGCTAACCACTGAGCTACCATGTTGCCCCAATTATTTACTTAATAATGATTAATATTGTGAACATATGAGAAATACATCAATGTTTATCTAAAATGAGTATTTTAACCAAATGTCTAAGAAAAGACATAAAAAAACACTCATTATCCTGGCTGGAGGCAAATGTTCCCTTTCTGTCAATTTCAGCTGCCCTTAAATTCTTGATGTTTACCGTGGCAAACCAAGAGCGGCATACAGCTGGCTGTCGTTTAGAGAAAAGGACAACAGATATATTTCTGACCATAATAGAAAAGCTTAAATATATTTCCTCAGCCATCCAATACAGGATCATCTGTGACCCTCATCAGGGTGAAAGTAGAAAACTACAGATCAATTTAGCTATCATGTTTTACACAATTGGATGCCCTTCCAGCTGCAAGCCAGTACTGGGTAACATTTACTTTGCGCTTAACAAACTAAATTAAATATGTAGGCTAATGGATGTCTTCGGTGGAGTGCGTACAACACCGTTTCCTTATCCATGAAAGTAAAGGAGTAAAGTAAAGAGAAAGTAAAGACGCTGAATGGAGGAGCCTTGTTCTTTATCTTTGCACTGCAGATGGTCTGTTTAACTGTTTTCTCACTAGTGAAGCGTTCAGTTTTTCCACCTACAAAGTCTACCATGTAAATAGCAAATGCATCATGGCACGACACAACTGACTCTTAAAGGGAATGGGAGATGAGACTGATTGGTTTATTGCAGGTTATGATCAAAACACACCCCTAACTCATTAGGAGAA
Organism: Danio tinwini; assembly: GCA_903798205.1. Taxonomy (NCBI): domain Eukaryota; kingdom Metazoa; phylum Chordata; class Actinopteri; order Cypriniformes; family Danionidae; genus Danio; species Danio tinwini. Next base: position 8,088,396 of record CAIGQZ010032312.1, on the reverse strand, counting down.
TAAGTACAACCCTGTTAGACCATACGCCAGGGTGCAAAGCTTATTTTTCCATCCTTAAAATAGCAAACTTTTCGGACACACCCTTAATGCTTTTGTGCCATGCGCTTTAGAGCCCAATAGGGCTAAATAAAAGATTATTTTGCTTGTTTTAAGGAAAAACTCACTTCATTTTCCATATAATTTTGGATTCCATACTGGAGGTGGTGCAAGATTCAAGACACAATCAACAATCACTATCAAAATAGAGCCTCCAATGCTGAGGACAAAAAAACATGTCTACATTCTGAGTATTTTCATTGCCTCGGCGTTACAATGTCTCTGCAATTTCTGCTATCAGACCACTAGAAAAAACAGCCATTCCTAGCAAACAATGTCAGGACTGTGGTTTAATGAGAGACTCTGATTCATCTATGGATTCCTGGCAGTGCAAGCAAATTAAAAAGAGATAGCTTTGTAGGTGCTTAAAGACTATCTGTTTATCTCCTGTACTCAGATATCCGTAGACACACACAAGACGTCCGGCCTGCTTTGGTCTGGCTGGAATTAGCGAATAAAAATAATAAAGACTCACACTATCTGCTCTTTCGATAATGAAATAGCTTTTATTAAAGCAGCCCATAACGTCTGGTTGCAGCAAAGCATAAGTACCTTGGCGTAGGTGATGCATATCTATTTATCATCACATGTGCATTGAAAGCCATGCAGTCAGTTTGTTGACAGAGAGATCTCTCCAGCTGCTGTAAAGGCAGAGACAGCGTCAGCCTGAATCTTAATCAAACAGCACAATCTCACTGGATTTAAGTTGGTATCAAAGGCTTATTTCAAATGCAGGTGCTTCGCTGGACAGAGGGTAATTATCCCCATTATTCAAATGACACAAAGGCGGCCCTTTCATATTTCATGGCCTTTTTGTTTTGTTGCCATCCCCAACGCAAGTGTGCACTTTTCTTCCAGCGCCACACAAAAGGCTTGATTCTGTTTTCCTTCTCCATGCTGTGTGTGTGTGTTTTCTCTCGCTCTACCGAAGAGGCCTAAGGTTTGTGTTTTGCAAACCGATTCACAACAATCAGGGGTCCTGTCGATTAATTAGGCTCTCTGCCCAAAGCAAGGCATTACTGTCACAGCAGATCAACATCACCTATTTCTGGAGCATCCATATCATACTAGACATACGCAATCAATTTAGAAAACAAACACAATGATCTTTACAGCATCAAACAAAGACAGAGAAGGAGTGACGGGCAGCTACCAGATAGATGATAGATAGATAGATAGATGATAGATAGATAGATAGATAGATAGATAGATAGATAGATAGATAGATAGA
>CAIGQZ010032312.1:8008976-8087059 GCA_903798205.1 Danio tinwini | reverse complement strand
GATAGATAGATAGATAGATAGATAGATAGATAGATAGATAGATAGATTCGTCATTCAAAAAAGTGATAGATAGCAATGGAGTTTGTGTGCAAGATGTGACACGTATTAGCATCAAATGTTGGCTAATGTGATAACTGTGTGTGGGCGAAGACTCGGTGCCAGTTTCTGTCTTGCTTATCAGTGTTACAATGTGAGAGATCGCCTTTGACATTCACAGCTGGTCTGCTTCAGCTCTGTGACGAGAAATAATTGTGTGTGTGTGTGTGTGTGTGTGCGCGCGCGCGCGCGCGCGTGTGTTGGTACCTCAGCAAAATATAAGCAGCACATATAAGCAGGACAGTGTCTGGGGAAATGGGCGAAGCAAAGGTGAACTGTAGATATTTTAAGCTGCCTGCAAAGAGAATTACTGAGCTTTATCACTGCGATTACGATTTTGCAAATCATATTTTAAGCAAGTTGGCGTACAAGAAAAGCTAAAGCTTTGGAGGCAGCGCCCCCTGTTGGATGAACTATTTTAAAGAAAGCAGAAAAAGAAAGAAAGAAAGAAAGAAAGAAAGAAAGAAAGAAAGAAAGAAAGTCTCTGAGGCTAACATTTGGAGATCTTTTTCAACTCAATGCGTAAAATATGCATCTTGTGTAATCGGGACATTGTATGCGAACTAGCTTTACACAGTGATGTCAACTTCACATGAAATGAAATGTTTCAATTAAATGTTGTAAATAAATCAGATTTTTTTAAAATGTAAACAATGTCACTCGACATACAGAGGACTATGCAGAAAACATCGGTGACTTCACTCTGAGATTATTTTCGCATTTACTGTAATAAGTTAATTATTAAATGTTAAAGAATTATGCTGTATTAGTTCATATAAAGCAATGATTTCTGGTTATTTTAAAATATTATTGAATAAGTTAGAAAGTTACTCATGTCAACTATATTTACCTTTGGCCCACTGGCCTCAATTAAGGTTGGTTTTTGGCCCTTTATAAGAAAACGTTTGGGCACCCCAAGACTATGTAGTACCCATATTGCCTAAATGCAAAAAAATTATAATATTGTACTTGTTATGAATATATCATTTAAAAATAAAACATTTTTCCAATATTTCACATTAATGTAAATTAATGGATAAATATATCTGTTTAATAAATATTTTTCTTATCTTAATATTACTTAAGTTATATCCACTGAGAAATAAATAAAATTATAAATTTTCTAAATGGTGTGTACTCATTTATGTGAGCACTGTTTATATATATATATATATATATATATATATATACGGTTGAAGTCAGAATTATTTACCCCCCCTTTGATTTTTTTTTCTTTTTAAAATATTTCCCAAATTATGTTTAACAGAGCAAGGAAATTTTCACAGTATGTGAAACAGTAATATTCACAGTAATATTTTTTCTTCTGGAGAAAGTCTTATTTGTTTTATTTCAGCTAAAATAAAAGCAGTTACTAAAAAAAAAAAAAACATTATTAACCCCTTTAAGCTATTTTTTTTAACAAACCATCCTTATACAACAACTTGCCTAATTACCTTACATGCCTAGTTAACCTAATTAACCTAGTTAAGCCTTTAAATGTCACTTTAAGCTGTATAGAAGTGTCTTAGAAATATCTAGTACAATATTATTTACTGTCATCATGGCAAAGATAAAATAAATCAGTTATTAGAAATGAGTTATTAAAACAATTTTTCTTAAAAATGTGTTGAAAAAATCTCTTCATTAAACTGAAATTGGGGAAAAAAATAAACAGGGGGGCTAATAATTCTGACTTCAATTGTGTGTGTGTGTGTGTGTGTGTGTGTGTGTGTGTGTGTGTGTGTGTGTGTGTGTGTGTATATATAGTAATCAATATTTAAAGTGGATCAAAAAAGTTTTTCGAAATTAGTCGTAAGACAAAAATGAATGTTTTATGCCAACTTTGATACCGATTGAACAGTAATCCTAAAATGAAGATTATTATACTAGAATATTGACAAATGCATGGCAAATACGAATGACACAGATGCAAAAAAAAAAAAACTATTCATGTTTTAATAAAAATACATATGACTTTCCTCACTGTTAAACAAATAGACTTAGTCCTGCACTTTATTTAGAACTGAAATGTTTCTGTAATTCTTATTAGGCTACATCTTATTTTCTCTAGTCCACAAAAACAAAGAAAATTTGTTTATTATAAGAAAGGAAATGAATGATTCTAGAATGCAAACCATTTCCAAAATATGACAGTGACTATTACTCTGTTATTCAGGCAGGTTCAAGTGAATTATTTTTAGTCTGCACATAATGCTTTTCATTTTGCATTTGTCAGGAATCAGCTAAGAATGGCCAATGATGAATATAAATAAAATAAAACAGAAAACACAAGTATATTTTAATAAGCTAGCCCATATATCATTGCAATGAGCTGCTAGATTAAATATAAGAACTTGCATATAGAAAGATTAGGGTTTAATCCCAAAATATTATTTTCTAATATAAACTTGAAGTTTAAAGATTGGTAGCTATTGTGTTTTCTAAATATATGAATACCTAGAAACAATTTTATGCAACAAAAAAGTCTTAATATGCTAACATTTTTATTTTTATTTTGGAAGAAATGGCATTGATTACATTTTACTTAGCCTAAACATAAATAGAAAGAAACTTAAAATGATCATGTGTCCTCTTCATTTCCCCATAGCTTTATACCTGGAGACGACCAAACATCTTCAAGAATATATATACATGCTATAATCAGTAAAATCAAGCAAACAATGAGATGAACCAAATTTTACAAACCTGGATATTTCCATTGCCATAATTATAAATCGTTTACATTCTCCAGATGAACAGCCAGAAACAAACTAACTTCCTCTATTTTCATTTAAACTGAGAAATAATCCAGCATTCAGGGGTGTTTTTATCCGTTTAATCAAAGTGACATTGATGAACAAATGTAGTCCACTAATATTATTGTTTAGGTACACTTACAAAAGAAACTCCAATACACAGCGCTCGAGAAGAAGAATTAGTGTTTTCACACCTCCTGACGCACAAAAGAGCGCTGGTTTCGATACACGACGACCCACCAACATGTATGCCTTTATGGATCACAGAGGCCACTTCAAAGACCCAAAATGACCTCACAGACCATCAAAAGACTGCAAGTTTCTATAAGTGAACTTAGATGGCCGGCCAGCACTCATGACATTCACTTTCCAGAGGACGGTGTAAGAGAAAGAGCTCAGAGACTTTATTTCAATAACTGCGTGTGGATTATTACCTTCATTTGACATGTTTTCCTGCGGGTTCCTGGGGGCAGTTCTGGCCCTCGCGGTCGGTCTGGTGAGCTGCACGGGAAATTTTCCTGGATTTCAAGAGACTCTGAGGAATAAAATGCGAGCAGCTGGCAGAAACGGCGGAGGTCGGGCAGGTCACGGCCGACATCTGACCAGATATCCGCTGTATATGATGCACCTCTACCGGACACTTCTGACTGGAGACGAAAAACACTTCAGCCATGAAAATCCAACTCTTTACGAGTCTGACTCCGTCTTGAGCCTCGTCGCTAAAAGTGAGTATAACTGCCTTTTTATTATTCATTTTCATAATTTTTATTTTCATAGCTTGAATATATTTTTTCTCCTCATAGTAATGTAAACAAATTAATTCAGTTGACCTCATATCGTGAAGTATATGATTCCATTAGGTCTCCTGTACATCACAAGTAAGTGTATTTACATTTAAGCAAATAATTCACGTTTAAACTAATAGGCCTACATGTTGTAGCCTAGATTTGTTTAGCTAGACTGCTTGGTAAACGTAACTGTATGAGCCAATAAACAAACCCAGCCGCCAGTCATTATCGCAAAACAAATCTCTTTCGGGTTGATCCAAGGCCCTCGGTGAACATTATTTGTAGTTTAGCTGGTTCTAGTCTATTAGCCAAGTCATGTATTATGCTTATTAGTGAGCGTGTGTATTACCTTCAAGACGTCTGTTTTAAAATGGCTTGGGCATCAATACACATTTAGACAATAAGAACGTTCTACTTTATTAATTGCTTGTCCCGAACGTGGCCATGTGTGAAGACATCCTTTAAAGATAATTAAGCACCACACATCACTTATCTTTTCTAGCCTGTTTACCTGTCTGTCCTTTGAACACTCACTATGTTTCTCCAAATATTTTTTATTTAGGTTGTCATCAGGTAGGTGACAAATTCGCAGTGACATTTGACATGTCCTCCATATCGGCAAGCGATGATGTCCAGCGTTCTGAACTTCGCATTCGGCTTCCACATTTCAGCTCTGAGTTGGAGGTGGATGTTTATCACTCGTCCACACCTGAATGCGAGAGAAGCCCCTGTGAAGAAGTACGGCTCCACCTGGGAACCTTGAACGCCAACCCGGTTAACTCAACCTCTCGCTCCTCTTGGAGGATCTTCAACATCACTGCGCTCCTCAAGTACTGGTTGAACCAGGGTGAGCGTGTGCCCTTTGAAGAACCCACACAGATGCCTTCAACGGCCGAGAGACACAAGAGTGTCCATCATCCAACAGTGAACCGAGTGATGATGGTGGTTTACTCAAAGCAGAATCGGGCAAAGACATCCACTCTCATCCAGACTGCCGAGCACTCCAAGTATGTAGCTCTGGATCGGGCTGGTGGTGGAAGTGAACCTGTGCCTCGGCGCCACAGAAGGAACCACAGAACTGATGATAGGGTGCGCGATGCAGCAGCAGGGATGATTCCCAGTGTTTCCCATGAAAGTGGAGAGAAGAAACCTCTCTGTAAGAAGGTGGATATGTGGGTAGACTTCGATCAGATTGGCTGGAGTGACTGGATTGTTTATCCAAAGCGTTACAATGCTTATCGGTGTGAAGGCAGTTGTCCCACACCAGTAGATGAGACCTTTACTCCAACAAACCATGCATACATGCAGGTAAGAATCTCTCAAATCTTTGGTTATTCTGTTTTCCTCTTGCCAGACTGACTAATGTTTGTTGTCTTCACATTTGCAGAGTCTTTTGAAGCTGCACCACCCAGATCGCGTCCCATGCTTGTCCTGCGTACCCACCCGTCTGGCTCCACTCTCCATGCTCTACTATGAGAATGGCAAGATGGTCATGAGACACCACGAAGGCATGGTTGTTGCAGAATGTGGCTGCCACTGATTCTTCAAACCCCAAAGGAACTCAACGCTAGCACTTTGGATATGTTATTTTATGGACCATAAAAATATGTATTTAAGAAAAACTGCTGTCAGTTACAGTATTCCCACTTGAAATTATTATGGTTTCCTGCACTGAGGCACCTGGATTACTTAATGCTATTTTCGAAAGCTTTGCGTGTTTGCCTAATCTGTAAATAGTGAGAGTATGTAAATTACCAAATGTAATAAAATGTTTTCCTAATGTTTAATTTTGTGTATTGTCTGTTTTTGGTTTGAAAACAAGAGGCAGCAAATGAATAAGGAAGACACTTGTCAATTCTCTGATGTTTTTTTTAATGTTTAAATGTCTCTTTAGGAATAACAGGGCAGTTTAGAGAACTTCACAGCCAAAAAAAGGCATTTTACATTCTGTTGAATGACACTTTAGGTGAATCGAGTATTCAGGATAAACAAAAAAAATTAGATTTTACCATTACAAAAAGTATCAACACCTAATGGAAAGTGGTCAAATTCAGTGTCATGGCATGGTAAATCTTCAGGAGTTAGATTTCCTCCACATGATTCTGGATGTGAAAACCACTAAGAAAAGAAACGTTGCTCCCTCTACTGACCATTCTGAAAAACTACACAAACAAACAGTGTGGCATGGCGGCCTGTGAAAACGTCCCCCATGTCTTAGGCAGAAGTAGAGCTGCATCGATGTGCTCAGGATGCACTATTTGAAATAGTGGCTCTTTCAGGCACAACAGTGTTAGCTGATGTCGAGAATCTAAAGAAATGGCTTTGTGCGCGTCTTGAGCGACAGCATCAGTACAGGAAAGGAAAATATAATTTGAACAGTAAATCAATAACCCAAAAAAAAAAAAAAAAAAAAAAAAAAAACAAGACAGATGACATGGAAGGAGAAGTCTTCTGTGCATTTATCCTCTCTGGGAACAGTTATCATCATCATCATCATCATCACAGTAATATTCATTACAGTCGTCATCTCTTGTAGCACTTCCTCTACTGTTGTTAGATGTCCATTTCAAACTGGGCATCCTCCCCTTTAAAATCATAAACAAAAAAAAAGTTGAATATATTAGCCCTTTAAAGATGAACTCAAATATCTAAAGCTTTTTAATTATCAACATGACCAAACCTGAGCAGCCAAACCCACTGTTCATCACCTACAACTGATATAATTTGTGCCTTGTCATTTGATTTATTAACCTCACATAAAGCCTTTTTGAAAATTTGTCAAATTACTCATATTAAGTTTACTTTGCTGTAAATTGTAACGATTTTAAACTGCATTTAATTTCATTACGTAGACTATCTGTAAATAAAGTAACATCTGAAAATCAAAATGGCTATGATTGCTAATATTGGCTAATATTTAAACATGAACATTTACTGGACTTTTGGTAACTATCTGCAAATAAAATAATAATGTAAAAATCAATACCAAACATACATAATACATGAGGTTTTTGAGAAAAATGTACATCCACATCTCAGTCATCACTCTATTGAATCGTACTGTAAACCAATAAAACCACTTTAATATCACTTACTGAACATTCTTAGTTGTTAATGAATGACAGGATATTTATATGTAGTTTATGCAAGCAGTCTGCTTCTAAGGATCTATATAATTTACCAGCATAATAAAACTGTACAAGAAATCTGAATTTTATCACAAAACTTTTAAAACTACACAAAATTCAATATTTTCAGCCATAAAAGCCTGATGTACTGTATGATACTCGCATGCAAACATCTTTTCCAAACTTTAGTTTAAAAATTCAATAAACCATTTTCCATTTATATTTTATCAAAATGTGCTTTCTATAAAAAATAACTGAATTCATATATCATGCCTTTTGTAATTAACAACAACAACAACATTTAGGCCAATTTACACCTTGGTATTAAAATGCGTTTTCTTCAATCCAATCATAAGCGGATCATGTTACACGCAGGTGTAAATGGGGTATTTCGACCACTTTTGGCCAATTCTTAAGTTGGCAGAAACTGCATTCCATTAGATGCGCTTCAATCTCATGTGGACAAATGAGTTCAAACAACTACACCAAAAAACACTTACTCTCAGCCTACATTTTTTTTTCTATGCAACCATGTTAAATCAAAACATGATAGCCAACATAGTTGGCATTCACAAAAATAATCCCTCTAATATTTGTCTCTTCCCTGACTAACGTGTAGAGAGTTGACTAGATATTTTAATTTAAAATATACAAAACAGTCACATAAAAAAAACTTGTTTGATCATATGTGAGACTTCAATGCTATAGTGACCACTGAACTAGAACATGTATGATGTTTGCATACAGAAACCTGGTCGCTATAGTCCAAAGGGCTGGGACAATAAAAAGATTTTTGGAATGCATTGCGCTTCTCCCTGGAATCGATTTTGAGCTTAGTTTTTAACAGCAGGTGGTGCTGTAGCCTATTTTTTTAATAGTCTGCTCTTAGTGAGGATGAAGAAGAGTGCTTGTGCTTTTGGTCATGTACTGTAAGTGGTCAAGTTTACTTGCAGCACAGCTTTTCTTTCACAGGATTAATGTAAACAGCTCATAATGAACACTTTTGCAATGGGCTCAAACATTATCATTAAATGATTAACTTTATTAATGTTCATTTTACATTCAAGTGGTTTGTGTAAGGATTGGCAGACAGCATACAGCGTCATCTGGGGGGTAAAAACTGAGCTCAGAACCGATTCAAGAGAGAATCAAAGTCCATAAAAAAAAAAAAAATCTGAATTGGTACAAAAAATAGTATCGATTCGCAATGCATCAATTTATTGTTCCAGCTCTATCAATAGTAATAAGCCTTGTAACGTGGGCTCCTTCATCCAGTAATACTTATATATTAAACTGAGCAATGAAATCTGAACCCAAATGGTCATAAGACATGCGACATTAGTACATATTAATACCAGTTGGAAATAGTTATGCATCTCGGTTGAACACTAAATGTTATATTAAGGTGCAATAAGCGAATTTTGGCGAGCAATGAATTGCCAAATGATGCACCAAACACACACACCCTTTTCAATAAAAAACAAGCCCTTTTTAATATTTGCACTATAGTTTCTAGACACGCCTATTACTGCTGATTGGCTGCAAGTCTGTTTTATGACTAATGTGGTCAGATATTGCTTGCTGCACATTTAATACAAGATGAAAAAAATGGATTTAGTTTCAGCACACGTGATAAGGGACATTTACCTGTGCTCTTGTCCACCGGGGGGCTGATGCTGTTATTATTGACAGTGGGTTTAGGGTAGGCCTTGTCATTGTTCATGGTGACCGAAGGAGGACTGGTCACTCCAGGAATGTCAGGCAGGCAGCAAGGCGGCGTGCGGGCCAATGGAGAGCTGCGACAGTCCAGAAGGAACTTTCGGTCATAGATGATCCGGGTGCCTATAAGGAGGAAACAATGGTCCTATATCAGGAGTACAAACGCTAACCTTACCGACAAGCCTGTGAAAACATTGAGTCCAGCCAGGTGTGTTCGGGCTGTGCCATGTTAAGTGTTATGAGTTTGATCCCAACATGTCTAAACATGTCTATATGACTGTGCGCGTTTCACTATTACAGCATCATTAAGCATGGAGCCTTTTAAAGTGTCAATGTTTGACAAACTATTCTTTCATATATATTTTTCATTTCCTTATCAGAACAGTGTTAAGAAAAAAAAAAACACAAGGCAACAAACTGAAATAGTGAGAGTAGTGAGAACAAGAACACATTATCAGCTTGGTTCCTATCAGCCCTGTTGAACCTCCAGTGAACCTTCACACATACACAAACATCCTTGAACTAAATTCACTCTATGAGGTAAAGCTATCGAGTGCATTTCAATGCCAAAAGCAGCCTGCAGATAGAACTCATAAGTTTATGCACAGAAGCATGCACACCAATAAAAACAAGCACTAAACATGAGAACTAATAAAAAGTCAAACATTCCCTTATGGCAATATTATGCATCTAATGCTGCCTGTGATCTACGCAGTGTTACATCATCATGGTTTAAATGACCATCAGGACAAATAGGGATTGAAACACTGTTGACAATAATAAGAACGGCCGTCCTCATGAGCTAGAAAAGCAGAAGTGGCAGTGACTATTGAGAAACCAACAGTCACATGCCTCGAGAAGCGTCACGTCCTCTTGTTGAAAATCAGTTATCTCTTGCATCTGAGAATATCCACAACCTACTATGAAAAAAAAACATGCCACTTTTTAGAATTTTATGCAATTAATACTATATTATGTTTGGCAAAGTTAAAAATAAAATGTGCTTAGTAGCTTACACAATCAAATAAAAATTAAGTTTCACTCGTGTTTATGACGGTAAATCAAATGTTGCTCCAGGGTTTCTGCAGGTTTCTACAAGTCAAAATTAAGACTTTTTAAAACCCTTTTAAGACCATTATAATATAAATTTTAGACTTATACAGGGCTATACACTAATGATTATTTCTAATGGTCTAGTTGGTCCAATGGATTTTTTTCTTGCCACAAAAAAAAAAACTAATGTAATTATTTCTTAGCGGCGTACTTTAATGTGTCAAAACATGAAAACTCTAGTTGTATACACTATTTTCAACATAATATTTATGTTTTTTTTTTTTAAATGACAAGATTAACATTGTTAAAAGTATATTTATTGTCAAGAGAATTACATAAATAATAAAAAAATATATATTTGTTGGCTGGTCCAAACTGATTGAGTATAACTTCTATTCAACCTAGTGCATTTCTGTTTTAAAACATTAAGTTTTAGGTTTATTTATAAATATTATGTATACTCGCCCTTACTTCTGTAAATAGTTTTTGTATGAATGGAAGACAACGTAAAGGTATAAGTTGCTCCGTTATTATCATGAAGAACTGCGTAATAGTTTTTATTTTTCTTTCCCTGATTTTATTAAGATGGATTGTTGGTGATTGGATGGACGTCCACCCGATTTGGTACTTTTAGTTGGACAGAGGGAAATTAAGACCTGTTTCAAATTATTTAAGACATACAACACAATATTTCAGTGAATTTAAGACTTTTTAAAGGCATAAAATTTTGTTTTTGACATTTAAGACCCTGCGGATACCCTGTCTTCATATATACATACACATAAACACATACATGTATGTGTATATTATACATATGCACTGTCATATGTGTGCATACATAACATTTCGTCTAAAAGGTGGAGAATATACAGTACAATTTGGCATAATACGGAATCACTATGCGAGAATTTTCAAATATCTACTTGAAGGTCGATCAAGGCCATTACACACTGTTATATCTAAATTTCATTTGTCATATGACAAATATTTGTCATTTGTTCAAATGTCATAATATAATAGTTTACATTAATTAAATGCTAAACTGCCACATCCAGACCCTTAAAATAAACCTTTCAAAACAGTGGTGACACATAATAAACATTTTCTTTAGAGAACCTTTCAGTCAGCAGTCCTTAAACCTAATGTAAATAAATGATTTATAATCTGTTTTTGTGGAAAGTAAAGGGTCCTTCATGGAACAATAAGTGACAAAAATATTATTTTAGAGCGTAACCTCTATTAACCTCCCCAATAGGAACATATACATTTTAAATGCACCAACTTAAGCAATAATTGTTTACGTTCATAAATTTACGTTGTAATTTTTGCAATTGCATGAAGCCCAGTTTTGCTAGATTTTCAATGCCTGCCGTCATGACAATGAATCAATGCTCTTCTGGTCCTATTGACAACGTCCAAGCGTTTACTATCCGTTGACGAGCACAGTTAAAAATACAAACAATACGAGACGAGCAGGCTGAAGCGTCATGAGCACGCGCACCGCAGTCTGTCAAGCACAAAGACAATGCTCTTGCGGTGCACGAGCTCTGTGATGCATCGCTATGTCGCGGTCAAAACAAACACAATGCTCGCTCTTGCGACAGCTGCGAATGCGCCCGAAAGATTCATCTACAAGCCCGTGACATTTACCTCCAGGAGTCGTGCTAAAAAGGGTCCCCCCGGGTGTTGTCGAGTAATCATGAGGCAGATGGGCCGCATCGTTGAGTATGACTCGTCTGGTGGTCGGAATTGCCTGACTGGTGGTCTTCTGACTGCCCATGGACATTTTCAACACTATTGCAAGCACAAACTCAGCCAGCTGCCTTGATCAAATAGTGTCTTTGCACCTTGAAGCAGAAGAACAAAACAATTCAGCTCGGATTTTTAGCAGGTAAATGTATTCTGTTGTCAGCGGTTTAGTATCAAGTTACTTTTGTAGAATTGTTTACCTTGTCCGTTTGTGGCAAACGTGACTACATACAAAAATAAATAATACTAAATATTTGAGCCTGTATGGCACTTCATTCACACATTTACACTTGCAAACTAGCTAAAAATGCTAGGCTTCTCCGCGACCACGTTTTTTCTCACTCCTCATACACACACCAGGCACTCAACAAAACACGAGCAGGAAAGAGCTATTTAAAACGGAGACCTCGGCCACCGGCGCCCCCTCCGGCAAGCAACGGAACTGCAAGACTGAGATGGGAAATGTAGTTTGTTTCCCCAGGTTTACACGAGTTGTTACCGCTGCACTGATTCATCATTTTAAAATGAATCACACAGGATATTTTTTTTCTTTTTCTCTTTTAAACTGGTCTGCCTTTATTTCTCTCCCAAATTGTTTTGTTTCTTCATAAAGCATAACAGTTATATTTAATAAAAAATGGCATGACCTCTACTAAAACGTATAAAAATGTAATTATATTGATAAAAACTTAAAAATATTGAAGATACCATTTGAAAATTATCAGTTTATCTGGGCATACTGGACTCATTGGGTAAAGCTTTAAATAAAATGTTAATATTTGTTTTATTCTGTAAAGATCCGATGACAATTCTTCAAATTTTTATTTATTTATCACTTTCTTTCTAAGTTGGTACTCTGAAGATACAAATTTGTTTTGTGGTGTTTAAAAATAAATATAATCATGTCTCAAATCATGGCCAAAAGAAAAAGCTTTAAATGACAACATTTTTATTTAGAATTTGGAAGAAATGTCTTCAGTAGTTTCCAGAATAATACAAAAATTACATCTGACTTCAGCACACAACTATACACTCACCGGCCACTTTATTACATACACCTGTCCAACTGCTTGTTAACGTAAATTTCTAATCAGCCAATCACAAGGCAGCAACTCAGTGCATTTAGTCATGTAAACATGATCAAGACGATCTGCTGCAGTTCAAACTGAGCATCAGAATGGCGAAGAAAGGTGATTCAAGTCACTTTGAACGTGGCATGGTTGTTGGTGCCAGACGGGCTGGTCTGAGTATTTTAGAAACTGCTGATCTACTGGGATTTTCACGCACAACCATCTCTAGGGTTTATGGAGAATGGTCTGAAAAAGAGAAAATATCCAGTGAGCTGCAGTTCTGTGGGCGCAAATGCCTTGTTGATGCCAGAGGTCAGAGGACAATGGCCAGACTGGTTTGAGCTGATAGAAAGGCAACAGTAACTCAAATAACCTCGTTACAAACAAGGTATGCAGAAGAGCATCTCTGAATGCTCAACATGTCAAACCTTGAGGCAGATGGGCTACAGCAGCAGAAGACCACACCGGGTGCAACTCCTGTCAACTAAGAACAGGAAACTGAGGCTACAATTCACACAGGCTCACCAAAACTGGAAAATAGAAGATTGGAAAAATGTTGCCTGGTCTGATGAGTCTCGATTTCTGCTGAGACATTCGGATGGTAGGGTTGAATTTGGCATCAACAACATAAAAGCATGGATCCATTCTGCCTTGTATCAATGGTTCAGGCTGATGATGGTGGTGTAATGATCTGGGGGCTATTTTCTTGGCACACTTTGAGCCCATTAGTACTAATTGAGCTTTATGTCAACACCACAGCCTACCAGAGTATTGTTGTTGACCATGTCCCTCCCTTTATGACGACAGTATACCCATCATTTGATGGCTACTTCCAGCAGGATAATGCGGCATGTCATAAAGCATGAATCATCTCAGACTGGCTTCTTGAACATGATAATGAGTTCACTGTACTTAAATGGCCTCCACAGTCACCAGATCTCAATCCAATAGAGCACCTTTGGGATGTGGTGGAACAGGAGATTCACATCATGGATGTGCAGCCAAAAAAAAAGCAGTAACTGTGATGCTATCATTTTAATATGGACCAAAATGTCTGAGGAATATTTCCAGTACCTTTCCAGTATTAAGGATTCTTGTTGAATCTATAAAGGATTAAGGCAGTTCTGAAGGCAAAAGGGGGTTTAACCCAGTACTAGTAAGGTGTACCTATTAAAGTGGCCAGTGACTGAAAATCGTAAATACAGAAAAACTGAGATTCATCAAGTGGTGTCTCAATTTTTACATAAACGTATATATTTAAGCTGGGGTGAATATTCAGTAGTAGGCGCTCAAAATGATCTTAAAGCAAATCTGTAATGCTCATTCATTCCCTCTGAAGTCGATGCTAGATTTATAAATGCATATATCGCACATTCTCTTACACACGCACACAGTGTCACAATATGTCACATCTTTCTTTATTAACTTTTGTAAATGGTCTGAGCTGGTGTGCAGGGTAAATGGTCTATACATATCTTCATATCAGAATGAATCTGAATAAAAGGCTTGTATACATATTCAATGTCCGTGTTTCCTTTTTTCCTTTACAATAAAAAACAAAAGAAATGAAAACATGTTGAAATAGCTACAAAGCCTTTACATTCCCCATGACATGGGCATGTTCGTATTACTGGAATCTAACTAATATACTTAAAGTACATCCATAACAACTCTAATAAGGGTGCATAGCATTCTAATTAAATATAGTTTGTCATATATTTATACATATATTCTTTATTAAAAACATATTTTTTTCTGTGCATGTGCGCAGTTGCATTCCTTAGTACAGAGTAATATGATATTGCGTTTATATTGTCATTAATCCATTCTAAAGGAGTATAGGTGAAGTCTAGATTTTTGCAACAGTTAAACATTGTACATAAACTCTTTTTTTAATACATAATGATTGCAATGTTAAACCGTTTCGTTCCTTTAACCAAACAATAATAATACAAATAAATAAATCTCTTCCTTTCCCCCTTTGTTTTCAGGAATTTTGTGTCTCAGTCAACAATTACAGCAGCGATAATATATCGAACATGTATCCATGTTCTTCATGCTGAGGTCACTTCCCTTCCCTACCTCCCAACACCCCTGACAATCCTTAAGCCCAAAGTATATTTCACTTTTTACAGGTACACTAGAGTATGCATAGTGTGTAGTGAGGCAAGTTTCATCATCAGCAAAGAATGCATGTATGCTATTTTTGCAGCAACGTACACCCAGCTCACTCATGCACTTTGAACAGTTTTTGTACTACTTAGTTTGTCCACAAGGTGTCAAAACTGGTGAGGGGACAAAATACTGTAAATAGCAAAAACAACAGATGTCCATGTAGATGAATGCATTCGTGAGGTAAACAAAGGGTATTCACAACTCTTAAGAAGTACAGAGGAAATCTCATCGGGCAACATTTTGAAAGAAAAAACAGACACTGGATAAAGATGAATACTTTGGTCCAATCCCAAATGGCACTACAAGTAATCTATTTAGGTCTTTCTAGAGTGCACTCATTGAGTCCCCGTGAACACACACATGATCAATTGATGCATACTTTGGCTCAAACTCAAACTGCATTCTAAACCCTTAAGGTCCAAACTTCCATGCAATAAACCACTTTGATTCTTGCGCTAAAGCTTACTCTGTAGAGACTTGGAGAAGTGTGCTTCAAGGGCACTTAACCCAGGGGTATCCAAACTCGGTCCTGGAGGGCCGATGTCCTGCATAATTTAGTTCTACTCCAATTAAACACACCTGAACCAGCTAATCAAGCTATTTCAAGGTGTACTAGAACAGTGTTTCTCAACCCCGCTCCTAGAGGACCACCAACACTACACTTTTGAATGTCTCCTTTGTCTGTTACACCTATTACAGGGTTGCGTCCGAAACTGCATACTTCCATACTATAATAGTACGCTAAAATCAGTATGCGAGCCGAGTAGTATATCCGAATTCATAGAATTTGAAAATCAGTATGCAAGAAGTACCCGGATGACCTACTACTTCCAGCGAGATTCTGTAGTGCGCATCCCATGCACACTGCGCTATCCTATGATGCCCCGCGAGAGAATTCATGAATGGGAATGAAGCGACACAACTCACAAGGGTAGGTCACGTGATCATGACAAAACGGCAGATGTAGTACGTCCGAATTCCATTCATACTGCTCACATTCATACTGTATAGAACAAACTTTTCTAACGACCAAGTAGTAAGTTTTAATTCAAATGCAGTACCTACTGAGTAGTAGCCGGTTTCGGACACAGCCCTGGTCTTTCAGTCTTTGCTAATGAGCTGATGATCTGAATCAGGTGTGTTTGGTTAAGGAGACATAGAAAATGTGCAGAGCTAGTGTTCCTCCAGGGACGTGGTTGAGAAACACTGTACTAGAAACTTCCAGACAGGTTTGTTAAAGAAAGTTGGAGCTAAACTGTGCAGAACACCGACCCTCCAGGACCAAGTTAAACAGCCCTGACTTTACCGATACATCAATGTGGCAGCCATTTTAAGTTTGCTAACCGGCAATTGCACATCAGGTATGCCATTTGGGAGTGTGGTTTTGGTAAAAAGTGTGGTGCATAGTGGCCACAAAGGTGACGTATGTAAGCATCCTTCTGAAAGTTAAAACTACTAATGTGGCAACCTATGGTCTTGTGGACTTAATGGACACGTGCTTATGGAGGCCTCTGTAAGTTCGCTAGTCAAGTGCACTTAAATGATGCTATGGTCTTCCAAGAGTGCAAGTGCACATGAAGAATGCAATTTGGGATCATGTCTTTCTAGAGCGCATGTTTTGAGTATCTGTGTACATGCACAATATCCTATGGAGTATACTTAGGCCATATCCCAAAGGGCACATTAAACACTTGTGGTTTACCTCTCAGTACACACTACTTTGGACATAATGCTGTTTTGAATGTTGGGTAGAAATGTGGCCTTGGCGGAAATGTGCATCAAGGGTGGCCACAAATAACTAACAAGCACACTTCTGAAGGGTAAAATGATGAACAGGACAGACTAATGGACCCAATGAACCAGTGTTTGCACAAGTGCACAATAGGGATTGGGGTCTTAGTATGGTCTAGGTCAGGGGTGCCCAAACTCAGTCCTGGTCTATGGTCTTGAGGACTTCTAACACACATAGTGGCTATTGTAAGTCTGCAAAACCACAAGTGCACATAAAGTGTGCCATTTAGCATTGGGTTTTTCTAATATGCATATGTTAAGTGCCTGTGATTACAAACACTATGGAGTATACTTTGGCCCAATCTGGTGGCCACATGAGAATTTCTCTAAAGGCTAAAATAATGAATGGGCCTTGGGCCTTTGATATTCTGTGTGTTTAATTGTGAACATACAATAATGTACGCATACAAAAAACGAAGTATACTTTAGGCTTTAGTCTCCTTTGATTGGACACAGAATTGACTGCTAAGTATGCATTAACTAGAATCATGGAAGAGAAATCATCCGTCAACCCAAACCTGAGTGAACTGTAAAAAACAATATACAGTGAGGCAGAATGAGGGTTTTAATGTGTTGGTGAGAAGGGACGTGTGCAGTCTCACAAAGCACACCATTTAATTGACTAAACAAAAACACTAGGTTCTGATTAAACGTTTCTTTTTTAAATACGAAAGTACAATCATTGTCATTCGTCCAATTGTCCATGCATTCCTTAAATATTATTCATTTGGAGGACAGGTTTATTCATTCATTCACAAAGTCAGTCATTCACAGAGTCATTCATTCATTGACATCCCTCAATTTAAACTACACGAATGTGTGAGCCAGTATATCACGGTGTGCTCATGACTATGTAAGCTACTGTGCTGAGATTAAATGCTGAGCACCGTACCTGATATTATTATGTCGTTCAAAGAAACCTTGTCCATTAAAGTGAAACAGCTACCATTCAGTGAACTCAAGTTGGCATGTAGATCATGTAATTGCATACGGTGTGAGATACTCATGCATGCTGTTATATCTCTTAAATCGTATACGTCTTACAAATGCTACTAAAATGACGGGTTAATACAGTATATACTGAACACACAAGCGCTCGTAGACGGAAAAACACGCGCACACATACCGACAACAACGCAGTATTCCAACTGTTGCAGCACGTTTGATATTATTGCTTTGGTAGACTATACTTCAAGAGTTTTTGTGTATGTTTGGGCTCTTTCATAGTGAAAATAAAAACGGTAAAGGTGAAAAAAACGCATGCGAATGATGTTAATTGGGAATGAAATTGCAATAAAAGTACTTTAAGCTTTCCGTAGTTACCTTGTTGGCATGTGTTGGTACTGGTAAAAGTGAGACATTTGAAGCCAAAAAGTAAGACAGACAGTTGTGAGTTCACAGTTCAGGGGTCAATTTTAAGGTGGACTTTCACAGTGCTGTCTGTATATTTATCTGTCTTTTTTAACTGTACATCTAAATGAAAAAGAGAATAAACGAAGAGCATCATCAAAATACTTACTATGCATAACTCCATCTGGAATCCCAAACATTACAAAGGCAGTTACTCAGAGATAGTCCCCAAGCCCCACAAGTCACCTGCTACAATCATGTTTTTTTTTCACCAGCACAGCTTGATTAATAATATAAAATAAATAAAAACGTCTGGGCCCAGTGTGGGCCCAAGAGAACAGCATGAAAAGCAGTGTTAACCAGCATGCAATGCTACATTAGTCTCTGGAAAACGGTCCGACATGGCGGTTTTAGTAGAGCAGCTGAGCTACAAATGTGGATGGATGAATGGTTGGAAGGTCGAAGGTTAGAGTCGTGAACTGTCAGACATATAAAGCATGTGCCCTCCATTTTGGGTGTTGTACATACAAAGCTACGCAACCTCCAACAAACAAATCAGTTTGGATTTGAACAGAAGGGGGCCTTTAAATTCAAAACCAGAGATATAAAAGCAAAATGGCTGACAGTTCAAAGGAACACGGATACGCTTCACAAAGTGGAAATAAATGCACGCGGACGCTCACGAGCAGGAGAGCACAGGGGCCTGTTGTCATTCCCATGGCGAACACCAAATGAGCTCTGACCGATCCAGAAAAAAAAGCTCAGTACCAAGCCAGAAGCAAGTACACATGCGTTAGATACCAACACACACGCACACACACTGACGCACATTCACGTAGCATTAGAGTGCATATATCACATTGAATAACAGGATAAAGGGCCTGTGGGAAATGACGAGACGGGCTTAGCATCCACTATGCTGCTGTGTAATGTCAATCTGTTTAACAAAATAAAGAACTGTTGCTTTTTTTGGCCTGTTTTGTTTCCGAGACCTCTTTTTTTATGAGTCAGGATAAAAGGTCCAAAGGTTTCCCCTTATGGAACGGCCCTTTACCTTGTACCCCTTCAGTTTTTTAGATAATGACAGCTCATAGGTCATGCACCAGCAGTCAGTCATGCATTTACAGTTGACAGGAAGCACTTTTGTTGCTTTTTTTGTTGGTGTTTTTCTTCACATTTTGTACAAAAAGTTCATGCCCTATGCTAGTAATACGTTTTTTTTCTTTTGTTAAAAATGTTACAAAACTACAGGTAGAGAACTCCTTCTCCTTGTTGTTTTCCGGTAACCCTCTGTGGTTGCTTGACTGTTGGATTTGGCTGCGATGTGTTTTTCTTTCGCTGCATGTCGTTTTTTCCCCCCATCACTCTGTGTCTTGTCCGATCTACCAGTCCTGCGTAGGTGAAGGATGATTTGGCAGTGGATGTTCGACCCTGAAGATGCAACAAATAGGTCCTTCAAAGTGGAAATGCCACTTCCAAATCTGGGTTTTAAGTATTACATCAATCTTTTACCTGTCCCATACCTTCAGGACAGTTTGTGTTTTGTTTCAGTGCTTTACTCTCCGCAGACTGGAACGCTTCACGGTCTGGACATCCTTTTTCACATCCACACCCAACTGCAGAACAGAAGGAGGGAGGATGAGGTCAAATTGACTGAATCATTGTGTTCAACAACAAAAACACACTATTACAAACTTGAAAGAAAAGAGATGACCCACCTTGGTCACAACATTCCCATGCTCATCAGTGAACTGCTCTTCATGTAGAAGATCACTGCTGAGATCTACTGGATCATCCTTCTGCAAGAAGAAAATATTGCTTGCATTAATTATCTTAATTAAAAACTCAAGTCAAGATTGTGCCCAAAACATGCTCTTTGCTCAGACTGGAAAGGCTCAGGGGACACACCTGTGCCTTCCGTCTTTCCTGGTCCCATGCCCGTAATTCCCCCTCCTGATGGGAGAAGCCCAGCCCTTTATCAAAGGGCTGAGTGCCTAGTAGACGCCCCCGCAGGACCTCCGAATGGCCTGTATCACATACCGGTGTAAGCAGGGCCTCCTGTGCTACACGTGACTGATTGTGGTCCGGGGACGATGACATCATGGTCTCCATGGTTTGCCTGGGTTTGGGTTGAGACCAACTGTGGAGGGAGTCTTTCTCCTGCGAGTAAGGCTGGAAGGCACCACTGCCAAGCCTGAGAGTAGGTACAGACAAAGAAAGTGTAAACACTTGTTGTCTAAAGGATCGCTCACACCAATAACAAATAGAACAATAACTTTAAGCTGCAGCCCCATTGATCGCTGTAATTCAAATAGAAATCTGCACAATTGGGAATTTTGCATGAGGGAAAGATTGTTGCTGATTTTCGTTTGGTCAATTTGTAAACTTGTTTAAAATATAATGATGCACTGTTGTGGACACAATGGCGTAAATACTATAGTTATCGTTCTTGGTGTGAACGAGCCTTAATGCTTGCAGCATAACATGCTATACTAACATGATTCATACCTGTCCCCATTGTGTTCTAGGGATCGGGTCAGTCCGGTTCTCTCGCACAACTGAGCATAGAGCTGCTGCCCTGTAAGAACAGAAAACTTTTCCTCTGAACTTGCACCTTTTCCACCCTTTCCTCCTCCTCTAGCTACACTTGTCATACTGCTGCCCGCCGCCACATCTGTCCTCTTGTCCTCCGACCTCTGACCTCCAGCCTGCCCATTATAGTTGGCCTTAGGGACGGCACCGCTGGCCCACGCTTTTTCTGCACTTGCAGACACCGGCTCGTGCTGTATGTCATCTTCCTCAATCTCCTCTTCCTCTTCCTCCTCCTCCAGCTCCATTATGGAGCCACTTGCCCCACTGGCTCCGCTGCTAGGCCTCCCCAAACTGCTGCAGGGTAGGCTCAATGTGTTGCCCTCTGAGTCATCTGCACGACTGCTGCCGTCCAGTGAGGAGTCCTCGACGGTCACTAGGGACGGACTGACCCCCGCTGGCCATACCTGCACGTCTGACATCTCCAGCATGGTGTCCTCCTCAGTGGTGGCGATAGGTGCACACTCCAGGCTCGACACCTCCTGCCAGTAGGGCTCGACGCCCAGCGGAGAAGGCAGGCTATACTGCATGGAAGCGGGGGAGAGCAGCTCCTCTTGCACCAGCCCGTAACCTGAGGAATGGCCAGACAAGAAAGGCAACGCTAACACCACACAGAAGGAGTGGGGGTAACATGGGGAGTTTTGACCCTCTCAAAAAGGTCATGCAGAACAGTGCTCTGGGTGCAGTCATGTCTGTCAATATATAAGTGAACAGAAGTGCTTTAATGCAAAGCATTAGCATTGTAACAGGGCCACAGAAAGGTCATTCAGTAGATTAGGTTCACTCACAACAAGCAATCCTTTCAAAGTAACTTTTAAAGAAATATTCTGGGTGTTTTTCCAACATGGGGCTTTGAAAAAAAAGCGTTTCACACATTTGTACATTCCCAACATTCTTAACATGCATATTTGCAGTCAGTGTCACTAACTTGGCTCTCGCATTTTATATACTGCTGACTATTTAACAGGCTCTTTGTCACATAAGTTCAAGTGTTGACTACTGTACTACTTGACATTTCCCCCTCAAGCACTTAAGTAAATATTGCCAAAACATTCTAATACTGCATTGCTTCAAATGATACAAGTCTAGCACTACAGTGCAGGTTAACACTTCAAAAGTATAATATCAGTCATTTAAAAAATAATGATTTAATTCTGCAAATGAAAAGTAGTAGCAACAGATATTATGTTCCTTATGGTGCATTCAACTGAAAGGTAAGTCTTACAGGTTTGCAAAAAAAAGGCAGTAAGCAAACTAGGAGACCAGATGCCATTATGTAATGATTATCAACAAAGAAGGTGGGAAACTGTTATTTAATCCAGGGGTTCAATTATTAGCTAATCCAGGGCTGTCCAATCCTTCTCCTGGAGAGCAAATGTCCTGCTTATTTATATCCAACCAGCTCCACTAGACATCTAGCATCTAGTGAATTAGCTGGCTCAAGTTTGTTTAATAGGAATTGAAGCTAAACTTTTCAGGACAGTGGGACAGAAACTTCTTCAGGAAGAAATTTGGACTTCCCATTCTTGTATATCAGCAGATCTTGATTAGCTGGTTTAGGTATGTTTAACTAGGGTAGGGCCTCCAAGAACAGGTTTGGACACCACTGGGCTAATCTTTAACATTCTTGCCATTAAACGATCCTTCTGAATTTAACTCTCTAACAGTTTAGACCAAAAATTTTATTATTATAAGAAGTTATAGAAAATTATTCAATAACTATGATTTATTTCATATATATGACAAATATAAACAGTGAACCCACATCAAGTGTCATACACCTCAAATTTTATCATGACATCCCTGAATTGGATGTGATTGGTTATCAAGTTACACAATCTAAATTGATCATTCAATCATGGTGGTTGACATCTCCAATAATAAGACCATCAATGATTATCGAACGTGGTTTTTGGTTGGTGACTGGATTAAGACAGATCTGAATGTCTTTCAGCTGACAGTGCAGAGCTTGGGTTTGCTGCTAAATTTTAATTCCAAGTATGCTTAAACGTTCATCTACACACATTTACACCAAACCCAGAATATTCCTTTAATATGCCCTCTCAACACACAGACGACTAATACACTTGGGTTCAAAGTAGACTCATGTCTGATCTTTCTCAAATATGCATGAAAATCATGTACGTGACCAAGCAGTACATCCAGCCTAATGAGAATGCAGCAATGGCCATTTTCTTGTGTGTATGGTAGGATAAAAATTCCTGGGACTGTTTAAATGAACGTGAAGTTGCATGTATGTAACCAGCAGTTTTTTGCATGACGTGTAGAAGTATGCATGATTAATAACAGTGTTAAAAGAGACATTCTGAAGGTTTATTAAGGTCCATCCCTTAACGTCAACCACTCTAGTAGCACAATGCAAAAAATACATATTTATAATTTAGATTTAGATTACTGAGCCTCGTAAGGATCTATAATATAAAGATAAATATAATACGGGCTAGTTTGTGCTTTTGAAAACAGTAAAAATATGCACTAATAAACAACACAATATGTGCTTAGAGCAACCAAATCTAAGCTTAGTTTAGTAGTTAAATGTTTTAATGTAAAGCAAAAATAAAGTGTGAAGAATGTCTTCAATAAATGTTAAATTGCAATGTAACCATTTAAACAAAGTATTCAAATATATCACATATGCACGATAATGCAATTTATAACAACCTTCAATAAAAATATACCTTTCACACTTACTGTAATATGTGTATTTAATAATTTGGACTTTAATAATGACACAAAACAACCCAGCAAGCATTTTTTTTAAAGATGTCTAGTAGATGTCTAATAGACATCTAAATATAGCCGTCCTGACTAAAACAAGGCTAAACTTGGTCTGTCAGTGAAAATCTAATAGGCCAAAACTAGACTAGCCATCAAATAAACAGAAGTGAGTGACTACACATACAAAGTCTGTCTAATCTGTCTATTTGACGACTAGTCTAGTTATGGGCTATTCTTAGATGTCTATTAGATTTTCACTGACAGCCCAAGTTTAGCCTTGTTTTAGCCAAGCTTTCTACGTTTAGATGTCTATTAGACATCTATTAAACACAAACTTGTTTTCTGGGAAGAACTAAAGAGAAGCTCGTCAGAAGTTTTGCTTAATTTATCAAACAACTGCCACCATATGAGCCAATGTTGTCGCTGTGTATGTAGGTGGATGGATGCAAAGATGTTTCATGGTTGGATGGATGATGTACGGCTGTTATAATGGAATGATAATGAAATGAAGAAGAGAATGAAGATGATTTCCAGTGATGATTTAGTGGAGACCTTCACTGTGCCCCCAGTAATGAGAAAACACACACACGTGAGTCAGACGGATACCGTGACACACAACAAATGTACTCTCACTTTACTACAAATAAGCAACGCAACACGAGGCAAATGTGTAAAGAAATACTGCTGATTGTTACGTACAAAAAGCCACATATGAAGACGCACACCTAAAAACACACCCATGTACACGTGCAAATAAACATTGTCACACGCAAACCATCAAATCACGTTACAACACAACATAACGCACACAACAGCACAAATTTATGACTGTCCTAAGTGGTCTGATTGTTTTATACATCCTTATAGAGAGGTTAGATATTTCTTAACTTACATTCTCACACAAGAGCACGCACACATACAGGTTAGGACTGCGTTCACACCATTTCATCTTTTTTCATGAGATCATTTAATGGGATAGTTCACTCAAAAATGAATCAGATCTCTCATCATTTAATCAATCTTTTCTTGTTTCAAAACATTTTGATTCTCTCTACTGTTAAACACAAGGGAAGACATTTTGAAGCCTGTAACTATTGACTTCCATAGTCTTTGTTTTTCCTATAATGGATGTCAATGGTTACAGGTTTTCAGCTTTCTTCAAAATATCTTCATTTGTGATTAGTAGATGAAAGGAACTCGTAAAAGGTTTGAAACCACCCGAGGAGGAAATAGTGAGTAATAAATCTTAATGTTTAGGTGAACTATCTCTTTAATATGTAAAAATATGCAAATGTTGCACGTTTCTTGTTACATATTGTTGAAAGTTCTTTTTAGAAAAACAAGATTCATTTTAAACTGTTAAAGCTTATTAAACTAGGGGTTTTTGTAAAATATTGAGTGTTTAGCCACCAAGGGGCGCTAATGGCTACATGATTCTGATTTTTGTGAATACAGTCCATGACATCAGCAACAACACAGAGCCCTGAGGTTGAAAATGGTCTCACGCAGTCAAAGTGTGACACACACAAACAAACAGGCTCGAAAAACACCAACAGCAAAACATCAGTTGGCGCATAACGTTCAGAAAACGCTTCTGCGACATGATAACAGTCACAGATCCATTTTCAGTAGCATTATGCAAACTGTTGCCAACAAAACAGCAGGGCCTCAAACAATGTTAATAATATTCACCAAAGATGAGAAGAGAAGAGTTACTGAAGCTAAGATTCAAGAGTCAAACTGACACTCGGTGCAAATACACACTGGGAAAAAAAACATACATTGAAAGCATGCCATGCATACACAACATCTGGTATAGAGAAACACAAGCAAAGGCCTCTTGTTAATAGAAGCCTCACAAATACAATTTTTTTAATTGACAAAAATAAAAGCACATCGAGCAACATGCACATGCATACAGACACAGCACAGCTCCCATTCAAATGGGAACCAGGAAACAAAAACGAAAGAAAAAGTCGAATGACAGAAAAAGAGGAGGCCCAGAGGAGGTCATTATGAGGTCGGAGGTCGAAGAGGAGAGCTGTGAGGAGGAAGAGGAGGGCGGCTGGGCTGCAGATGACATGTTTGGAGAAAGAGAGAAGGAGGAAAAGAGAGAGGGAGAGGCGCAGACACAAGTATGGAGACCTGTTGTCTTCTTTTTTTTCTTCCATACTCCTATCTGTTCCTCAATGGCATATTGTAAATAACACATCTCGAGAAAGCCAAACACATTTGATTTGTTTTCTGGAGCATAACTGTTGCAATATAGTGCAATTTTGAAATATATTTATCAAATTACAATTTTTTCCCAATTGCTCTTTTAAAATCATTATATTATTATATTTTTGTCAATTAAAGCCTCCTAAATTCCTATAAAAACGAAATTCTTTAAAATAATTAGAAAATATATAATCAATTTTTTATTACTGCTAGTATTACAAATGCATAAGATGTTTTTAAATGTAATGTAATGTAATTTGTCGAGATTTATATATTTGTCATGTTACTTTTATCATGTGAGAATACTGAAAGTATGAAATAGTTATTATATTTTATATTTTTATCAATTTTAAACATTGCATTTTACCAAATTATTTGTAATTTAAATATCTGAATATATATGCAAATATATGTAAATACAGAAAAACTACATAAATTGAATTACATTAATAATACATTATTTTACATCAAGTAAAATTAAATTATATAACTTTTAATGCATTTTCCCCTATTTAAATAGCTTTGCAGTTAATTTTAATCAGAATTATGCTTTTATATATGTTAAACTGTCAATATTACTTGATTCAATTTATTCAAATTTAGAAAAATTACTGTAACACATTTTGCTAATGTGCATTTACCCAAATTATATATAATCATTTAAATATCTGCATGCTACATTATTCTACACATTTATAAAGTAATATGTTTACATTGTTATATCATTTCTTTGAGAATTCCTACATTAAATACACTGATAATCTCATTTTTGTCATATTGAAAGTATTGCCATAACATGAAGTCAGTTTGTGCCTACTCCCTACTGGTTAGTTTATTAAAAATGAATGGAAAAGGCAGAAAATGGTGGCATTGTCATTGCATGCCTGATTCATCAACGAGTAAAATCACAAAATTAGAAGAAATAAAAAAATCCCATGAAATCCCGACTTTGACATTCTTTTTTATACCACATTTCATGCTCTGGATTTTGGGAAACCAAAGCTAGTATGCAATCAGTGGTCAACCCATGCAGTTTCAAACATTTTCAGCGTTGGTTTACCGCACGGATAACGTCATCTCATTGATAAAGTCCAGATTATCCGTGATCAGTTCTTACCGTTGACGACACTAGGAGAAAGGAGAGTGGAGTCTCGATCAACCAGTCTACAGGCTCCTTCCTCCAGGGTCTCCGGCAGCACAGGCGGAGCCTGCGCCTCGAGACACTTTACGATATCCGAGCGGTCGATGTTCTTCAGCGCTCCATAAAGACTCTCCACTGAACACGTCATGATGATAGAGGAAGGGTTATAATAGCAAAAACAGACAAAGAGCAACATACGTTTATGTTAATGAGATAATTCAGTGTATGCTTTGATAGATTTTAGATTTTAACAATTTTCTAATGAACTTGCACTTGTGTAAATAAATGGCCAAAACACAGAAATGTTTCTGTTTTCGATGTTTTAAAAAACCCTGTCTTAGTGTCAAGTGAATTAGATAAAAATTTCCCTTAATTAATTAAAAGTAATTTTTAGTTTAAGTAGCTAGTTTTTCTATGTAAACATGCACTGAATTGTTTGACTTAAGGCCGGTTCACACAATGCACGATTACTATAAAAAGATTCCTATATTTGAGTCACCACTGAAAAACAATCATGATCTGTTTATTTTTAGATTATGCTTTTCACTTGGCATTACCCTTTTGTGACCAGCAGATGTCCTCCTCAGTTTGATATTTCTGAATCAGACCAGTGATTCCAGCTTGTATAATTGCTTATATAAGTAATTATATCTAAATAAAATGTTTACAATTTATTGATCATTAACAAAAACAACACAAACTATTTTCCCCAGCATTTTCAAAGGACACAACATAAAGATGCCAAAACTAGCATGGAATACCTGAGGTAGTTTTAATTTTATACTTCAATTTGGCAGCCTGACTTGCATAAGGACCATGTACTTTTATTATTACTTGCAAAACCAGTTGTTTCCATCACAGTCATTCATTCATTCATTTTCTTTTTGGCTTAGTGCCTTTACTAGTCTGGGGCTGAATGAATCGCCAATTTATCCAGCATGTTTTATGCAGTCGATGCCCTTCCAGCTGCAACCCATCACTGGGAAACACCCACACACTCTCATTCACACACATACACTAAGGACAATTTAGCTTACCCAATTCACCTATAGCACATGTCTTTGGACTTGTGCGGGAAACCGGAGCACCCAGAGGAAACCCACGTGAACTTGAGGGAAAAAAAATCAGAGAAATTGCAAACTCCACACAGAAATACCGTCAGTTGACGGTATCGAGGCTCGAACCAGTCGAGGCTCGAACCAGCGACCTTCTTGCTGTGAGGCAACTTCGTTACCCACTGCACCACCTTGCTGCCCTTCCAAGACAGTCATTATCTGGAAAAGTCTAATTTAAACAATTCTGTCTGTTGCTTTAAATTTCAAGAGCCCTTTTTATTAGTATATCTTTTTTTATTAGAGTTTTATCTTTTATAAGCTGGGAAAACATTCTGAATGTGATACCGATGATATTGCCAACTTTATCGTTATAGCTGAACTCTGCTGTTGTTTTACATTCAGAACAAGTTTTAGAACAATGTTTTTATTGTTGTCTTTACAGGTTTTGTGCTTGGTGTAAACTGGGTTTTATGCTTGTGTCTCACGTCTTTTTCTGCACCTCACTTTTTTTAAAAAACCATTTATATATATTTAAATAAAGATAGCATATATTTATATTTGACACAAAGACATGTTCAATGTGAATGGCCTCTTAAGTATGTTTCAGCTGACTAGTTAAAGTTGTAACACTGCACATTAAGGTTCCATTTAAATGAGTTAACTATATTAATGTTAAAGTAAAACGCATTTACAATCAAAAGCAGTTAAATAATTAATATTGTTGTCTATACTTATAAATACATTCCAAAATTCTATATTTACTAATCATTACTAAGTTGTGCCTCTTAATATTTTTTATGTACGATTTATTGTTTGTTTCTGTATTTGAATGTAGCTGATTTTTGCTAAATATTGTTTCAGTTTGTTTTTAACTACTATAATAACTACTATTTTTTATTTTTATGTTCACTTTCTATTTATTATTTCATTTTAAAATGCTGTTTTCATATGTACATTGGATGCATGATCTGATGCAGTCTATTCAAATAGAAAAGATTAGATAAACAGTTTGTGGTAATACTCTAAGATTTTACACTATTTTGCAACCCTTCCTGTCACATTTGAAAAATAATAATATAATAATAATAACATATTTGGGCAACGCAGTGGCACAGTAGATAGTGCTGTCGCCTCACAGCAAGAAGGTTGCTGGTTCGAGCCTTGGCTGGGTCAGTTGCAGTTTCTGTGGGGAGTTTGCATGTTCTCCCTGTGTTCGCGTGGGTTTCCTCCGGGTGCTCCGGTTTCCCCCACAGTCCAAAGACATGCAATACAGGTGAATTGGGTAGGCTAAATTGTCCGTAGTGTATGAGTGTGAATGAGTGTGTGTGGATGCTTCCCAGAGATAGGTTGTGGCTAGAAGGGCATCCGTTGCGTAAAATCATGCTGGATAAGTTGGCGGTTCATTCCGCTGTGGCGACCCAGGATTAATAAAGGGACTCAGCTGAAAAGAAAATGAATGAATGAATATATATCTAAATATTTTTTCTCTTATTTATGTACTTTGACCTGTCCACCTAGTTACCTTTAAATGCCTGTGCACACACACATGCAAACACATATCCCAGTACCTGACTGTTTTGTTTTTGTTTTGCATCTGTTCTTTGTTGTTTAGTTTTTTCTCTCTTTTTCTTCCATTTGTATGTGATCCCAATTTGTGTAGCTTTTGTACAATATTACAGTTAATTTTTTTTTAAATCTTATTATTATTATATTTATTTATTTGTGTTTTTGCGCTAAATATTGTTTTTGATGCAATAATTTATAATTGTACTGTTTGATTTAGAGAGGAAGAAATGTGAACTCATTTTGTTTTCTGCTGATAGAGCTGAACAATTGATGTCTTACTGATTCGCTATATTTGATACTGTAACTCTGACTAATATGCATCAATATAACGGAGTTAAACTTAATTGTTGCTTTCAACAGTTTTTATTTGGTTTATGACAATATACCACATGTTGTTTCTATTTTGTTCTTGCATTGCTTGATTTTAGTTTCATCTAACCCAGGGGTGTCCAAACTCGGTCCTGGAGGGCCGGTGTCCTGCATATTTTAGTTCCAAGCCCAATTAAACACACCTGAACCAGCTAATCAAGCTCTTTCCAGGTATACTAGAAACTTCCAGGCAGGTGTGTTGAAGGAAGTTAAAGCTAAACTATGCAGGACACCGGCCCTGCAGGATCGAGTTTGGGCACCCGTGATCTAACCTATTAGTTTCCTTTAATCCACTAGTTATTTTATTATAGTCACTGATTCACCTGTGTTTTATCTGATCTCCTTTGATTGCTCAGTATATCTAAACTATATGGAGTATATAGTAATTAACACTTTCCAAAAGACATTGTAATTTGAATTTTTTTATGTTAGTCTATTTCTCTTTATCCCAAGGTCTCCGTAATCCTGGACCGGGTCGTATCCTGAGCAGATGCTGTGGTGGTCATGCGCTCTCCATTCCTGTTTAATTGGAATGCTCAAGATTTACAGTTCATTCAGGAGGATGAACTGTACATCTTGAGCATTCCCATTAAACAGTATACTTCTGTGATGGTAAATAAGGAGGAGGGTAAAGCCACAAAGAGGCAGTGTGTTAATAATACAGTAGATGCTCACTCTTGGCCTTCTTGCCCTCTCGGCCAACCCACAGGTTGAGCAGAGCTGAACTCTGGTCCAGGAGAGAGTTGGGATTCTCCACACGGATGCGGTTAATGTCATCCACACCAAACTGCAGCTCCCTGGCCAGCTCTACAAACCAAAGCAGACAAGATTTAGAGGAGAAACACTGAGAGTTAATGAAAAGAGATACGAGAAGAGACGCTCTTACCGGTCCAGCTCAGTCCCAGCTGCTCTGCTATTACTGTAATCTTTAGTTCGGTTCTCTCCATAGCATTAACAGCAGCTGAATCACAGACAAAGACAACACCATTACCACATGATCAAATGCTTTTATACCACAACAGCTTATGATTGTGGCTTTCACTGAAAAACAAAATAAAAACAAGAGATTTAATACAGTGTAGATCATAGTAACAATATGACTCTATACTTGCGGTTGGCTGATATACAGTTAAAGTCAGAATTATTAAAGGAGAGAAGATTTTTTTCAACACATTTCTAAACATAATAGTTTTAATAACTCATTTCTAATAACTGATTTATTTTATCTTTGCCATGGTGACAGTAAATAATATTTTACTAGATATTTTTCAAGACACTTCTATACAGCTTAAAGTGACATTTAAAGGCTTAACTAGGTTAATTAGGTTAACTAGGCAGGTTAGGGTAATTAGGCAAGTTATTGTATAACAATGGTTTGTTCTGTAGACTATCTAAAAATATAGCTTAAAGGGTCTAATAATTTTGGCCTTAAAATGTTTTAAAAAAATTCAAAACAGCTTTTTTTCTAGCCGAAATAAAACAAATAAGACTTTCTCTAGAAGAAAAAATATTATCAGATATACTGTAAAAATGCCCTTGCTCTGTTAAACATCCTTTGGGAAAAATTTAAAAAAGAAAAAAAAATCTAGGTGGGTTTAATAATTCTGATTTCAACTGTATGGTGTTCTGTGTCTCATATATATATAAATTACTTTTTTTGTGGTTAGTGAGATTTGTTTAGTTTTTGAACCTTGTGTTCTGTTTTATATACTAAAGATATATAATTTAAATCAGAAAATATTGGGAAATATTATTACAATATAAAACAAGTCTTTGTATTTTTATGTATTCAAAAATGCAATGTATTTCTCTGATTCAAAGTTGACTTTTCATCAGCTATATTTGAGTGTTGCATGATCCTCTAGAAATGATCCTAATATGCTTATTAGACAGATCAAAATAACATTAATCACTTGAAACAGATTATATTAGAATACAATATAAATATAATACATTATAAATGTTTTACTTCTACATTTAATCAATTTCAAATATCCTTGCTTAATGTAATAATTTCTTGAATTTCTTTGTACTAAACTCAAACTTCATGTTTAGACAGGTTTAATTTTGAAAGATTAAAAAAGTCATCTAATTTTATTCATTAGTGACATATTTTTAAAATGTACAGATTTCAAAATTCCATTTATATTTTACAATATTTATTAGAAACAAAATATAGCAAAAAGGTAGAGAATAAATAGCTTCATAAGAACTGAATGTCTGAAATTTAAATAATATTTATTCATTAATAACATTTTAAAATACAAATGTTCATTATTTAATTCATTTACATGTAATAATTATTGATTTATTATCGTATTTACAGCTAATATTTATTTTTAATTAACATGCACACACAAATACATGTATATATACATTTATATATACACACACACACACATAATGATGATATGTGTGTTTAAAATGAACATGTTCAGTAACCTATTCATTAAAGATCTTAATAACAGGTACCTAACAGATGCATTTGCATTCAAAGCTGGACATAAAATCTGTGTAATGGTCATATAACAGCCGCTATATGATAAAATGCCCCAAAACAGAATAAAGTTTGGTTACATCCAGTGACTGAAACTGTAACATTGTTCATCACTTACCAACAACTGGCCAAAATCTGCACTCTACAAACATTAGATGGCTTCATCTGCTTCGAAAAACAATGAAGACAGACACAAGATGTTTTGGCCACCTCGCAAACCTCCCAGCCACTTTCTACAACCCTCCAACATCTCTAAAACAAGCAGTCTTTCAGCAGTCCTTCCCTTTTAAAGCTCATTCTCAAAGCTGGAGCTTGCCATGCTAAGAGTATTTCTGCTGGCATCAAACCAGCACCATGCGCAACATTTCTGCTCATTTGCTCAGTAAACACAAGGGCCTGTTTTATCTCTCAAAATGTGTTTGTGTTAGCAGTGGCCCCTCTGAGCGCAATCCCAGCATCACCCTCACAAAAGAGGGCAGTACTCAGCATCCAATGCCCAGTCACAGCCATGCATGAGAGGAACAAAAGCAAGGAAAAGGGCAGAGCATTCAGAAGCCGCCCTGCTTCTCCACCGCTGGCATGATGCCGTTATGTCTTACCCAGGCCAGGTTCACTCAGGGCGCTGTACCTCTCCCTCAAGGCCAGAGGAGTCAACGTCCTCCGCCGATCATCACTACCCACCACCTAGAAGAGAACAAATATTCAATAAATGCAGAGCTAAAGCAGTTCTGTTCTTCATGCAGTGTTTAGTAGCATTTGTAGATTTAGGTAGATCTGAAGGTGTTGCATTTAGAGATGAGCGATAATTAGACCCACAAAATATCTGTGCCCGCATAATGTTGACTTTCCATCTATTAAGCTGTGTAAATATGTCTAAAATATATATAACTATATTCAGTTTGTATAAATATATATTTCAGCTATATTATAACTGGATTATAATTCTGACATGATATTGAATTTTTACATTTTATATGTTAATTGTGTACAATACACTTTGTAAAGTAATATGTTCATTTTTTTATTTACATGGGAACAGTTGTAACTTTTGTTTACCAAACAAAGGTTGTCGCTGATTGAATTTGCAAATACAGTGAAATATTTTTGTATTTTAGTACTTAAATACTTAAATAAAATTTTATAGTTTTATTATTATTTATTATTATTATTATTTATTTATTAAAATTACAGCTCATACTCACAAAACTGTTCCACAGAAATCCTGTGCAGAAATAGCAAAATCTGTTTCTGTTTCAGCTATATTGAATTGAAGTTTTGATGTATTTAAGTGCTGCTGAAGATGAAGTTTTTCAGTGCAGAAGAAAAAAAAAACTATTTGAGAAAACTTTTACAAAAAACCTGCATTGCAATAAAAATTTACAAAAACTAATAAAGTGCAAAAAAAAAAAAAAAAATTAAAATGTATTTTGGATGTTTCCTCAATTTAGGTCTGTCACAATAAATAAGACAAAAATAATAATTCTACTATTTATTACTTCTTCTATTTTTGTCATTCTAGGACCATTTTATGCTACTGATTATATAATAATTATACAACAGCCTAATAATGGAAATAGTCTCACATCATGTTAAGTTGTTTTCAGTAGAAGTGCTACATTTTTAAAAACTGCAGCAGCCTGGTGAGGCACCAAGCAACTATTTTACGCAAGTTGCTGAACACTCCGTTTGACACATTGAGCATATTGTATAGACTTATTGTATAGACCTTTAGGTATATGACTGATCGGCATTGTATTTGATTTATTGATTTTTATTGGACAAATAAAAAAATGCTTTAAATTTGAGTATTTCCCCATTCATTTATTGTTGGTGCCCATAGTAGGCAAAAGAGAAAAATTAAGGAGGTTTTTTGTAACCACTTAAAATTGTTGAGTTGAAATGGTGAACTTAGAAAAAATAGCATATTTCAGCAAAATATTGCACAAATAGCAAAATATTGAATAGCTCAGATTAAGGAAACTGTTTTTTTCTAATTTAAAAAAAAATAGTTTTATTAAATTTGACAGAAAAAAATACAAAATACTTAAATTGAAAATTTCTAAAAAGCCAAAATCCCCTAAAAATGGCATGCAGAAAAAATAGTGCTTTTATGAGTTGATGCACAAGTGTAAGTGATGTACGGCACCTTGACGCAGGGAGGCATGGTGATGTTGAGGTTGCACAGGACGTGCTGAGTGTCCTCATACTTGGTGGACTTGCGCAGAAAGGACAGGAACCCACTGGCTTCCTTATTAGCATCTCTCACCTGATGAGCCAGGGGAAATGGAGAGGCAGAGGAACAGATGGGTAGAGGAGAACCGGATAAAAACGGGAGAACAAAAGAGGGGGAAATGGATGAAGAGAAAGAGAAAGACCAAAAAAGAGCGTTAGACAGAGCAGCTGGTGGCAGAGACTCAAACAGGGGAGCAGGGAAGGGGATGGAGGGAAGCAGTCCACAGGCAGGCGAGAGACAGAGAGAGAGATTTACCTTCACTTTTACCTGGCCGTCTGTGAGATCAGACAGTGAGAGAGAGAGAGACAGTGAGACAGACATACGGACAGGCGGGCGGGCAGGCTAGAAGGTGAAAGAGTTAAGGGCATGCGCACGACACTAATACAACAGTTACTACACCACAGCACAGATCAGAAGCTCGTCTGAGGCTGACAGAGTAAAGCCACGACCACAAATGAAGAGATGAAGGAGACAAGAGGACAGACAGAGACACACACAGACAGACAGACAGACAGAGACAGACAGCACTGGGGGAATCAGAGACACTGAGGATGAGGGCTGCACCATTACAACAGAAATATTGTGATTCCAGCTCCGGTTATTTTAGAAAACTAAAACTAAGATTAAAACTATTGGTCAATAAAATATTTTTGTTAGCTGAAATCAAATAAAAGTTCACAATAAATAAAAAAACTAAACAAATCTAAGAACAGACACTGAAAAACGAATTTTAATAAAATAATAATAATTTTAAATTACATAATCGTTCCAGAATTACCAAAGCACTCATTGGTAAAGCACTCATGTTGTGGAAAATTGGAACTGCGGCTGTTTATAGACGTACCAGAAGATGGCGCTTTTATAGCCAAGCATGCAAGATTATTTACAAACATCTTTTCTTTATAAACGTGTACTGTCTTTTTGTCATTTTCCAAATAATGTAAGCATGCTTAACTTAATATGCTGGATGATCTTTAATATGAAGTTTTGTTCTGAATACTGAAAATGTGGTTTTGGTTTCAGTGTTTGTTCAAACTATTATTTTACTTTTATTCTTAAGAGGTTTGCACAGAGGTTAATGTAAGCTGTACAAACATTAAACTTTGTTTATTTGGCACTGGACAAGTTCTGTTAACTCTGTTAAACTATTGTATTAATATTAAATATACAGTGCCTATCATCTTACCCTGTGAAAATCTATACCTTTACTCACATTACGCCCTGTTTTTAATAGATCTTCATGATAAAGTTGTAGAAAGGCACAGGTTAGGAAAAGCCTACAAAAACATTCAAAAGGCTGGACAATTTATTTTAAATGTGATTTGTTTTCAGGCTCTAGGACAAATAAAGCAATTATTTTAAAGAGGTATGATGATTTTCTGTAGGCACTGCATAAATATTAATAAAAATGATCACTGTTGTTGTTAATGTCATTAAACAGTGTCACTGTATTTTCATAATGTGCAAACTTGAATGCCAAAGCATTTTAGATATGTTTATAACATAGCCTATGTAATATATTAACATCATCAAATGAATAAAATAACCAGCAAATGAGAAAAAAGGACAGAAAAAGTAATAAAAACAGACAACATCTCTAAAAATGATCATAATTACAAGATTCAAATGTGTAGATTATTTAAATAAGGCAAATGCATTGATAACATATATTTCTTCATTTCAAGTAAATAGTAAGGTTTTTCTGAGTTGTTTAGATTAAAAAAAATTATTATTTAATGTTTCTCACATTTTTGTGACATGTGTGCATGTGCAGTCACCTGGGAAAGTAGGCTTAAGTAAAAAGGTAATGCAAAAACGCATACGAGCTTTAGAAAGCGGAAGCAAAAGTCGATTCCTGGACATTTTAGAAAATTTAGAAACACGGGCCGGATGATTTTTTTAAGTCCTAAAAGGCACATCTCAGAGCAAATGGGGTTGTCTGTGGGAGTGTTGACAGTGCTGTGTCGCGCACAGAAAGAAACGGGTAACCAAGATAATATTTTCCACTACTTAATCCATCGCGGAAAAGACTCTAAAAGTGTAAAAGTTTCACTAAATATACCGTTAATATACCTGGGCGGCCCGCCCAAGTAAAGTTTGTGTGGGAAGCACAGAATTTTTTATGTCTTCATGATTGTTAATAAAGTTGAGTGTTTAAGGGCCTAGATTGTCTGATGAGCTTACTGTCATCCCTCTTTAGATGAAAACTGGAATAATATGTGTGTCATTGCTTTTTCTGTACGCCAAATTATTTGTTTCCTCAGGATATCCAGGTATCCAGGTCAAAGGTCATGGAGAGCTTTTGAGTGGACTTGGACTCTTGAAGAATTGTAAACTTTGCCATTTTATGTGTTAAATCTTTTAAAGTTAATTTATGTGTATGTAAGCTGCCAGTTTGGATGTTGATTGTACCAGTTTTTAACGAGTTTGATAAGACGGCTGAGAAAACATGAAACAGCCTTGAGTAAGAAGCAGATTGTATTTTGTGTGTGTGTGTGTGTGTGTGTGTGTGTTCTATTCGTGTGGATCAGTATTATAGGTCTGGGGTCAGCTCTGAATACCCTAGTGGCTGTCTGACTTTTATATGTGATGCCTAAGTAATCATTGGAAGATTCATTCATTCATTCATTTTCCTTCAACTTAGTTCCTTTATTCATCAGGAGTCACCACAGCGGAATGAACCGCCAGCTTATTCAACAAATGTTTTACACACAGGATGCCCCTCCAGCTGCAACCCAGTACTGGGAAACATCCATACACACTTACTCACACTCATACACTACGATCAATTTAGTTTACTCAATTCACCTATAGAGCATGTCTTTGGACTTGTGGGGGAAACCGGAGCACCCGGGGGAAACCCACACCAACACGAGGTGAACATGCAAACTCCACACAGAAATGTCAACTGGGACTCTCAGCCAGGACTCGAACCAGCGACCTTCTTGCTGTGATAACCATTGAGCTGCTCATCATTGGAAGATATTGTTTGGAATTACGCACATGCATGCACATGTACGTAACTTGTCTGAGTTTAATCCAATCAGGTTAAAACACCTATATGTATGACATCTATACTGTATGTTTGACACCTATATTAATAATGTTATATGAGAGTATAATTGTGGTTGTTTTGAGATTGTAAGCAGAGTGTTAAAGCTGGCATGTGCTGATTAAACTGCATACTATCTACAGTAATCTTTCTTTTTAATTGAATCTCTGACTCCGGCTCTTCTTCATCTGACAGACTGGTCATTTTTGGGTTAAAACTGTCAGTTCCCCTACATTTCAAATACACGTGCAGCCCTACTGGAGACATTAGGAAGGACATATAATCAACAAAATTACCAGACAAAGTGGTTAACAATGCTAACACACACACGCACACACATCTACACATAGTAATGTCACACATTCAATGGCACACAAAGAATGTGTAGGCTGACTTAAGTAAAACATTTTTGAAACAGGGGTAGACGGCATGTTCTTCTCAGCTTGTATTTCCTACGACACACAAACAGAAAGAGGTAAGGGGATGACAGATGAACAGACCTTTACAGAGACAGGCAGCCGGTTGTCTCTGAAGGCCTGGAAGCTGAAGCTACGAGGCTGTTGGGTGGCTTTCCTGACGGGCACCAGGTTTCCAGAACACTCCAAGTGCAGAGGCATCCCCTCCATCACCTGTGGGAGGAAAACAAGGAGAAATACAGGCAGAGCAGTGAGTCAGAGTGAGTCAGAGACACCAGCATTAACGTAGGAGTACACTTTACTGTCTGTACACACACTCACACTCATGTGTACACAGCTGCATTTCAATATTTATGGCCTTTGTAAATGTTAAAAAATGAGTTCAATAATATTTCAACAACTTAAGTAACTTTACATGGCATTACTACATGGGATCAAACACTGAAATCAAACAATGAAAGAGTAAAGCATGATAAGTGGAGATCCAAATTAGAGAACAACCTACAATTTCATTAAATTTAAGGCCACTGCTAAGTCTTATTTGAAGTTATCTTATTCATTCATTCATTTTCCTTAATTATATAGGATTAATTATATGATAAACCTCTTTAAACTAGCAAGCAATCTTCCCAAATTATTACAGAATTTGTAAGATGGTGAGCCATAATAATATGACAACCCAACAACAGGTTGGATTAGGGCAAAAGGGGGACAAAAAGCACACTTTAGTGATGAAAGAAAATCTAATTTCTTTAAGATAGATGGAAACATTGTCCTTAAACTGGGGAAAAACCAAACCCAAAGTGTGTAAAGAAGTCAATAAATGGCGGAAGTGAAGTTTCATGGTTTCAGCTTTGTTTAATGCAGCAGGAGCCTGGCGTTTTTTGACAGCCACATGACAGAATGAATGTGAATGTCTATGAGAAGCTCCTTCAGCAACATGAAATTCCTTTTTTGCATTCATCGTCAATCAGTCAGCAAATTTCATGCAGGACAATGAGTCCCAACACATAGCAAAACAGGAAAAGCAGTTCCTTGAAGCTGAAAATGTTAATATAATGAAATGGCCAGCTAAAAGTCCTGATGTAAACTTGATTGAAAAAATCTGGAAAATTTACTAGCTGTATTTTTTCTTTGCGCTACAATCATTGCTGTTCTCTAATTGTGATCATAGTTTTTTCATAAAATGAAGGGTTTTTCTTGAAGTGCCTTGATTTTGTAAACACTGTTCTACTGGTATGGTATAGCTACAATTAAAATTTATTAAAGTTTTGAACAATGAAGATTATTTATACATTTTATTCTGAAAAAGGTGTTCATAACTTGTCTGTTGATCTTTACTGTAGATAAAGAAGATTTTATGTCTAACCTCAATGTCTCTGCTGCGGGCAACCTCAGAGAAGTTCTCGTGCAGTTCAAGGGTTTTGTCTATTTTGTCGTCAGTCATGCAGTAACAGCGCAGGCGGCCCTCTCTGGCATCGTTCATCTTAGCAAATACCACAAATTTGGCCATGTATGGAACTGACATCAGCTCACGGTACAGCAGGTTGGCGAAGGTCACGGCCTCTGCCGTTCGTGGACAGTCTGCCAGCCAGAACCTGCCGCGACACAAGAGGACAGACGCATGTACAAAAGACACTGAAAACACAGGGTCACAAGAGACATTGTTAACTTGTTAATGTCTATTATTATACATTTGTGTCTGTTCTATGGGCTGCAAAGAGCCTGAGGGGAAAAATTCACCAAGATTAAACTGTGACATTGATAGCATTGTTTACTTGCACACACTGACTATGCTATAGCAAATTCAATATTATTTAATGAATTAGTGCTGCAATTGTGACAAGATACAAAATAGGAAATAAACAACAAAACAACATTCAGTAAAACAACATAACACAAAAAATACAAATAATGCCTAACTTTCACAAGTATATTTTACAATGCTAACGGTGCTATATTTAAATGATAATTAATTTAATTAAATTAAGGCAATGTGAATGAAAAGAAAATACATATTAATCGAAAAAGAAATCAGTTTAAAACAGATTATAGTTGCTTAACAAACAAGATAAATAAATTAATAAATTAGCATGTTTTTGTGTTAAAACTCCATGCACACATTTTTACCACTGTTTAATAAATTCATCCCGGGGTGCCCTTGTGTGCTTTTGTCTCTCACCTTGCGGACACATTGGTGGTGAAGTTGGCACAGTTGTGGGAATACATGAGCTTGGTAGTGCCAGTGATGTCTTCCCACTGAGCAGGAGCAGTGCCACCTGCAGAAGGTTTACAGTTTTTTATAAAATCTTTTTTTTTTTTGCAACCAACACCATCTGGAATGAACTTGCTGAGTCTATGTTTATCCTAGTGTCCCTCTCCAGGCAAGACACCAGTCTGTTTCAGCCCTTATCCAAGCAGCTTGGCAGAAAAAAAAGGCTGAAAAAGACTGGCGTTCGGGAAAAACTGCCTGAAATCCTCCAGAACACAGATATCATTTTCAGACAATGTTTGCTTTGAAATGGATGAGAATCGGACTGTACCAATAACACTGCAGAGGAGACGAAGGCTGGTGGTGTCCCCCTCTCCAGCGTCGCGTGGACTCTCCCTCCAAGATGGAGGTAATGGGATGCGCAGACCGATTGGGCGGTGGAATTTGCGCCGACGAGGCTCTACTGTCACAACAGGACTGAATGTGGCCTGGTTTCCTAATTGCCGAGTCAGCAGCTCATCAGGGATTGGCTGGGCCTGGATGATGACACGAGAAGAAACAAAAGATTCATTTATCAGTTATTAATGAGATTAGTTCAAGTTTTTTTATTTTTGCACTGACCTTGGAACAGATTTTTAAAACTGACAATAATAAGTATTACAGTTATTTATATTTCATACATTCATTTTATTATAAGTAATTTCAGGGGCGGATCTTGGGGTGGGGCCACAGGGGCACCAGCCCCCTTTTAAATCGGTTTGACCCTTGTTGTTCCCCTCTCCTCCAAGTCATTGCTAATTAATATAAAAGTTCGGACATAAAGATGTGCTTTATTTCACGTTGAACAAAGATAATACCTGTTACTTCAGCTGTTTTTCTTGTTTGACGAGGGCTTTCATCCTTGTATATCGACTGGCTTGTTCCAAAACAGGGATTAAAATGGTTACAATGTTGCTTGTCGTGGTTCACTTTTAAAGCGGAATGTTTTAGAACGAACCAAAATTAATAGTCATTTGGTAGATCAGATAGTCATATTATTTAGTCATAAACTAAACATGTCATTCGTTGATCGGAGCTACAAGGTTTATTTTCTGCGATTGCACTCATAGCTGTCATAAATTTGTTTTAAATTAAGTTTTAAATCACTATTTTGAGCTGTTATGTCAACAGTAAAGGTGCGCTTCATGGCAAAATCGATAGTGAAAGCAAAGACGGGTTCTGTGCTGTCATTTACCCTG
The DNA here is from genome assembly GCA_903798205.1 of Danio tinwini. Classification (NCBI taxonomy): domain Eukaryota; kingdom Metazoa; phylum Chordata; class Actinopteri; order Cypriniformes; family Danionidae; genus Danio; species Danio tinwini. The sequence goes on along the minus strand of CAIGQZ010032312.1, from coordinate 8,046,057 downwards.
CAACACAGACACTTTCTGTTTAGAATTATTGCGCTTTTTTATCACTACAAAACAATTGTGATGGCAAATCTGTCAAAATGAGGGACATAATTTATCCAAAAAACTTCGGTTAACGTGAGCTGATATCTGATCTCCATGACAAACACCCCGTCCAAAATAATCTGTTTTTTTAAATAGCTGCATCATGCATGATATTTACTACATGATAGCTGTGCATCAAGTTAGGACTGAACATGACACCTGAACATGTTTTTCACAGTCAGAGATTAAGCCAGAGTACAGAGTTAAAGTTATTTTAATTTGGCAAACCAATATCCACACTATCCTGTTTATGCAAAAACTTTATTAAAAAACAAGTGGACTAACTGACAATTTTTTTACATTAAAGGGATAGTTCACCCAAAATGAAAAATAACACCAGTTTAATTAAGTTTCTTTCTTCAGTTAAAAACAAAAGAATATATTTTAAAGAAAGATGAAAACCTGTAACCATTAACTTAGTAGGAAAAACAAATAACATGGAAGTCAATGGTCACAGATTTCCAGCTTGCTTTAAAATATTTTATTTTGTGTTCAACAGAAGAAAGTCAAACATGTGAAGGTTGAGTAAATGATGACAATTTTTTGTTTTGAGAGCTAAAATTAACTAATCCCATGTTACAACACGCTCTCATGTTTGTTGATGCAATTATTTTCTTTCTTACAATACTGTAATAGGACAAAAATATATATTCTAAACATATAGTGCAAGCACCAATTAAATAACTTGCATCCCCTCTGTAAACTGTGGCCCCACCTTGGCCCCAGCGAGTAATATTAGTATACAAGTAATTATTATAATTAATATGAATCACTTATTGATTGTTATTTTGACAAATTTTATTATACAAAATGATTTACATATATTAGTACTACTATAATGATAATAATAATAATAATAAAAATATAATAATAATAACAACAAAATGATAATAATAATTATTATTAGTATTATTATTGTTGTTGTTGCTATTATTATACCTATATTCACAATAATCTTTTGAGAGGGGCTATGTTTAAGTACAGTGTGAATGGGTATGACGTTTCTAGTGGTAATCATATACTTTTCATAAAATTAACTAATGTAAGAAATTGTGTTCTCTTTCTACATCCTAAAACCTCTTAACATCTTACCTGTAGGCCTAGTCGGACCCTCTTAGTGACTGCTGTGTCAGGGAAAATGGCCTGGACCTGAGGCACCAGTTTACTTGCCAGCTGACCTCCCTCTGGACCAATGAGATCGCTCTCTTGCCGGACACGTGACACCACAGCAAAGTAGAGTGGAAAGTCTGTGGAGATGATGCGGCGGATTCTTTTCTTCTCCAGCTCTTCCTGACTTTCCAGATCTGATGAAGCCACCAAGAAAAAAACAAGGTCAAAGGGTTTGTTTTGCACGAATAGTTGTTGCACAGTAATGATGTAAAATGATATGCATTGTGTCTGCTCGAGCCTCCTGCTCCATAACTGGAAGAGAAAATAAAACTCTAAAAGATTAATGCGAGTTACTCTCAATAAAAACATGATGTACCTTCATCCATTCCATTGAGGATGGTCTCCAGAACATCATCGCCATAACGATTCCGATGCTCTTTCCATACGGAGCCGTTCTCACTTCGCAGAACCACCAGTTCCCGATCGCCTCGGCTCAGCGATGCAAAATGAGGGATCTCCACTATCACCGGCCTGAAGGGGAGGATTGAAAGGTCAAAATCTAGTTAATATTGTATTACATTTATTCAGCAGGAAGAAAGGACATGCTTTATTCTGTCTTACTCAGGCTGAATCTACAATAATCCTGATACTTCTGAAAACATTTAACATTTTTTAGCCTTTTAGATTTTTCCAAAAATTGCTCATTCGAGTTAAACAGTCAAATGTCTTCAACCATTGTACTGCACATGCAAAAAAACATAATAAAAGCTGATATAAATGATACAAAGACACCAGATATTAGAAAGGTGTTTTAAAATCCTCAATTTTTTAAAATATTTTTTTTTACTTTATTTTATTTATTAATTTTGTAATCACTTCCACAGACATCAACATTTATATCCAAACAGTAAACTTCTATCCCAGTACTGCTGTGCATATTTGAATGTTTAGTAACACAGAAATAATAACACCGTGTCATTTAAAGGTGCCATAGCATAGCGTCGGTATATGCCTAGGTATAGCTGAATAATAAGAGCTCATTACATGGAAATGCCCCAAAAAACATTGTTAAATTCTATTCTTGTTTGAACAAAATACTACAGAAAAATCTGTGAATCAGAACATAGCACTGACTGTTATGTAACACTCTCCGCAGCATTGGCCACAACATTTTCTAGTGAGATAACAACAAAAAAGTTGTTAAAGTTTAACACAGCTTATTGTATTTCCTATGTACAGTGCTCAGCATATACTGTATAAGTACACCTCTTACAAATCTATCTCTTAAATTCATATTTTTAATAGGAAGCTACAATATTATAGTTGTGCATTTACATTAGATTAGTCAGTACTGAAGCCAAATCTGGAGCTTATCTAGCAAAATAACTTACGATAACGGTCCAAAAACTAGTACACGCAAATTTATATGTTATAAAAAAATATTAAACACAAATTTAGAAAAGAGAAAAAATCAAGAGAAGCAAAAAAAAGGAAAAATTTGTTAAAATGTTGTAGGTTGTAATTTTTTTTTTGTAATATTTTACTTGAATTTAATAGTTTTATCTTTCAATTTCTAAATATGTTTAGTGACTAAAATATTATTTTAATAAATATATCTGTTTAATGAATCTGTTTTGTTTAAATGCACCAAAAATACATTGCCAATATTCACTGAGAAACTAATCAAAATATTCATTTTCAAAATGGGCTGAACTCAATTATGCTGAGCACTGTATGTGGGACTTTTATTTTGAAAAAGAGACAGGCAGAACAGGAGCTTTCTGCGTAAAGTTAATTCAACAGGCATCTCATCTCATCACGGTCATAATCAGAAGAATGGAAAACACGAGAAAGTATCTACTGTATCTACTTTATTCTAACTGTATCCCTTTTTTAACTGTATCTACTGTATCTAGTTCAAGGTGTATATTGTTAAACAGTTTCTATAGACAATTAGTGGTTAGTATTAGCATTCTATAGACAAAATGTGGTGAAGTCATTGGCACATGAACATTTCCTGTTTGTTGTTAAACTATTTCCTAACTGTAACAAGAGGCAACTCAATCATAACTTCATTTTAAAACAGCTCTCCTAACATTTTTTAACAATACGTGGAACTTTTTTGGATTCACAGAAGCTATGGAAAATAAAAATGTAAAACAGAAAATACATTAGGACCATTGTTATTGGTTTCATCCCTCAAAATGGTCTTTCCATTGTAATGACACAAGGAAACTGTTCAACACACATTTATGCATTGTGTCTTAACATTCAGCTCTTACGGTGGTTTTTCCGAAGTGAAAGGACAGCAATAAACTTTATAAAGCAAAGTGTTGGTTTTGTTTTTGGTCAACCCTAAGTACATATATGTCAGTGGAAAAATTATAATGTAGCCTACAGTTCATTTACACACATAACTCAGGAGCAAACTATTTTGCTTACACAGCTCACTTGCTCCTAGCTAACGTGATTTCCGCCACCTCAGTTGAATCAATTGTCATTTCACAAGTTATCTACATAATTTAAAAAATATTGACAACTGAAGTATGATTATTTTGTTTGTGTGTGTTTCAGAATCACCCTGTGTGAGTGTCAGTGACTCAAATAAGCCACGCTAAGCATCAGTGCAGAACACCTTTATATTCATTAACCTTCAGAGTAAGGTAAAAACAGAGCATTTCATCATATAGCCACTTCCTATGGTTGTAAATGGACATATAAAACCATTTTGGGAAGAATATTTGCTCTTACCTATGTTCCATACCTTCTACACAGGTTTCAAATTGCAATTTAAACATATTGTCTCAATGCATTCAAGGGCACCTTAAAAAGGCTCCTCATGCTATATATGCTACTGTATATAACATCCAATATGATCATACAAGGTTTATTAAACAAAACCAAATCATTGTTTTTTTTGTTTTTTTAGAAATTGGCTGTTTAAATTGAGATCTTTTAAGAATGAATCATTCAAGAATTAAACACAAACGGTATTCTTACCCTAGAAACTGCATGCTGGAAGGCCCTAGAGAGATAATACGAGATGCGAGTCCCTCTCCCTCCACCAGAGGAGGAGGAGTGGTGAGTTTCTGCGGTTTGACCAGACGGCAGGTGATGCGTGTTGGGGCAGCGCAGGTGCGCGGTGGAATGATCACACGCAAACCATTATGTCTGCTGCCTCGCATTGACCCGCCTCTCGCATCCACCATGAAGCTGACCAGAAACCTGTCAAACAAGCAGTCGGTGAGCAAAATCAGACTCCTGAAGCAAAAGGCTTCAAAGGAACTTTCTCCTAGATGCTTGATGATGGTGAAGACAGGTATAAAAATAAGCATTTATGACCAACAGATAAATACAACGAAGATAAAAGCAGCGAGAAGCCGTTAGCAAGTTTGTAACATCTGGAATAGGGATGTAACTTAATTTCCTTATATAAAACTTAAATTCCCAAGATCATTCATTATTTAAATTAACACTCAATTAATTGATTTATCATTTACTATATAAAGCAAAATGTGTCTACTTCAGTGTCATGTGCAAATAACACTCAAAAGACAAACATCCTAATTCAAAAGAAAGATTTTTACAGTTTTTTTACATTAAAAAAGATGCATTCATTAACATCAACAAAAATCCACTTACTTAAGGAACAAACCCTTTTTTGGACAAAGCTATTAGCCTACTTCAGTCTACAATATTAATATATTACATGTTCATGAGCTAAAGGTACCAGTTGAGTCAGATGATATGCCAATCCACTTCAGATAATAAATGATCTGGTAATGCTCTCCACAATGGATTTGGCACAATGCAACCACTTGGATGCTAAACTGATGCCTCGTTTTATATCTCAAAAGATAGCAGCACAAAGTTTTTAAGAAATGAATGTATAAATCACTCCCCTTTAATATAGTGTAGTTTTGCAAATGTGCCTCAAAACTATGCTCATTATTGACATCCATGCTTAAGGTCAATCAGTAATCAATTAATCGTTTGCATCCCTGGTGTGGTTACTGTCACTTTAAGGTGTTTTGATTGACGATGAATCATCTGCTCATTGAATTTGGTTAGGCTGCAGGTGAAACATGTGCACTGACCCAGTGTGGATGGGGCTGGCCACTGGGCTAACGTTGTCTGAGGTCTCTGTGGCAGGACTACTGGGGATTAGAGAGTCTTCGTCATACTCCTTTGGCAAAGGGACAGGTGTGTGCTGCAGACACGCAGGAGTGGCACAGATCACATAGACGCAAGACACACACACACACAAACAGAGATACAATGACAGCTTCATGAGATGACAACTCAGGTCATGGCAGCTGGTCAGGCTTTTACTTTACAAAGTTACAAGTTACAAGTCGTTACAAAGCTTGACCAGTGGATCTCAAGCAGGGACCAGGGCTCATTAGGGCCGAAAACTTTCAAAAGGGCCTCAAGATTGATTAAAAAACAAAACAATAAGACAAAACATGCTTTACAATAATCAAACACCTTTAAATCCAGATGGTCAGAGAAACGTTTTTAAAGATACTCTATTGATACTGTATTGTAAAGATTCTATACAACATTTTCTCTCTCTCGCTCTCTCATTCTCAACATTTGTCTCTTCTTTTACATTTCTTTTCTCATCTGATGAAGGCAAGAAGGCAATAAAAATTGGAATAAAAATAAGAATAATATAAAAAGTAATATAATAATCAGGGGTTTTCATTCTTTCAGGAGCTGCAGAGCCCTAAATATAACCATCACCAATTTAAAACATATACATCATGCCAAAAAAACAACAATAAAAAATAATAATAACACAATATGGGTCTAAAATACTTGGGTCTAAAGTAATGTGTCTAAAATACTTTATTTAAACTTTAATATATTTTATTATTATATATTAGTTTCTATTAAGTTACATTTTAAATCATTAAAAAGGTTGACCAGTGGATTTTAAGCAGAAGTCCAGGATTCATTAGGGTCGAAAACTTTTAAAAAGAAAAAAAAAAGAAAAAAAAAAACACAAAACATGCATTACAATAGACGGAATTAATTCTCACTTTCAGGTTTCTCAGTAGCAGAAGTCGTCATAGTTGAGAAAACTTAGAGCGCAGTGATCGGGTGAATACAACAAATAATTTTTTGACAATCTTATTTGCTTAAATAATACAAGAAAAAAAAACTACATAATGATGTTATAAAGACTTTCAAAAAAAGGAAAAAATTGTGTGAGACTGATGACGGCAGCCAGAGGAGAGAATTACATCAAATTTACTGTCCTGTCCCATAGAAGCTGCATTAGAAACCGCTCGCACAAGTGGTAATTCATTTTTTGTTATTTGAAGCAAAGATGATATACTACATACATAAATACATTTACATAAATACATTTTCTGTCTCTTCTTTTCCACTTCTATCTGATAAGATTGCAAGAAGGCAATAAAAATAGTAATAAGAAATAATAATAATATAAAAAGTAATAAAATGATCAGGGGTTTTCAATTTCTTAGGTGCCACAGAGCCCTTAATATAACTATCACCAATTTAAAACATCTATATCAAGACAAAAAGGTAATAATAACAATAAAAATAATAATAACACAATAAATGGGTCTAAAATACTTTATTTAAACTTTAATATATTTATTCAATATATGTTAGTTTCTATTGTTAAATTTTTCTACTAAGTATAGCCAAGTTACCAATTAAAAAATAAACTAAATGAATACAACAAATACTTCATTTAAAAAATATTATATATTTTCTTAGTATATATTAGTCGTTGATTTAATATTAGCTCAATCTATCAATTCAATCTCTACATTAACTAATTTAATAAAAAAAAATCCAGAAACCCTGAAAAACATTTACCTCCTAAAACCTCTGGAATCTCCCAAAATTAATATTTTTTATTTATTTTCATAAAAAAAAAATAATAATAAAAAATAAAATAAAATAAAATAGTGGTGTTAGTGAGACCAGCAGGGGCACTCAACCTGCAGTCTGTGTAGGTACTAACGCCCCAGTAAATAGATGGGGACTCAATACTGCTCAGTGAGATGAGACGTTAAACTGAGGTCCTGACTCTCTGTGGTCATTAAATATCCAAGGCAACCCTGGCATCCTGGCCAAATTTGCCCACTGGCCTCTGTCCATCACGGCTACCTAACCATCTCTATTTCATAATTGGCTTTATCACTCTGTCTCCTTTCCACCAATCAGCTGGTGTGTGGTGTGCGGTCTGTCGCATTATGGCTGTCGTCGCCTCATCCAGGTGGATGTTGCACAATGGTGGTGGATTCCCCTAATGTATAAAGTGCTTTGAGTGTACAAAAAAGTGCTATATAAATGTAAGAAATTATTATTATTAATATTATTATTATATTTATAGTTGTTGTGGACAATAGGTGCTGTCAAAACTGTTGAGAATTGCTGCCAGAAACCAAGTAATGAAAATAAATTCACCAGACTTTTCAGCAAAGAATATTTCCTATTACAGCATATAACACAGAAAACAACAATACCTGGTCCAACATGACAGTTTCAGGTGACACGCATGGAATTCTGGGAATTGCAGGTGAGTACGGTCTGGAGAGAACGACGGAAATAGTTATAATCTGACTCATTGCTTTATTTCAAAGAAAAAGTGTTTATTCTGGTTCTAGCATCTTAGCCAAAAGACTAGATTTGATTGTGCTCTACAGTTGTGACCTACGTGGTGCCCATCCCGCTCTCAAAGTCTCTCAGGGTTTTCTTGGGGGACAGAAAATCATCATCCTGGTCTTTCAGGTCATCCAGCTTTAAATAGCGAGCCCCATCCATCCCGAGGAGTTCATCACCTACATACAGCACAAAATATATGTCACACACACTGATACAGGGGACTTGCAGGAACAAAAACAGGAAGGAAGAGAAGCTCAGAAGTTATTTCAGCATTCGCAATTCCACTATCATTCCCAATTGAGCACAAACACCACTTCACTCATTCACCGAGTCCAAGCACATACACATACACACATATGTACATAGCCAATGGAAAACATGAAGAAATCAAGATATTGGATAAGATTGTGTGGTACATTGGTTACTGAGATGGACATGAAGAAGATCACACTTAATCTGCATGGGAGAGATTGTTTAATGTTATTGTAGGGCCTTAATCAAAGGTCTTAAGAGAGGTGTAAAACAGCCACTGTGTCAGTTCATTTTGGAGCCCTCTGCTGAGTCAAATAATCATCATTAGTCAATAAGCAAAATTATCCACTCCCAGTGTGACTCCCATAGTGTTTGGATAAAGAGAGACTCATCTATGGGTGCTTCTTCAACTACAGGCGTTATCATGTCCCAGCAGTTGATTGGTTTTATAAAATAAATGCGTTTCAATTAAAAATGTAGATACTTTTATATTGTTTTACCTATGCCTCCAAATATGAAAATCCATTACAAAAATATATGCACACAATTGTCTATACAAAATGTACATACAGATGAAGTCAGAATTATTAGCTCACCTGAATTATTAGCACCCCTGTTTATTTTTTTACCCAATTTCTGTTTAATGGAGAGAAGATTTTTTCAACACATTTCTAAACATAATAGTTTCATAACTCATCTCTAATAACTGATTTATTTTATCTTTGCCAAGATGACAGTAAATAATATTTTACTAGATATTTTTCCCTTAGATATTAGACCCTTCTATACCGCTTAAAATGACATTTAAAGGCTTAACTAGGTTAATTAGGTTAACTAGGCAGGTTAGGATAATTAGGCAAGTTGTTGTATAACAATAGTTTGTTCTGTAGACTATAAAAAATTGCTTCAAGGGGCTAATAATTTTGCCATTAAAATGGTTTAAAAAAAATTTAAAACTGCTTTTATTCTAGCCGAAATAAAACAAATAAGACTTTCTCTAGAAGAAAAAATATTATCAGACATACTGTTAAAATACAGTATTCAGTACAGTAAAATTCAACATACAGTATATATACAGACATACTGTGTTTCTTGCTCTGTTAAAAAAATGTCAAAGGGGGGCTAATAATTCTGACTTCAACTGTATATAAAAAAAATGTACGGTGACCGAGAGAGCTTAATGTGCTGCAATTTAAGATAACACATGCAATTACAAAAAACGCCAGCAAATTAAGAAAAGATCTCTATCTGTTTGACAGCACACATGCTGCAAATCCTCACAATGCAAACACATTTTTTAAAAAACGCAAAAAAAAAAAAAAAAAATGACAACACTTTCAAATAGCACAGAACAAACAGAAATGTTTCAAGAGGACCCTACAAACGTGACAGACTCAGCTATTTAGGTTATGGTTATTTAGGCTAATAAAATACAAAAGACAAGGGAATCAGGATGTTTAAATAAACAAACAAAAAACTTTCAAAGATCACCTACAACTTCACTGAGCAATAGTAACCGCAAGTTTTAAGGTCCCCTTGAAACATTTCCACTGTGTTCAGATGTTTTTGAAAGTGTGGGCAGTAAATGCAGCATGTTTTATTCATTTGTTTGCGTTGTGTGAAAATGCAGCATGTTTTTTAATGTCTATGCATTTTGGGGATTTGCAGCATGTCTGTTGTTAAACGGATGAAGATCTTTTCTTAATTTCCTGGTGTTTTTTGCAATTGCGCATGTTTTCTTAAATTGCAGCACGTTAAGCTCTCTCGGACATCGTAAGAATGTAAACTAAATATGAATGATAAAATAGATAATTAAAAGTTTTACGTTCACTTGTATGTAATCCTCAAATAATATTAATAGTTTTAATTTTATTCTGTAAACTACATGATAAAATTTTATCTGAATTTCAAATAAAGATTTACATTTTTTGCATAAAATAGCAAAAAGATGCCATTTTTATAATATTATTTATATATTTAATATTATTTTAAATAATATTAAAATACGGTTTAATAGGGTTTAATATAATTTAATTTAATTATAATAATTTAATTTAAATAGAATATAACAGAACAGAATAGAATTGGATAGAACAGAAAAGAACAAAACAGAACAGAATAGAATAGAACAGAACAGAACAGAACAGAACAGAACAGAACAGAACAGAACAGAATAGAATAGAACAGGATAGACCAGAACAGAAGAGAAAAGAAAACAATAGTGGAACAGAATAGACAAGAACAGAACAGAATAGAACAAAGCAAAACAGAACAGAACCAAGCAGAACAGAACAGAATAGAACAAAATAAAATAAACCAGAACAGAATAGAACAAAACAAAACAGAACAGAACCAAACAGAACATAACTGAATAGAATAGAACAGAATAGAACAAAGCAGAACAGAATAGAATGGAATAGAACATAACAAAATATAATAGAATAGAACAGAATAGAACAAAACAGAATAAAACAAAACGGAACAGAATAGAATAAAATACAACAGAATAGACCAGAACAGAACAGAACTAAACAGAATATAACAGAACAGAATAGAATAGAATCAAACACAACCAAGCAAAACAGAACTGAACAGAATAGACCAGAACAAAACAAAACAAAACAAAACAGAACAGAAAAGAATAGAACAGAATAAAACAGAATAGAACAAATCAGAACAGAATAGAATAGAACAAAATAGAATATAACACAATAGAATAAAATAGAACAGAATAGACCAGAACAAAACAGAATAGAATAGAACAGAGTAGACCAGAACAAAACAGAACCAAGCAGAACAGAACAAAATATAACATAACATAACATAACATAACATAACATAACATAACATAACATAACAGAACAGAACAGAACATAACATAACATAACATAACAGAACATAACATAACATAGAATAGAAAAAAACAAAACAGATCAGAATAGAATAGAATAGAATAGAATAGAATAGAATAGAATAGAATAGAATAGAATATGTGATGCACTTTCAAAATAAATTTTTTATTGGATTGTTTTGCTTGTGTTATTATGCCAAATTAAACCATGAGGCCAAAAGTGCCCATGGTTGAAGAAACACTCTGGCACAAACAGTGTTTTGAGAACGCAAAGTAAAGTAATTTGGGATGCAGTCCTGTCAATGATGGATCAACAGACACATGTTACTGTCAGTAAAGAAAAACAAACGTCATGACCACACGATGATGAAGGGGCCGACGTCGTAATAACACGAAGCCACATGTTAGAATAGAGAGCAGTTAGAAAGACTTGAGGGCCAGAGACAAGATGAAAGCGCTTGAAATGGAGGCACACATTTCACGAACCACTGAGAACCGGACAACCAAACCAGAGAGACGGAGACGCTCCTACCTAATGTTAGCTGAGCAACTCCTACAGCAGGGAGGAAGAAGGAACATTTCAGCCTGGCAGTGCTAGCGTAATTTACAGTAAGTTCAGATTATGACAAAAAAATAAATAGTTTTATCCTGAACAAAGTCCTGAATGAAGGGAAATTAATCAATTATCTCTCAGATAAAAAAAAATAACATTTCATGACTACAGCCAAAAAAGCTTCAGGAGTAGAGCAATAAAAAACTATTCCACTGAAGGAATTAAGGAAGACTTTTAGTAGGGATACTGGGCCGAAACCCAAAACCAAAAATTCTGGATGTGCCTGTTCGTAAAACAGAAACCTAAAATGCTTTTGTAAAAAGAATAATATTATTATTATTACTTTAATACATTACTTTAATAAATTACTTTAAGTATGTTTAAATTTAACTAATAACTAATAATAATATCTAATAATAAAAAACACAAGCCAATTATCAAATTTTATTGACGGTAAATTTGAATGAGTTAAGAGATGTCATTTTAACTGTTACCATGACAGCACAATATCACTACTGCAAGCAGCAGGAACACATTTACTACATAGAAATGATTTGTTGCACAGGACTTTGCTTTTTCTGCTGAGCATGTTTGGTTGAGGCATAGATAAGCTTAATTGTACATGAGCAGTATAAACACAGACAGGAATATTGAGCTATTTTAAACTATTTAGAGCTAGTAAACGCCTCTGCTCTTGCTTTTTGGTTGGCGCAGCAACAAGCTACCCTTGCTCAGTGCAAGCCATTGAAATGAATAGGTTTCTTAGTGCAGCACTTTCCACATCGACGGTGAAAGCCGCTTCAGACTGAACAGCACATGTATTCAGCCTTTTTGTGTGTGAAAATATGGTGCATTTTTGCACATATTTTTTGCAAAAAAATGTGGTGCTTGGTGATTCATAAAATGTAAGTCAAAGGCTACCTGAACTTTGAGACTCAAAATAATAACAATAATTAGTACCCATGACTCCTGAGGTTAAATTCAGTTATTATGAAATAAAATGATCCATCTAAAAATGTACAACATTAACAACAATTTACAACATTATAACCTGCAATCCATGCCCTTAGTCAGATTTTCAAAAGTGATGTTGAAATTCAAAACAATTCATTGTCGGCTCGATTTACCAAAGATCTACAAGCTTCTCAATCAAAACTCTCATTTGGACAGTGATGAATTGAAATCGTTAATTGAAATCATTTAAAATTCATTTTAGAAATGTAAAACATTTAATTTTATTATTGGATGTTTTAGTAAAATAATTGTGTTAAACAAACAAAAAACAAACTGCTGAACCAGTTATTTAAACTAGAAACTGTCCGATGGAACCATTTTGCAAAAAAAAAAAGGATTACCCATTCGCCTGAGACTGTGAATTGCAGGTACATCAATAATGCTGTAAATAATGTTTGTTTCGCTTCTCAAAAACTTAATGTATTGTAGAGAGCCATTTTAATAATTTAGTTTTGTCTTTATATGTGAGGGGTTGACTCTCAGAATGGAAGTAGCTGTTGACTTTTTTTGTTTATGATCTACAGTAGTCAACATTTGAAGTGAATCAAAGGAGCTTATGAAAATTGCCTAAAACTATTGCACAACAACCATACTTGTCTTAGGACATTTTGATTCACAATTGATCTTTTTGATTCATTTCAAATGTTGACTACTGTACTAATGAAAAAATGCCACCTTAATCTTGGATTGCCAGAGGGTAAGTAAATTAACAGCAAAAGATTTTTTCTACAGTGCCTTTTTTAAGTCATTCAGCTTTCAAAAAATGTTTATAACTGATGAAATTTGACCTAATTTACACAAATGATTCTACATGTGTAAAACACATTGTATAGTCAAGTAAGTAGTCAAACTAGCACTATGAGTGTGAGAACATCTCTAATTGCTAGTTTTCGTCAAACTGTCACTTTTAGGATATGACCCATCATCATATCTGCCTACTGGCTCATGTTTTTAATAGAGTCTGGCATCAACCTCATGGCACTAAGCAGTTTTCAGTGCAGCTAAGAATCAACTCTTTAATGTGGCATTTACTGCAGTATGATCCTTTAAATTCAATCTGAACCGCCCGTACGCACCTTCATCTTCAGATACGTCCAGTATTTCATCCACCGTCTCGGGGAAACTCATGCGATGCTTCTCTGTGGTGATCTGAGGGATAAAAAGGGAACATATAAACAAATCAAAATGGCAAATTTACAACTCAAAGATGAGATCGAGATTAACCAGAGATGAAAGTCAACAATAGCCACATATTCTGATCAGATAGACTTCACAAGGTGCAAACGGCTCTCACCATTGATACGGATTCCTCAGTCACCAGTTTGAGCACATCAATGACAGAGATGTAGCCTAGCCGCTTAGCGATACCCAGAGGTGATGTCCCATTCTGCCACAGAGAACACACAGTTAGGTTAAAAATCTCACATCTGTATCGAGTGGTGTAAAGTAACAAACTATAAATACTCAAACTACTGTAATGAAGTAGTTTTTCTCAGAAATTTTAGTTTACTAAGTAGTTATAACAATGTGTATTTTTACTTTCCCTTGAGTACATTTTTAGTGCAGTATCAATACTTTTACTCTACTACTTTACTTCAACCTGCAGTCACTACTTTATTTTTTCTTGTCTATAAAGGTTTAGAAAAATCAGTCCTGTGATTCCTGTCCAATCAAATCGCACACAGAAGGTAAATCGCATCATAATGAACTACCTCAAGACATGGGCAATTTGAAACTGCAGCAAACCATTTGCAAGCATTAAAAGTGTCCAGGAAGTTGTCCAAAATCATTACACGCAGTGACCCAGAGTCTGTTTAGATGCATGTCACTGATGATAAGAAGACGGATGTTTACTATATGATGACCAAAATGGCCTTAAACACCTAGCAGACACAAGATGTCAACATGACGTCAGATTGACATTGTACCCAAACATCGTGGGGACATTACATTTTGTTTGGAAATGAAAAACGGGTCGACATCAGAACCCAATGTCAGGCAGATGACGTCAATGTCCAACGTCCAACCTAAAAGCAACAAATATCAACGTCTAATGATGTTACAGCTTGGCATTGTGTGGACGTTACCACTAAGACGTCTGTCAGATGTTAGATATTGGTTGCCATACCTGATGAATAAATGTCAGTAATTGATGCCAATATGATGTTGGTTTAAGATCCTCCGGGTGCTCCGGTTTCCCCCACAAGTCCAAAGACATGCGGTATACTATAGGTGAATTGGGTAAGCTAAATTGTCCGTAGTGTATGTATATGAATGAGAGTGTATGTGTGTTTCCCAGTGATGGGTTGCAGCTGGATCTGCTGCTTAAAACATATGCTGGATAAGTTGGCGATTCATTCCGTTGTGGTGACCCCAGATTAATAATGGGACTAAGCTGAAAAGAAAATGAATGAATGAATGCATCAGTTTTTTTACAGCGTGATACTCACTACTCTTGAGTACTTTTAAAAGGTCTAGGATTTTACTCATACTTTGAGTAAATTTTAAAACAGATACTTTTACTCTACTTGCACTACATTTTAGGCAAGTAATGGTACTTTTACTTAAGTATGATTTTTCAGTGCTCTTTCCACCACTGACTCTATCAGACGAGAAAATATTCTATATACAGTAACCATAACTCTAACCCTAATCTGTCTCATTTAGTGGGGAGAGGAGTGTTACAGCAACCATACTAACTCGATACATATAACTCCAAACACTAATTCTTTAGTTTAAATCAGAATTTCAGAATTGAAAAGGATAAAAAAAATTATTTCAACTAATGCATTAAATTTGATAGGAATAAACATTACTATAATTTTGAGGCCTACAATTAACAACATGCCTAGCTCAACCTTTTAAATTCATTTGGTATTTATTGCATTCTAAATCTACTTATATATAAAAAATAAATAAAACTAAAATGATACTATAACAGTATATGCACTATAAACCTTTTTTAAAGATTTAAAATTGTTCATACAATGTTTTATTTATTTATTTGCAAGTAAAAATGGTTGTATTTCAAGAACAGGTAAGGGGGTGCGCTCACAGTGGTGATCTCATTGGGAAGAGCTCCATGTTTCAGCAGCAGGGTGACAATGTCTGTGTGCCCCTGCTGAGCTGCTTGATGTAAAGGAGTGTATCCCAACTGGAAAAGGGAGATGAGAAAATGAGAATGCAAAAGTGCATACCAACACTAAAAAAGGCTTGTGTACGATGCATGCAGAAGTAGAGCACTTACTCTAGTCTTGCTGTTTACGTGTGCTTGCTGCTGGAGTAAGAACTTCACCATCTTTATATTCCCGTAATGGCACGCCACATGTAAGGGTGTGTAGCCCATCTAGAAGAGACAAAGAGAGAGAGGGGTTTAATAGGGTGAAAATGATAAAAGAAAGGAAGTGAATTAAGAAATGGGTACTTCCAGTGCATATAGATGATCAGTGCCATTTTAATGGGGAGAAAAGTGAAAATAAAAAGGTGAAAGATAGTTGTGTTTGCCAAAATAAGCATTACCATTACTATGCAGATAGAGTTCCACACA
This sequence comes from Danio tinwini, assembly GCA_903798205.1. Taxonomy (NCBI): domain Eukaryota; kingdom Metazoa; phylum Chordata; class Actinopteri; order Cypriniformes; family Danionidae; genus Danio; species Danio tinwini. Next base: position 8,030,001 of record CAIGQZ010032312.1, on the reverse strand, counting down.
TTGTTAACAGCACATTCATTAATAATATGTAAACCTTTACACCATACATTGAAGAAGAAATTTCGTGTTTCCCCATAAAAAGATGTACTTCTGTTAGTTAATTTAGCAGTGGCATACACTACATTACCAAGGCTCTAAGGTCTGAATTCTAGGACATCCTACAGATGGCTCTGCAGAGTGAGTGTGTGTGTGTATTTCTGTACGCAATGTCTTACCCTTGAGGCTGCATAGACTGAAGCACCCTGCTTCACCAGCATGTCTGCAATGCCCACATGCCCTTCCTGAGCAACCAGGTGCAGAGGCGTCAGCCCATTCTGTACAAACACACACACACACACACACACACACACACACACACACACACACACATAAATAAAAATGATATCAGAAGTATATTAAATGACTCCTTTGCCGTTTCACATTTCTTCATTGAATTATATCAATTAATCAAAACTTAAAACACCACATCACCTTGTTGCCTAGGTTAACATTGGCCTGTTTGGAGATGAGCAGTGCCACCATGTCCGGTTGTCCCTCCTGTGATGCCAAATGAAGAGGGGTGATGCCCTGTAGTGACTCTGAGTTGGCATTAGCTCCATACTGCAGCAAACTGCTCGCCACTTCTAGTTGGTTCTGCTTGGCTGCGATATGCAGGGCTGTGTAGCCATTCTGTCAAATAGCAGAAAGGTAAAAGCGTCATTTTTTTCGCTTTTAATAGTGTGAAACAGACTGGTATCAGCAGCTCAGAATAGTCAAGACATTAAGAGGTGTATTTATGTATCTTACTCTCGCTGTGCTGTGCGGAGAGCCACCCTTGCTGACCAGCAGCTTGACTACATCAAGGTTGTTGTGATGGACGGCCACGTGCAAAGGGGTCAAACCATTCTGAGAAGAAAGAAAGGAGACAAATGGCCTCAGTGAGCTGATATTAGCAGAAAAGGACTGAGATATCAGAGGTTTGCCTAGAGAAATTACCTTTCCGGCTGCATTGGGATTGGCCCCTCTTTCCAAAAGCAGCTCCGCCACATCCACTTTTCCATATTTACATGCTACATGTAGAGGGGTAAATCCTTTCTGTAAGATAATGCAGGAAAGCTTTGTAACAATGATTATCTATTATCTATTTCAGATTTCTTACAGCACAATTTTTTTCAGTGAGTTCCCAGCAAACAATTTTGTATTTAATAGACGTATAATAAACATCTAAACGTAGACAGCTTGGTCAAAACAAGGATAAACTTGGGCTGTCAGTGAAAATCTAATAGACATCTAAGAATAACCCAAAACTAGAAAATAGACAGATTAGACAGACTTGATATGTGTAGTCATTTATTTCTGCTTATTTGATGACTAGTCTAGTTTTGGCCTATTCTTAAACGTCTATTGTATTTTCACTGACAGACCATTTAGCCTTGTTTTAGCCAAAACGACTATTTTCAGACGTCTATTAGACACCTATTAGACAACTTAAAAAAAAAAGCTTGCTGGGTTACTTTAAAATATTACCTATAAACCAAAATAGTGTGAATTACCCATTGTTAAGACAATTGGTAATAGGCAATTGCTCTTGCAAAACAAAGCTAGACAGGCTAATTAGCTATTGTATAAGACTGAAGGGTTTTAAACGGCTAAAACAACCACCTAGATGTACATTATTCTGCTTATTACAAGGCTGCTTGGCACAAAAGTAAACAATTGGACACAAAACACTGATCTGAGCTGTAATAATTTACTAACTCTAAACATAAAGCTTGCCAGTGTTATGACAGACAAGCGTATAATAAATACAAATGAATATACTCATTAACTCTCAAAATGATTCATAATACCCAGATGAGCCTGTATTATTAGTTTTAGCAGTTGAGAGTAACATACATCTGAGAATAACATACTTTGGAATGTTGTGATTGACCAATCAGAATCACGAATTCCAGAGAGTTGTGTAACAAGTACTGCCAAACTTGGTTGCTAACAATTTATTGTGCATTACTTCTATAAAACACGTTTCAACAGACACAAATATTTTAAAGTACATAATAAAGTGCCTTCATAATCTTTAAAATAACTCAAAATAACATTCCATCCATCTTCTTTTACTGTATGATGATGTATCTATCGACATGAGTGCAAGACAACCTGTCACCAACATAAGATCCACGAATAGCAAACTATCCAATCAAATCCCGATGGACAAAATCAACATTCTGCCTCGTTCAAGATGCCGTTTCACTTTGATAGCAGAAAAAATATAAGCATCTAGTTCAAATATAGGTCTAAGTCTTTTTCAGGCAGGGTTTAGTGAAGGTTAATTGAGAGGCAGGAACCTTGGTCATTTTGGTTTGTTGTGCATTTCCGTCAAGCAGAATGCGTGTGGTTTGAGCGTGTCCCTCGCGGGCAGCGATGTGCAAAGGAGTGTGGCCTGCCGTGGTGGCCGAATCTGGATTGGCCTTATGTTCCATGAGCAGCTTCACCAACTCCTTATGTCCCATTCTAGCGGCACAGTGCAAGGGGGTTTGATCATCCTGTGAACGGAAAGCGAGAGATAGAGGAATCATGAGATTTTTCCAACAAAAGCACATAAATGAAGATAAAACATCTTGCATGTCTGGCGTACCTTGGCTTTGGCATCCACCTGAGCATTGTTCTGTAGCAGGAACTGAGCCACTTCACAATGCCCCGCTCTGGCAGCCATGTGCAGAGGGGTCTCCACTTTCTAAAACGGCACATTTAAACACAGTCAGTTCTGAAAAGAAAACTGTGATCACTGCCATAATCGCTGCTAAAGATGTTAGACCATTTGTAGAGCAGGACAGCTCTGCCGACAGGATTTGACTGTTCGATATCTATGAGTTGCTGGACAAATTACACGATTCTTACCACATTAGATGCGTTGGGCGAAGCTCCTCTCTGAAGGAGACTCTTCACTATGTTGAGATGGCCCATAAACGCAGCTACATGGAGAGGAGTCAGACCCGACTAAAAGACAAAAAAAATAAATACATAAAATTAAATGTTTGTTTTATCATAGCTCATAGCTGAACCGCTGAATATGTGTATGGCATTTAATATTAATATTAATAGAATTTAATATAATAATCAAAAATATGATGTAAACATATATTGTGATACAGTACAAATGTGACATTTTCAGCAAACATGTGATTCTTCAGAAACAATTCCAATAATGTCAAGAATTTTTTTAGAATACTATTCATGTAAGAAAAGGGTTACTGCTAGCAATTTTGTGGAAACTTTGACACTTTTCTCTTTAGCATTCTTTGATGAATATAAAGTATAAAAAGTGATAAATAAATTATGTGACAATTATGTGGCATGACAAGTGATTTTATTTTCTTACAAATGTTATTTCAATCAATTTAATGTGTCTATGCTAAATAAATGCATTAAAGTGGTCCTATTGTGATTACATCTTCTGTTACATCTTTTACAAGATCATGTTTCTGTGCAGATTCAACTCAAAATATCTATTATGTTATTTATATTGTTACACTGTAAATGCACTTTTAAGGGTAGAAGCAAAGATATGTTTTTGTGTGTGTCTCTATAAATGCAAATGAGCTGCTCCTCCCTTCCACCTTGTTCTAGAAGAGGGTGGAGCCTTTACAGTTCATGCCTCTGATACTTGGTAAAGTCTAGATAGGATAGAGCTGTGGATACGCACATCAATATAGCATCATTTTTGTGACACTGTATAACAATAATGGTGGCATGGTGGCTCAGTGGTTAACACTGTCGCCTCACAGCAAGAAATTCGCTGGTTCGAGCCCTGGCTGGGTCAGTTGGCGCTTCTGTGTGGAGTTTGCATGTTCTCCCCATGTTGCTGTGGATTTTCTCCAGGTGCTCCCCCACAGTCTAAAGACTGCATTATAGGTGAAATGAATAAGCTAAATTGTCCGTAGTGTTTGTGTGTGAATGCGAGAGTGTATAGATGTTTCCCAGTGCTGGGTTGCGGCTTGAAGGGTATCCGCTGTGTAAAACATATGCTGGTTAAGTTGCCGGTTCATTCTGCTGTGGTGACCCGTGATAAATAAAGGGACTAAGCCGAAGAAAAAGGAATGAATGAATGAATGAATAACAATATTTAATATTTCTAAGAGTTAAGAGTTGAGGTAGGGGTAGACGTAAAAAATATATATAACATTTTATTGGGTAATTTAATAAATAACATAAATAATATTTGGTACAACTAATGTTTTTACATGAATGTGACGATTGGGTTTGAGATTTGGGGTAGGGCTAGACATTAATAAAATACAATTAATGAGAAATATAATAAATAATATAAATGTTTCTCGTTAATTTCCGGCTTTTTAGGATAACACCTAAAAAATATCTGCATGTGTTTTAAAGTCTGGTCAGCCTTAACTCCTCCTTATTTACAGTTTTCTGAGCATGCTGTTGATGTGTACAATTGGGGAAGAAATCACACATATATTTATATATTAGGTGAATAAAACAGCATCTCTTGGACATGAAGACAACACATTGCTTCCTTGCCCATTATTATGTATATAGTTTTCAGAAGAAATTTCAGGACTAAAATCGAGGAGTTTTGAACAGAAAAATAGTAACTCTTATACATTATGTCGAAAATCTTGAAGATGTCACTGTTTCTTCCTACATGGGCTTTCTATTTTCTTCAAGGGTCAAGCTAAAGGCGTAGATGGTGCAATGTGAATAGAGGTTATCCATCAAAGTGACAGCCAGAGAGGAATCTGACCTCAGTCACAGCCTCTAGAGATGCCGAGTGCTTCAACAGAAGGTCCATGGATCGCATGTGGTTCTTCTTGCAGGCAATGTGTAACGGTGTAAATCCATTCTGAAAGACAGCAAAAAACAACTAGTATATTATAAATGCGACACAGAGTTCAGCTGCAAACACATTTATTTACTAAACCAATTACATCAACATCAAATAGATATCTATTTGCTTATAGATGGTATTATGGTCATCATTACATCAGTTGGCGGTAATATTTAATAGTAACACATTAGTTTGAGGACCAATTGTCACTATTTGACTAGCTGCTTATTACAATTCATATTACTAGCATGTTGGCTGTTCTAGCCTTATTCTATGTGACCCTTGATCCTTTAACCCTTCTAAACGTAACAACTACATTACAAACACTAATTAGAACTTTGTTGAGGTAAACATGATAGTTAATAGTTATTTATTTATACAGTTGAAGACAAAATTATTAGCCTCCTTTGAATTTTTTTTTAAAATATTTCTTAAATGTTGTTTTGCAGAGCAAGATTTTTTCACAGTATTTGCTAGAATATATTTTCTTCTGGAGAAAGTCTTATTTAAAAAAAATAAAACATATTAGGGTCAATACTATTATCCCTTAAGCCATTTTTTTCGATAGTCTACAGAACAAACCATCGTTATGCAAAAACTTGCCTAATTACCCTAACCTACCTAATTAACCTAGTTAAGATTTTAAATGTCACTTTAAGCTGAATACTAGTATCTTGATAATATCAAGTAAACTATACATACAGTCATCATGGCAAAAATAAAAGAAATCAGTTATTAGAAATTAGTTATTAAATCTATTATGTTTCTGGGCAGCTAATGGACTAGCTGAGGTAAAGGATTTATATGAGGACAGGGTATTTGCATCTTTCTCATTTCTATTCTAAATATAATCTCTCCAACAGTCATTTGTTTCATTTCTTTTGGGTCAGACACTTTGTTAAGAGATTCCCCACTTTCCTAACCGCCCTCCTGAACATCAGCTTGACTATTTTTTCGATTTAGATACAGTACGGGCCAGAACGCTCCGGTTACTAAGGTAACCCTCGTTCCCCGAGGGGGGGAACGGAAATGCTATGTGGAAACTTCCACTATGGGGATTTCATTCAGAAGCCAATCATCTGAAAGAGTATGTAAACGGGCCAATGAAATGCCAATGAGTTGGCAGCTTCAGCTTGCGCACCTGATGCTTGTTGCAATCAATTTGCTATAAGAGCACAGCACGCGCAAAGCCAAGCATCATTTTTTAGCGGAAGAGACTTTCACCTCAACAGCTAAGGGGCAATCATTATGGCGAAGGAACATAGCATTTCCGTTCCCCCCCTCGGGGAACGAGGGTTACCTTAGTAACCGGAGCGTTCCCCTTCGGGAGGGGAACTTCAATGCTATGTGGAAACTTCCACTATGGGAAAAATGTTTGGAAAACGCCATAATGATTGAACCTTACCTTCGCCCCCGATGAGAGGTTTGCCAGGCAAAAGAGAGCGTGAGCGCACCTGCGTCACCAGAGGCGCGGTCTTCCAACGTGTTCCCTGGCCCTTACTTATCCCACTTCAACAGAAGATTTACGCATTTAGATATATTTTTCGGGAGCCGCAAATGCGTCTAGAATAATTTCTAGGAATTTAATACGACAGTACGTTGGGAAGCGTGCAGTCCCGATAGGGAGGACGCTGCGGAGGCCACCTGCTACCCAAGTGGGGAGACTAGTGGCGAGAGAGCATATGGACTAGCCCTGAGAAGGGGGAAAACGCATATGAATATAAGATGGTTAGCGGTGAGGGAAGACACGGGTCCGCCTGTGAGGGGGGACTGCACCGTGGCAGTATAAGCATATGGGATCGCCTTGTGGGGATCGCACATAGCGGGCACCTATACCCAGAACGCGGGCTGACCAGCGGGCAGACCAATAACGTAACGGGCCAGCGCCTGACTCCTCCGCTGAGCCAGATGCTGGGGGCCTCGGAGGAGTATCTGCAGGGTTCGCCAGCGGGGAACTTTACTGACAGAGCGAAAAAGCGCACGTATCTCCGTGTTAGAGAGAATGGCGCAGCAAGCGTTTTACAACACCTAACCGAATTTCTCATATACCGCGAGGAAATCGGCTCCCCTCAAGATTAATAAATCTCGCAAGGTGTCGCCCAGCCCGCAGCTCTACAGTGTCTGTTAGAGAGGCGCCGCGTGCTAACACCCAAAGGATGCGTGCTTCGAGGAGCGCGCTCTCATTCCTGGGGGACACGGCTCGCCCTGGCTCAGATGAGCGAGGGAGATGGCATTCACGGTTCAGTGGATATGTTCCAACCTCTGTTTGGATACGGCACTTCCCTTCTGCCGATCACTGTAACAGATAAAAGAGCTGAGTACGGTCCGTATAATACGCAAAGCGCGAAGGACGCAGCAAATAAAGGGGCTGGGTCTGCCTCCTCCGTTGGCAGCGCTTGCAGGTTCACTACATAGCTGAAAGAATGCTGTAGGAACCTAAAGCACCTAGGTGGGCGGGGGTCTCAGGTAAACGTGAGAGTGGGCCGGCCCAACACGCTGGCACATTTCGCTGACCGAAAATGCCCCCAGTTACCCACCCATTTGGCCGATGGAAACGCGACCAGCAGAGCTGTCTACCTGGACAGAAATCTTAAGATACTGAGTCGAGTGATCGAGCAGACCTCTCCTAAAAGAGATCTCCAAGTGGGTATGAGAGGGAAACAGAAATAATTAATATTCATGTCTCGCGCCTCTGGGAACTGGATGATGAGACGATACTTCCCAGCGCGCCGCCATCGCCGCATCCTTAGAGCGGGGATGATCGTAACGCCAACCCCTCAGAGTGGAGGGGACAGCCTTAGCTCCAGTCAACTGAAGGAGGATAGCATCACTCTGATCTGGCATGTTCGGGGTTTTCTTCTCGGGGAAAAAGTTAACCACACAGCGAATAGACTCCACTTCAGGACGTGGGCATGCCTCGTAGAGGGTGCGCAGCCTGAGTGACAGTGTTAACCACCTAATCGGTAGGTCACCTAAGTCCTCCGCACTCCATCTATAAACCGTACGTGAGGTATAGATCTGGGTGCGGGTGCCAAACGGTGCCTGTCCCCTGTTTCCAGGGGATGTGCCAGGGAGGGGCCATCACGAGGAGAGTAAAAAGCAGGTCCGATTGGGCCAGAGAGGCGCAATACGAGAGCTGTTCCTCGACCTCCCTGACTTTACACAGTATCTGTGCGAGTAGGCTCACTGGAGAAATGCGTATTACGCACGCCCCGGGGCCAGCTGTAAGCCAGTGGACTTTACAGGGTTCGCCAAGTGGGGAACTCAAGCGAGAGCGCACGAATCTCTGAGTTAGAGAGAAAGGCGCAGCCCATAACAGCTGGCCAGTCGGGGGTGGAGTCCCCATTTTCCCAGGCGAAACTGCCGTGAGAGCGGATGGCTGCACGGTTGAGCTCGGTGTGGAAAAATGGAATGCAGCGATTGCGCCGCGTATGACTCCGGGGGAGCAGACGGCGGGCGAGCTGAGACATGCGGCGAGAGCGGAAACCCCCATGCGGTTGATATACGCCACCGCCACCGTACTGTCCGTCCTGACCAGCACGTGTTGTCGCTCCAGCACCGATAAAACGGCGGAGAGCGAGGAACACTGCCAACAGCTCTAGGCGATTGATATGCCAATGCAACTGGGTTCCTTTCCACAAGCCCGTGGCTGCATGCCCGCAACACACGGCCCCCCAGCCCGTGCTGGAAAGCATCTGTCAAATGGACAATATTTCTGGACGCCTGTCCTAGAGGCACTCAGGCCTGTAGGAACGAGGGATCGTTCCAGGGGCTGAGGGCGCGGCGACACAGCGTAGTGACAGTCACCCGGTGTGTGCTCGCGTGCCATGCGCGTCTCGGGACTCGATCGTGAAGCCAGTGCTGAAGTGGTCTCATATGGAGCAATCCGAGCGGCGTGACAGCGGCTGCGGATGCCATATGCCCCAGGAGCCTCTGAAAGATTTCAGTGGGACCACTATTTTGCTGTCTAACTCTCTCAGACAGTTCAGCATTGGCGGAACGCGCTCTCAGGAGAGGCGTGCTGTCATGGTGACCGAGTCCAGCTCCAATCCGAGAAAAGAAATCCTCTGCCCGGGGGCGAGTTTGTTCTTTTCTCGGTTGACCTGAAACCCCAATAGGTGGAGGTGCTGGAACACCTTGTCTCTGTGCATAATCAATTGCTCCCGAGAGAGGGCTAAAATCAGTCAGTCACCGAGATAATTGAGTATGCGGATGCCCGCGAGCCGAAGGGGCGCGAGGGCCCCCTCCGCGAGCTTGGTGAAGACCCGCGGAGACAGAGAGAACCCGAAGGGAAGGACTTGTACTGCCAGGCTCGATCTTAACGCAGACCGCGGAAACTGACGGTGGCGTGGAGTATGGAGACATGAAGTACGCGTCCTTCAGGTCTATTGCTGCAGACCAATCCAGAGGACGAACGCACCAGAGGATGCGCTTCTGCATAAGCATTTTGAACGGCAGCTTGTGCAGACAGCGGTTCAAAACGCGCAGATCTGGAATTGGCCATAGCCCACTGCTCTTTTTGGTACGATGAAGTACAGGCTGTAAACCCGCTCTCCATCTCGGCTGGAGGGATCGGTTAGATTGCATCCTTCGCCAGGAGGACAGCAATCTTCTCTCGCAAGACAGGGGCGGGCACAGGGCTGACCCTGGTGAGAAACACACCCGTGAACTTGGGAAGCCGTTCGCGAATTGAATCGCGTAGCCGAGTCTGATCGTGCATATAAGCCACCGCGAAGGGCTGGCCCGCGCTAACCAGGCAGGCAGAGCTCTCGCTAATGACTGCATCACTACGATCGTTGACGTACCAGCAATGGGGCAGCGCGGAGTAGGAGTGCTGATCCGGGGAGCGCTGGGGTCCCGCGGAAGAGCTGGAGGTGAGAGATTCACTCACCTTACACCCAGACTCCGGAGGGGAGGGCTGGAGGTGTGAGAGAAAGGAGACCGTCCCCCCAGACCTCGTAAGCCACTGGCGAAGTGCACCGATCCTGCGAGCTGAAAGGCTTTTCATCGCATCCCAGACTGGCAGTATTCGGGCTATCACATCCAGGGAAGGAAAAAATGCTTTCTCTGAGGAGCCCGGCCCCCCACCGGGGAGAGAGCAGGTTCCCTCTTCTCCAGATGGCCCGTCTCAGGAGCGCTTTGCGGTCCGTTAACCGGACTTAACGGCACTCTGGGACGGGGAGCGCTGGTTGCCTGTGAGATGCTCGGCGCTGCCGCTGGCCAGAGGCGCAAGCGGGGGCGGAGCAGCACTCATAGACGGGCGCTCTCAGCGACAAGCAGTGGATGTGGATGGTTCGGCAGGGGGGAAGCGGTCTTACATCCCCGCCGATGGATGGTCCATCATATCCGACTGCACCGCCGTGAATTCCTGGGTGAATCCACCAACGGTGTCGCCGAAGGGGCCAGACTGGTATATGGGGGAGTCAAGAAAGTTAACTTTGTCGACTCCGCGCATATTTCTGCCAGGTTTAGCCCGAGGTGGCGCTCCTGGACCACTAACGTGGCCATCGTCCTTCCCGGGGCACACGCAGCGGACTTGAGGTCCGTGGAGCTCAGTCGGGTGCGGTGTGGGGCTTGTAACAAGCCTGGGTCGGAACCACCCTCGTGCAGCTGGGCCAGCGCGCGCGCATGGACCCTGGCGTGCAGGGTGGAAGCAGCGTGGTCCGCGGCTGTGTGGGCTCTGGCTCGGGAGGCAGAGGACCAACACGCTTTGGACGGGAGTTGAGGCTGATTCCAGCAGAAGGAGGCACCACGCGGGCCCGTGATGGCACTCTCAATCTGGGGAATCGACTCATACTCCCTGGCTGCTCCACCATCAAGGGTGGTGAGGCGGAGGCGCACGCAGATCAGGCAGAGAAAGATGCCCTCAAAACTGCGTGAGCCCACTGTGCACTTCTGGGAAGAAAGGGATGGGAGGCTGGAAGGTCTTGTCTTTTAATCCTCCACATACACCCATCTAGTCGGTCCGGCCGCGGGGCTGGGGGATAAACCATCTCCAGACCCACGACCGAAACAGCCCGGGAAAGCACGGTTATCATGCCTGTTTCAAGATCGGCCGCCGCCGCGCTCGCTCCCGAGGGGAGGGAGCGGAGGGGGGGGGGGGAATCTTTTATCAGAGCATGACAGCCCAGCCTCCGATGCAGCGGTGGACATCTGAGCCTCGGTGTCATCAAGTGAGAGGGCGGCCATCCGAAGATGGAGCGCTTCTCTCACTCGAAGCTTGGATGGAGCGCGTGGAGGAGCGAGAGGTCCACAAGCCCGAGGGCGGCAGATTTACTCTCACTGTAACCCTCAGATCTGCCCGAGTGCCCACCGCGGAGCGGGGGACAACTGGGGTGGGTGGCTCTTTTGCAAGAGCGAACCGCGATCTTAACTGCGCAACAGACATGCCACCGAGTGATGGCATGCACTGCCCGCGAGCACCGCATTAACATGCTGGACCCCCAGACATGAAACGCAGTGCTCGTGCCCATCATCCGAGGACAGGAAACCACCGCATCCAGAAACGCACAGTCGGAGCGACGTCTTGAAAAAGACGTGCTGCACGACTGTGTTGCTCTTTTAGGAAATTCGCAACAATACATACCGCTCTGGAGGACCGGACCCAAAGGACGCCAGGCAAGGGAGAAACCCAGCTCGACCGTCTGCCGCTGCGTGTCACACACTCTGGACCGGGAGATCGCTCTCGTTCACTCTCTGTCTGAAACTCAGCTGGAGGAACCCTCATCGACTCTCTCAGAAGGCTGTTGAAGTCTCTGAAGTGAAAATGATGCTTGGCTTTGCGCGTGCTGTGCTCTTATAGCAAATTGATTGCAACGAGCATCAGGTGCGCAAGCTGAAGCTGCCAACTCATTGGCATTTCATTGGCCCGTTTACATACTCTTTCAGATGATTGGCTTTCTGAATGAAATCCCCATAGTGGAAGTTTCCACATAGCATTGAAGTTCCCCTCCCGAAGGGGAAACATCTAATATCAGCTTTCTATCATTAAATAAGTACACTAAATGTAAATCCTATGGTTTCTCTCAAAGAGTCTTGGGAACATGACCTTGGTGTTGGTATTGCGGAAGAACAATGGGAATATATTTTAAAGATGATCCACTCCTCATCTATATGAACCAGACATGGCCTAATGCAATGTAAGGTTCTCCATAGAGCTCATTTAACCAATGCCAAATTAGCAAAACATTTTTTCCTGAGAGAAGTGATGCCTGTCATTGCTGTAAGCAATCTCCTGCTAACCATCATGTTCTGGAGTTGCCCTCAAATGACAAATTTCTGGTCCAGTGTTTTTAATACACTTAATAAAGCTATTAATGTAAATCTAGAACCTATCCCCTTTACAGCCCTTTTTGGGATTTCAGAGAGAGTTGACTTTACTGTTGCATATCGCCAGGTTATTGCTTTTTCTACTTTTTTAGCTAGATGAGTCATTCTTATCTAGTGACAACAGGTAATTCCTCCATCACATGACATGTGGATCCGAGAAATCTTTAACTGCATAAAACTTGAGATGTTTATTTGCACTCTCAGGATGGCGCCGCGGATGGCTGCCTCGGTGTGGAGCTCTTCAGTGTTTGCACTATTTCTGTTAGTCTGTCCTGTTTTATGTTTATCAAACACGATCAGTTATACCAGGGATGAGCTGCTGAACATTCGGCAGTGCACACCAACTAATCACCAACTGGATTTTGATTTCTCTGGTGTTTTGCGGAACATTGTCATCGGCGGAGCAGCTGCTTTGTGGAAGAAATACAAGACCCGGCGGCGTGGAAAAAGAGCCGGCGCGCTCGTCAGGCTGAGACAGCGCGGCTTCAGAACAGCGCTGCCTAGCATCCATCTAGCGAATCTCCGCTCGCTTCCTAACAAAATGGACGAACTACTTCTGCTCTCATGCGAAAACAAGAACTTTAACAACTCTGCTGCGCTGTGTTTCACAGAAACCTGGCTGAACGAAGCCATTCCGGACAGCGCATTACACTTACCGGACTTTCAGCTGTACAGAGCAGATCGCGATACGGAGTCAAAGGGCAAAACACGCGGTGGTGGGACATGCTTTTACATCAACAGGAGATGGTGTACGGATGTAACTGTGTTAAAGAAGATGTGCTGTCCTGATGTGGAAGCGCTTTTCATTAACTGTAAGCCGTTTTATGCACCGCGGGAGTTCTCCTCGTTCATTCTTGTCTGTGTTTACATTCCACCACAAGCACACGTGAGGACTGCGTTACAACAGCTGTCTGATCTGATCACAGAGACTGAACAACGACACCCGGACTCTGCTTTTATCATTCTCGGTGACTTTAATCAGGCAAAACTCACACACGAGCTGCCTAAATTCAAACAGCACATCACATGCCCCACCAGAGACAATAACATTTTGGATCATTGCTACACCACAATAAAGGATGCATATCGCTCTGTCGCCAGAGCAGCTTTAGGACTCTCCGACCACTGCCTGGTTCATCTTATACCAACTTACAGGCAAAAACTTAAAACTACTAAGCCAGTATTAAGGACTGTTAAGAGATGGACCAACGACACAGAGCAGGTCTTACAAGCCTGTTTTGAATGCACTGATTGGAGTGTTTTTGAAGCTGCAGCCACCAACCTAGACGAGCTCACAGAGACTGTAACATCATACATCAGTTTCTGTGAGGAGTTATGCATCCCTACCAGGACCTACTTATCATTTAACAATGATAAACCATGGTTTACACCAAAACTTAGACAGCTTCGTCATGAAAAAGAGGATGCCTACAGGAGCGGGGACAGGATTTTATACAATAAGGCCAGGAACACACTGACAAAGGAGATTGGTGTGGCCAAGAAAAGCTATGCCAAAAAGCTGCAAAACCAGTTTTCTGCCAACGACCCTGCATCAGTGTGGAAAGGCCTGAAAGATATCACAAATTATAAAACGCCATCCCCCAGTATCGACTGCAACAAACATCTTGCAAACGAGCTGAATATCTTCTATTGTAGATTTGACACCTCTGATCAGACACCTCACACCCACCCGGATCATCTCCCTACACAGCCATCAGCACCTCCAGCCATCTCCCTCTCACCCCCTGCACTTCAGATCAGTGAGGATAATGGGCATCAGATCCTCAGTAAACAGCCATCAACACCTCCAGCCATCTCCTTCTCCACCCCGGCACTTCAGATCAGTGAAGATAATGTGCGTCAGATCTTCAGTAAACAGAGGAGACGAAAAGCACTAGGTCCAGATGGTGTTTCACCAGCCTGTCTGAAAACTTGTGCGGACCAACTGGCTCCCATTTTCACACAGATCTTCAACAGATCACTGGAACAGCGCAAAGTTCCATCCTGCTTCAAATGCTCCACCATCATCCCAATACCAAAGAAACCAAAGATCACAGGACTTAATGACTACAGACCTGTTGCCTTAACATCTGTGGCCATGAAGTCATTCGAAAGACTGGTGCTAGCTTATCTGAAGGACATCACTGGACCTTTGCTGGACCCCCTGCAGTTTGCCTATAGAGCAAACCGGTCTGTGGATGATGCAGTCAACATGGGACTGCATTATATCCTAGAACATCTGGACAAACCAGGGAACTACGCAAGGATACTGTTTGTGGACTTCAGTTCTGCCTTTAACACCATCGTCCCATCACTGCTCGAGAACAAACTGACCCAGCTGTCTGTCCCTAGCTCTGTCTGTCAATGGATCACCAGCTTTCTGACAGATAGACAACAGCTAGTCAGAATGGGCAAAATCACATCCGACAGCCGCACCATCAGCACTGGTGCCCCCCAGGGATGTGTTCTCTCCCCACTGCTCTTCTCCCTGTACACAAACAACTGCACTGCAAAAGACCCCTCCATTAAGCTCTTGAAGTTTGCGGATGACACTACTGTTATCGGCCTCATCCGGAACGGTGACGAGTCTGCATACAGACAGGAGGTGGAGCGGCTGGCTTTATGGTGCAGATACAACAACCTGGAGCTGAACACGCTCAAAACAGTGGAGATGATAGTGGACTTTAGGAGAAACCCCCCTGCACTCCCCCCACTCACCATCATGAACAGCACTGTGGCTGCAGTAGAGTCATTCAGGTTCCTGGGCACCACCATCTCTCAGGATCTGAAGTGGGACATTCACATAGACTCCATTGTAAAGAAAGCCCAGCAGAGACTGTACTTCCTTCGTCAGCTGAGAAAGTTCAACCTGCCACAGGAGCTGCTCGTACAGTTCTACTCAGCTGTCATCCAATCCATCCTCTGCACTTCAATCACCGTCTGGTTCAGCTCAGCTGCCAAAACCGACCTCCGTAGACTACAGTAGACTATAGTCCGGACTGCTGAACGAATCACTGGCACTACCCTTCCCACACTTCAAGAACTGTACTCTTCCAGAGTGAGTAAAAGGGCTCGTAAAATCACTCTGGACGCCTCACACCCAGCACACTACCTGTTCGAACTGTTACCGTCTGGTCGGCGCTACAGAGCACCAAGCACAAAAACAGATAGACACAGGTAAAGTTTCTTTCCTCAGGCCATCTACCTCATGAACAGTTAAATATTCCCCTACTGTGCAATAAACGTGCAATACTTTCTCATACGCACTTGTACACAGCACCTTATAACCTGTATATTTACAACATATCTGTACATACATTCAACATCCAGATCTTTTTGACTAACTGCATCTCTGTTTAATGTTTATTGCCTTTTCTTTTCTTGTATTTAATTTTGTGTTGTCACTCGTCACTTTATGTACACTGAAAGCTTCTGTTGCCAAAACAAATTCCTTGTGTGTGTGAAGCACACTTGGCAATAAAACTGATTCTGATTCTGATTCTGCAGGATCTCTCAAATCTTTTTACAAGACCTGGAATCCTGTTTTAGACTATATTAGAGGCTTACCCTGTTCAGTTGAAATCAGCTCTAATACACAGTAAATAATTGGAAAGAGGAGATATTAGCTCCTTTCACACAGTGATACTGGTAAATATCCGGAAAATTACCGGAACGACTTTACCGGTAAATTTAAAAAATCGCTGTTCAAAAGCGCTGATGTGTCTGGAAAAATATTCAAAGAATTTTATTTTCATAAATAGCGCAGATGTGAATGCGTCTGAATGTTCTGATTGGCTGGAGTAGGCGCCTAACGTCATCGCATTCTAATAGTGAACGTGCTTTTTCCAGCAATTTTCCTACTGCGTTCACACAGCGCAGCATTTTGGTAAATCACCGGTAACATTACAACTTCTTTTTCCGAAAAATTGCCGGAACGAATTTACCAGTATTTTCAAAAAGGGCCTGTTTACACATGATGCCTTTCCGGAAAATTGCAGGTAATTTTTCAGGAAGGTCTGTATGTGTAAAGGGGGCTATTAACTTCTTAACGCAAACTTTTTTTGTTGTTTACTCTTTTATTGTTTTTTTTTTTTTATTATTATTTGTTTATTTTTTTCTTTCAGAGGATATATTTGTTTATAATTCATACATTTTATTTATTTTATTTTGAGGGGATAGTGGGAAAATAAGAAAACTAAGACAATCTGTAATTTTTCCTATGTTGTATTGTATACTACTATGTATGGTCTTGGAAACTCCAAAAAAATATTATGTTTAAAAATGT
This sequence comes from Danio tinwini, assembly GCA_903798205.1. Lineage (NCBI taxonomy): Eukaryota > Metazoa > Chordata > Actinopteri > Cypriniformes > Danionidae > Danio > Danio tinwini. Next base: position 8,013,562 of record CAIGQZ010032312.1, on the reverse strand, counting down.
GTTAAAAAAATCTTCTTTCTGTTAAACAGAAATTAGGTAAATAAATATACAAGGGGGCTAATAACTTAGGAGGACTAATAATTCTGACTTTAACTGTATATAATAAACAAGAAAAAAGGAAAAGGACAGATGCACTAACCAGAGCGCGTGCATTAGCTTTTGCCCCCTTGTCCAGAAGCACCTTGACCATGCGGTGGTGCCCACAGTGTGCTGCAACATGCAGTGGGGTAAGGTGGTCCAGAGTGATGTCATCGATCTCTGCGTTGTATTGCAGCAGCTGCCTCACACAGTCCATGTGATCACCCTGCGCTGCCATGTGGATGGGAGAGAGACCATTCTACAAGAGGGAACACATTATTAGAAACTGATCTGCGTGATTACAATAATGCCAAGATACACAATCATAGTATTACAGTGTCCATCTATACATTTGTCAATTAGGGATTACTGTTTCCCTGAACTATTGAACTATTATATATGACTAATATATTATATAAATATTATATATTACTAATAATATAAACAATAGAAACCATCATAGATCTTATAGATAGAGAGTTCTAATGTTTTTCATGAAAATAATTTTGGTTATAATGTAAACTTAAAATAATACTAGTAAATCATCTTGAAATAAGTCTTGAAACACACTTGAAACCATTTAAATATACTGGTTTTAATGGTTAAACTTGAATGATTTGTGATGTTTTTAATGATATTTGTAGTGAAAAAGTGTTTTTCAGCACATTGAAGTGGATATTTTACAAAATCATGGTATTCACTACAGCCCTTGGTTTTGCTGTATTCCAGGCAGCAATATTGTAACCATTTATTAAAGATGAATCACTGTCTTCACCATCTGTGCTTGGATATAAACATTACAATTATGATTTTTCAACAGAATTTAACACACTGTGAGCATAAATTAGTACCAACATTTGCCATCTAAAAGAGCGTTTGGACCTGAAAACTGTGACTTGTGACATTCTATTTAACCAGTGGATCTTTACCTTGGTTTTGGCCTGAAGAGGTGCTCCCTGGTCAAGCAGGATCTCCACCACACGAACATGACCGTTACGGGCCGCACAATGCAGCGGCGTCAGCTCATCCTGCAGATAATGTAAAAAAATGCTTTTCTAGAAATCCTCTGTATGACGAATTTATCAGTCAAATATCTATGTGAGCAGCATTGTTAGTCATTTTTTATATATGTATTAAAGCATACCATTAAAACAGCAAGTTGTCACTAAGAGAAAATACCTGTTTTTCCCAAGAGGAAAAAAACTAGGTCATTCTCTACAAGCTAGACTTAAATAAGTCAGATTCAGCAGTCTCAGCAGCATGATTTTTTATATCTCAGACAGTAAATAATGTCACTGTGAGATATGATTATGGTTGTTAGTTAGCCCTTAAACCAACCAACTAGTCTATTTAGATTTTATTTTGTAATTTACTTTTTTTTTTAATCTGATTTAACTTTATAATGTTTTATCAGTCTTATTTTGGGTTTAATTATTTATTTATTATTTATTTATTTATTTATGATTTATATATCTTTTGTGAAAATGATGACAAAATATGGGTGATGTTATAATGTCAAACTATTGCTAGTTGTTAGTGGGTGCCTTCTGTAAATCATGGTAAAAAAAACATCTGTAAGTGAAGGAGGCTTTCACAGAGGAGTGAATTCAAATGTAGATTTATTCAACAGAATGGCCAGGCAGGCAACGGTCAACAAAGAAGCATTTAAGTTTATGCAGAAAATCCAGAAGTCGTCATCGATAAACAGGCAAATGGTCAAAACCGGAGAAAGGTAAGATAAACTAGAGACAAGGCTAGGAGTAGATAACATGAAACACAAGAATCAAAGAACACGGCTAGACAAGGAAGTGAAAATGCTACATGAAGTTAAAGGTTTGTTTTAAATAACAAAACAAACACTCAGCAATGTGTGTGAGCAAATGTGGTGTATAAATAGTCTGTGTAATGAGTCCTTGAGCAGCTTCAGCAGTGAGTGTTTGCATTCAGATGAAATCAGGTGTGTGTGCCCGGTGCATGCTGTGATTTGAAGTCCATGTGGTGGCAGAGTTGTAAATCTTCAGCAATCCGCAGTAGCTAGATCGCTGGTGACTGTAACACTGTCAATGTTTTGCAACATATATCTTTTCACTAATAAAAATATGACCCATTTTTGTCTTTGTCCCATATATAGACATCTTAGTATAGATTAAAGATATTAATAATATTTTGAATTCACATTTATTTTATGTTTTCAGTTTTTAAGTATATTTGTTGTGTTTTTGTCATTAATATTACTGTATTTCTTTTAAAATATACCATATTAATTTAACTTTAATTTAGATTTCTTTATTTTATTTATCACCTTTTGTCATTTTTCAATTCAATTCATATTTATTTGTATTGCGCTTATACAATGTAGATTGTGTCAAAGCAGCTTCACATGGAAGTGTGATCTAAATACTTAAACTTAATTTCAGGTACTAGAAAAGGCATTTCAGAGAATTTTTTTTCACAATTATTTCACTTACCAAACACATTTCAAACTCACTTATATAAACTGCTCTTACTGTACATCCAACACCGACATTTACATTCTTAATGTGTACATAATAAGACATCTAACTAAAAGTGGGACAAAATATTTAACAGTTCAACATTGCAAACTGCAGACTATTGGATTATGGTAATATTTTGAAGATCACTAATGGATACCTTACCTTTGTCTTGGCATCAATCTGAGCTCCTCTGTCCAACAGCAGCCGCACCATAATCACATTCCCTCTCCTGGAAGCGATATGTAATGGAGTGATGCCATTCTTCAATAAAAAAGACAGAGTAAGAATTTGTGCAAATAGTTTTATCTATTATAATGCAGCATTTAACACAGGAGTTGAACTGACCTTGGGTGTGAAGTTCACATTGGCTCCTCTGTTTAACAAAAGCTGCGCGACACTGAGATTCTCATAATGAGCTGCGATGTGGAGAGGGGTAAATCCGGTCTGTCGGAGTAGAGTGTAGCATTTCATTGATTCAGTATATGTACAAAACAAAAACACCTACGCTGATGGATATCTAAACAAAGTCAGTTCTGTTTATCTTGTCACATACTCATCACTGCAATTACAAGCCAAGAGCGGCTGTACTGAGCTCAGTGAGTCATGATGCGTAATCTTGCAGAAGCACATACTTTGCTGAGGACATCTGGGTTTGGGTCGTTCTGGAGGAGTACGGCAGCGGTGCGCGTGTCATCGTTTCGCGCCGCGATATGTAGAGCCGGCAGACGCACTTTTCCCTTGGTGCCATAGTTTATCAGGAGCGCCACCACATTTTCGTGACCCTGCTGAAGAGCTACTGCTAAAGGAGTAAAGCCATCCTGGAGGGAGAGATCAAGAAGTGTGGGGAAATTATAGTAGTGATATCTGTTACAGTACAAATTTTTACATGTACCCAGCAGGCACCAGACGTCACACAGACGTAAAATTGACTTTGAATTTTAGTTGTATATGAAAATCGGGTTGACATCAGAACCCAACGTCAGTTTGAGGTCAGACTTCAACATCAAGATGAATTTTAGTTAGTTGATGAGACAACATAAAATTAACCAAAGATCAATGGCTAATGATGTTAGCTTTTGACATTGTATGGATGTCAGATTATGACATTAAAGTGATGTTGAATTTTAGTTAGGTAATTACACAACAGAAAACCAGCCAAAGATAAATGTCTATTGCTGTTAGACTTTGATGTTGTATGGATGTCATGTTTTTAAAATTATGTTGGATTTTAGTTAGTTAATGCCCTAAAACTGACCAAATATCAACACCAGATAATGTTGGTATTCGACAGCAAATTGACGTTAAAATTTGGTCACCTGACATCACAACCAAAATAGAACTAAAGATTAATGTCATATGATTTTGTGTGCCTGCTGGGATAAGATATATAATAAAGATATATTTAGATATATTTAGATAAAGATGTGTTATATTTAATCAAAACTGCATATGAAACCTAGTAGATCTAGTAGATCATGAATCAATTGGTTTGAATTGTAATTCGTCTTATGCAATGTACGGGGTAGAATGTGAGTGTGGGCATTTCTATGTTGGTCAAACCAAAAAAGAAATTTCATAATATTCAATAAGAGAATAAACTTAAAAAGAAATTAATAAAGAAGAGAATTTTAGTTTAAATGGAATAGTGTTGCTGGGTACAAAGAAAAGAGTTTTAGCCACTTCTGTTGATCAACCATCTGCACTTGAAGATTGCTAAGTGTTAAAGTTTGGCTTGTTTGAACAGTTCATGTGAATTTTTTAGAAGGCCATGATGCTGAAATGTGTAGATTTACACTTTTAACATTATTAATGACTTAGCCCAGTTCCTTTAAAGGTGATATCGGATGAAATTTTCACTTTCGTAGTTTTTATTTTATTTTATTTAGGTTTCGGTTGTTGTGGAAACAATAACTCTTTTATGTCAATCATATAGGCAAAAGTCAGCAAAAGCTTAAAGCTTAGAGGAGTGTTGTGTGTGTGTGTGTGTGTGTGTGTGTGTGTGTGTGTGTGTGT
>CAIGQZ010032312.1:7984293-8008876 GCA_903798205.1 Danio tinwini | reverse complement strand
GTGTGTGTGTGTGTGTGTGTGTGTGTGTGTGTGTGTTTGTGTGTGTGCGTGTGTGCGTGCGTGCGTGCGTGCGTGTGTGTGTGTGTGTGCTGGTTTTACTACCTTAAGAATGGGTTATTTAATAACATTATCAGCTATTTGTGATCCAGGCTCAGAGAGAGGCAGGCTAAGCTGCACCTCATTAGCATTTAAGGTGACCTAAAGCTCACTGTGAACTGAGGTGTTTTTGACAGGGTAAAAAGGTTGTTTATTTAACCTACAATTGAGTTTTTATTAGTTTTTTTTATTGCAGAGAGATAAATTCACAGCATCAGTAGATATATGTCACTTTTACACCTTTTTCCGTTAAACTTTTTTAATCAGGGATCAAAGAGGAAACACAAATTTCTTTATGACAGCAACAGAACAACATGTCCCTTTAGCCTTATTTTACATCATCCTTATCAAAACAATATACAGAAAAAAGAAAAGGGGTGAGGGGGTGAAAACAATATTAACAATAAAAATAAATCTATAGAAAAAAGACATTAGGTTGAATAGAGTAATGTACTCAATCCAATTAACCACAAGTCTAGAAATGTATTCTTTTGGTTATGTACACTGTATGTAATTTTCTCCATAATAAATATATTTTTCAAAACATCAATCAAATCTTGCATTTGTGGTGGATTAGGTTTATTCCAGCATCTAGTAATGGCTTGTTTTACTTGTAGCAAGGATGACTCTAAACATGTACAGTGAGGGAAATAAGTATTTGATCACACTGTTGTTATTTTTTTTAAGATCTCCTACTTAGAAATCATGGAGGGGTCTATAATTTTCAGTATAGGTGCAATTCCACTGTGAGAGACAGAATCTAAAAATAAAAATGCAGAACTCACATTGTATGATTTTTTAACAATTTATTTGTAAATTACTGTGTCAAATAAGTATTTGAACACTTGCTTTTCAGCCAAATTTCTGACCCTCAAAGACCTGTTATTTTGCTTTAAAATAGTCCAGCTACACTCTGCTCATGATTCTAATTTAGTAGCACTTGTTTGTCATAAAGACACCTGTGCACCCCACAATCAGTCAAAAATCTAAGTAGCAACATGGCCAAAACCAATAAGCTGTCAAAGGACACAAGAGACAAAATTGTAGACCTTCATAAAGCTGAAACTGCTACAGGGCAATTGCCAAGCAGATTGGTGAAAAAAGAACAACTGTTGGAGCAATTGTCAGAAAATGGAAGAGGCTAATGATGACTGCCAATGTCCCTCGGACTGGGGCCCCACGGAAGATCTCTCCTCGTGGAGTATTAATGATGCCAAGAATGGTCTAGAATCAGCCCAGAACTACACGGGAGGAGCTGATCAATGCCGTGAAGAGAGCTGGGACCACCGTTACATTATCAGTAATACACTAAGATGTCATGTTTTAAAGCCATGCATCGCACGGAAGGTTCCCCTGCTTAAATAAGCCCATGTCAAGACCCGTCTGAAGTTTGCCAGGGACCATCTGGATGATCCAGTGGAGTCATGGGAGAAAGTCCTGTGGTCAGATGAGACCAAAGTAAAACTTTTTGGTCTTAACTCCATTCACCATGTTTGGAGGAAGAAGAATGATGTGTATCATCCCAATAATACCATACCTACAGTGAAGCATGGGGCTGGAAGCATCATGTTCTGGGGTGTTTTTCTGCACAGGGGACATAATGACACTGTATTAAAGAGAGGATGAACATAGCCATGTATTGTGAGATATTGGGCAAAAACCTCCTTCCCTCAGTCAGAGCATTAAAGATGGGTCATGGCTGGGTCTTCCAACATGACAATGACCCAAAGCACACCGCCAGGAAAACCAAGGAGTGGCTTCGTAAGAAGCATATCAAGGTTTTGGAGTGGCCTAGCCGGTCTCCAGACCTGTCCAATAGAAAATCTTTGGAGGGAGCTGAAACTCCGTGTTCCTCAGCGACAGCCCCGAAACCTGACAGATCTAGAGAAGATCTGTATGGTGGAGTGGGCCAAAATCCCTCCTTCAGTGTGTGCAAACCTGGTGAAGAACTACAGGAACCCTTTGACCTTTGTAATTGTTAACAAAGGCTTCTGTACTAAATATTTAAAATGCTTGGCTCAAGTGATCAAATACTTATTTGACACAGTAATTTACAAATAAATTGTTAAAAAATCATTTAATGTGATTTCCGGATTTTTATTTTTAGATTCTGTTTCTCACAGTTGAATTGCAGTTATGCTGAAAATTCCAGACCCCTCCATGATTTCTAAGTAGGATATTTTGAAAAATCACAGTGTGATCAAATACTTATTTCCCTCACTGTTTTCGTTTTTTCTTTCCGTTGACAGCATACCCAAATTAAGTACCTCAAAGCTGAAATCAATTGGAGCATTTAAGATATTTTCTAAAATGTTGTGTATCCCTTTCCAAAAGCTTCTAATATTAGGACATCCCCAAAATATGTGAAAATGTTTATTATCCTGTGATCCGCAATGCCTCCAACAATTTGAGTTCCAATGAAATTATATTTTCTGTTTTGAAATGAGGAAAAATGAATAATATTTCTCCAGCAAAATTCTCTCCAATACGAAGAACAGGAAGTAGCCCAATGTAATTTACATATAGTTAGCCAATTCTCATTTGAGATGATGATACCACTTTCTTTCTCCCATCTTTCTTTAATGTGAAGAGATTAATGTCTTGTAGATGCATCAGTGATTTATATAATTTACTTATAGTTTTTGACATTGGTTCAGCCATATACCATTGAGAAATTAAACCAAAAAAATGTATAAGCGTTTTATTAAGGCCTTGAAGGATCATATCAACTTGTGTAAAACGGGCATTTGATGTCACCTTTAAGACTTTTTAATAATTATCCCACAAATTGAGTATTTCACATTTTTATTATGGTTTGATTTGTGTTGGGTTTAAGTTTATTGTGTCACTCACCTCAGTTGGAAGGCTCTGATTGGCTCCATGTTCAAGTAGATATTTCACCACTTCCAAGTGGTTCTCCTGTGCTGCCATGTACAGAGGACTGAAACCTTTCTGCAAAACGCAAAAGAATAACACCAAATGAATTTAGCGTTTTGTTGACATGTTCCTAGTTTTGTTGATTTATGTTTTGGGGCTTGGACTAACCTGAGACTGGGCATTAACGTTGGCACCATAATTGATCAGTTCTGCAACCACTTTCTCTTGACCGGCCAGAGCAGCAATATGAAGGGCGGTATTCCCTTTCTGCAAAACGAATAGAAGTGTACAAATAATGATAACATACTTTTTCTTTTATTTTTGCTCATGTTGCTTGATTATTATAGTTATAAGAACTAAAAGCATAAAATTAAAACAATTTTTTTTATTAAATTTTTTTTTCAACAAGGTATCAGTTCTAATCCTGCTGGAGGAAGCCTGACTGACTGACTGACTGACTGACTGACTGAAGAAGCAGATGTACCTTTGTCGTAGTCTCCAGGTCAATGCCATTGTGCAGCAGCTCCAGTACCATCTTAACATGGCCTTCTTTGGAGGCCAAATGCAACCCGTTGAGCCCATTCTGCGAGTACAAGAGAAAACATGAGGCACTCAAAAACTCAGTGTGAAAAAAGCCCACTCTGACACATCTCAAGTCTATCTCTTTATCTCTCTCTCTCTCTCAGTGTCTACCTGTCAAATGACTCACTGAGAGGAGGGTAGCCTAAAAATAACCCAGTGAAGCGCTGAGACATCAACAGATCTGTGGAGCTCTCATTAAACAGGGTGTGGAAATGGAGCGGCGGAGGAAACCGTCAGGAAGGTAAAAGCTGATGCACATGGTACAGTGTGTGCTTTTTGTAGGGAAATTTGGGAGTTTAGCCTGGTTTGGCCATAAGGGGGCTCTGCTCCGCCAGGCCGACTGGAATCCCCTTCATACTGCAGTGTCACTCATGCCTAATGAGCTCCTGCTGCAAATGCACTGAGCATGTGCAGAGGAGATGAAGGCAGAGATGAAGATAGAGAACAAGGAGGAGCTGATGAAAACAGCCACACGTGCACACTTGGCATTAATATTCTATGGATGTTGATATCACACAGTATTGAAAACAATAAAATATAGTATGTGTATGCGCAATGCTGGGGTCATTAAAATGGCTACCTGCTAAACATGACAAATTACATAAAGAAAAGTGTAGTTACCAATGTAATCTATTTGATTACACATTTTGTCAAATATAAAGACTTTTTATGAATGAAATTTTAGACTTTCATATGGCAAAACGCTAAGGATTTTTTTGTATTGGTCAGTGGAAATTTATTTTATTTGTGTCGAAACAAGCAAACTCTTGTTATATACATATATTTACAGAACAACAAGTTTTAAAAACTATAATAAAGTAAATTCATGCACAGCGAATGTTTAAACAAATGTTAGATAATGTTTAAGCAAATGTTATCGTAAGGATGTAATGAAGATAATTAAACTATATTGGTATATAGAGTTAATAAATTTTATTTTGTTAAACAATTGGGGTGACATGGTGGCTCAGTGGTGAGCACTGTTTCCTTACAGCATGAAGGTCGCTGGTTCGAGTCCGGGCCAGTGTCCAACTGGGCCAGTTGGCATTTCTGTGTGGAGTTTACATGTTCTCCCGATGTTGGCATGGGTTTTGTCCGGGTGCTCCGGTTTCCCCCACAGGTACAGGTTAATTGAATAATCTAAATTGGCCGTAGTGTATGAGTGTGTATGGGTGTGTATGGGTGTTTGCTACTAGGTTGCAGCTGGAAGGGCATCAGCTGTGTAATACATATGCTGGATAAGTTGGTGGTTCATTCCGCTGTGGTGACCCCAGATGAATAAAGGGACTAAGCCAAAGGAAAATTAATAAATGAATAAACGATTGGGTATAGCTTTACATAGACAAAGGAAAATTAAGACCTGTTTAAAAGTATTCAAGACCTACAACACCATAACTCAGTGAATTTAAGACTTTTTAAGTCCTAAAATGTTGTTTTTAAAATTTAAGACTTTTTAAGACCCTGCAGGCATAGTTTTGAGGTTATTTAATCAAACTTCTAACCTTACTTACACTAAAAAAAGACATTTGATGCTTGTTTAAACTACTTATTTAAAATGAGTTGAAACAACACAATTCTTAGATTTTTTGGGGGACAACTAAACTGTTTTATGCTCAATCCACTTAAATTTGTAAAAAAATATTACATAAACTTAATTGATTAGTGTTGGGACAATATGAAGGAATAGTGTGGAACCCAACATTTATTACAGTGTATCACACAGATAATATATATATGTATATATATAAAATACAAAAAGAATGAACCCACATCTACTGTTTATCTACAACATAAAGTGTATTACGCATCTAATTATATCAAAACAGACTTGTTGTCAAGGACTTGTTGGCTTGTGTTGATTTCATAAAAAGTTTATGAAAAAATATAATTAAAACATATATCATGATTTCCACAAAATTATAAAGCATTATTGACAGATAATATGTGAATTTTCACCAAATCAGAACATTGAAAACTATTGATGAAGGATCATGTGACAATAAAGACAGAAAAGTACAGTTTTTAAAGTGTGCTATTTTAAATTGTATTAATATTCCTTATCATTACTCTTTTAACTGCACTGTTAGACAAACAATTGTATATATTATACGTAGATAGCATAAGTTACTGCTAAAATAAAGTGATAACTCAAAAATAGGCAATTCTGTTATACTTTAATACCAAGAAAAGGTCTTATTAACTAGAATGACATTACTTTCAGTTAATCAGACATAAGATTTGAAGAAAATCTGGCCAATAAAAAACAAAGACATTTAAAGTGTTCAAGTTTCAAAAAGAAAATAACCACATTCATGTCCAAAATCAAACAAAAAGTGCTCAGGGGAAGCTTAAATAATGTGTCGGTGCTCTTTGGGTAAGGGATTCACCAGAATAAACAGCAAAAATCAGTCCAAGGCATTTGAAAAATGTGGAAAAAATGGCCTTTAATGGCATTTTTTTCTACATTTTTCGACTGCCTTGAACAGATTTTTGCTCTTTAACCACATTTATGTATTTAGCAGATTTGACTTTCAATGAACAATGTTTTAATTTTCTTTCTTTTCCACAGAAACAACCATATCAATAAAGTCTTTAAAAAAGAGGGAGATTATTTTGATTTATTGTGCAGACAGAACAATTTAATCTAATTGATATAAACTATATCATCATTAGATGTTAACACATGAAAATATTTAATAGCACTAGCGCTGTTTACAGCCGTTAGTTAGTCACCTGTAAAATAAAGACAAATTACAAGGACGAGACTATCAATTGTCAAAAAAAAAATCTAATTAACCATTACTTCCTTTGAGCTAAGGTGCAAATTAAGCACACACTCTGAGGTTTTGCTGATTCTTGAATCTTCAAGTCCCAAACCATCCGTGCCGAGGGCTTTAATCCGTCTCACTGTCAAAACCGGTCTAAGCTCCTCACAGAATGTGTTGCGACAGCACTGAGACATTCACGCTGTGATATCAGCATCACGCAGCGCAAGTATACCTTCAGTTTACCCAAACTATAAAAACGCACGGAAATGCAGTCTGGGTTGCAGATCGCAGGCCGAGACAGACTCCTGATGGAATCCTGTCAGTGCATGATGTTATAAGGTTGCTGTAGTAGTCAATGTGTGTGTGTGTGGCTGTGAGTATATAGAGTGGGTGTTCATTTTCAGAGCTTTTCAATGCGGGAAGTCAGCCAAGCGCTCAGGTCCATTCACTAACCCGTCTCTGAGAAACCAAACATAGCGTGTCTGCAAATACCACAATATGCTATTTAAAGCCAGCAGCACCAAGTGTGTTATGATGCAAGTGGGTGCAAAAGCATGACCGGTGAGGAGGTTAGAGGAGGAAGACTGTGCTGACGTGATTAATTACGGCAATTTACTGATTAGGGCATTGAACACAGCTCTGCATTGACACTGTAAACACAGCTGTAGTGTCCAAGCACAGGAGCATTGGGGGGTTAATATAGACACAAAAACATACTGGAACAGACAAACAAATACATGCACAAATGCGGATGCTAATCTACAAGATGATGGATTTATAGCTTTAAATAGCAATTTCTGAATTTAGGCAGTACTATTAATGGGCTTCAAAGTGACTCTGGGCTTTTAAGGCACGGGTGTGAGTCCACAGACCGCTGGCTGAACGTCTGATGTACGAAACACACAAAATGGAAATTGCTTCAGAAGTTGTTATCTTTGAATTCTGCAGGAGTTATTTGAGATGTGTGTGTTGTGTTGTTTAAAGGGATGGTTCACACAAAAATGAAAATTGTCTCTCTATTTACTTACATTCATTGGTTGTAAATGTTATGATCAGGGCTTCTGCAGGTTTCTTCAGGTTAAATTTAAGACTTTTTAAGACCATTATGAATGAAATTTTAGACTTATACAGGGCTAAACATTAAGGATTTTTTCTAGTGGACCGGTTACTTTTGTAAATAGTATTTGCATTAATGGAAGACCATGTAAAGGGCTGTAAAATGTTTAACAGCTGTTGTAAATTGTATCACTTTGCAATAAAAGTTTTAAGATGGATTATTGGTGATTGGTTGTCCACCCAATATGCTTATTTCACGCAGCCACCATTTTAAAACATGAAAGCGAGGCTGCGATGGGAAGAAACCCGGAAGTATAGGATCAGCAGTGTAAACATTGCAACAATATGTTGTGGACTACAAACCTCTAGCTGTTGCTGCGACTTTAAAATGCAGAAACGGTGTAAACATCACTTTAATATCATTCAGTTCAGTTTAATTTAAACAATTAAAAGGCATCAAACAACACCACAATCTCTTTAAAAGTAATGCGCTTAAGTGTCCTCCTAGACTTCAGTTCATGTGATAAAACACTGCAGTCCTCTGTAGCACATTTTCATGTTGTCTGTAATAGTGTTGTCCCGGCACAAAAGTTTTAAAAATGTCCATTTCCCGCTAACATTTAAGCACCGTTGAGCGCGCTCATAAACATTGCTGATTTGCCGTAGTATTCACCAGTGCTCAACAGAATGATTGTGAAGGTTATCAGTTTGCTGCTCTTCACAGATTGAAAACACAAATAGACAGACATTGGATCGTTTTAAAGCTGTAAAGATCAGTCGATTCATCAGCGAATCGCTCGTCTGTGTTTGCACTCCGTAAACAGCGGTGAGTTTGGTGAACTGATGACCTTCACAGCCAATCATAGTGATTTCTGTTGAGCACGTGAACACAATGGCCAATCAGCACTGTTTAAGAACTCCATGAACAGTGTCTTAAATGTTACTGAGAAATGGGCGTTTTTTTAATATTTCATTACAGAAATTTTGTACCATGACAAGTCTAATATAGTTAAAGAATCAGTTCATTAACTTGAGTTTGATGAATGGCATCTAAAACGTGTGTTTAGGAAAGAAAACGTTAGCTAAGTAGTGCTAAGTAGTATTGCTCTTAACTAAGCTGAAAATGAGGTCAAATGTCCCTTTTTATTTTCACTATTCATTCAGAACGGACCTTCGGGTCGCTCGGAAGGCGGTGAAATTATAAATTTGTGTCACTTTCTCTTCGCTGATAAGATATACAGCCAGGTACACAACATTCCTGTGTGACAGGTCTGTGTAAAGATATACTTCCGGGTTTCTTCCCACCGCAGCCTCGATTTAGCTATTAATAATGGCGGCCAAGTAAAATCAGTCAATAGGGTAGCTTCACCTAGTCATAGGAAAATTAAGACCTGTTTAAAATGATTTCAGATCTACAACCCAATATTTTGGTGAATTTAAGACTTTTTAAGGCCTAAATTTTAGTTTTTCTTCTTTCTTCTGTTGAACACACACACAAAACATTCTAAATAAAGTTGGGAAAAAAGCCTTTGGCATCCATAGTGGGAATAAAAATACTATGGAAGTCAATTGCTGACTTTTTTATCATTCTACCGTACACTAACATAGCCAGAAAAGAGAGTCTGTACTGTGTCTGGATGTGCCACATTTATTGTGAGAATTTATGAAAAAAAAAAATATATTTTTTCAGTTATGACTGTAGAAATGTGTTAAAATGTGGCATGGATATCATGCAAACTAATATCTTATCTACAATAATTATTGACATTATCATAAGTGTTTTTATTTTTCTGTTTATTATATATGCAGTAAGTCAGCACCAGGGTGCATTAAACTTTCTTATTGTTCGTTATGGCCAGTGCTGGGTTAGTTACTTTAAAAGTAATAGATTACAAACTACTGATTACTACTAGAAAATGTAATCTGATTACATTATTAATTACTTTATGTAAAAAGTAATCAGATTACTAATTACTTTACTTTAAAGTTATTTTTAAAATATATAAAATATACCTATAAAAAGACAAAATAAACTGCAGCTCTTTCATTAATTTAATATTCACTGAAAAACATTACAATGGGTTGATCACAGCAGCTTGACATATTCAAAAGACTTAGAGTTCACCCAAAACGTAATTAATTAATTAATTTATTTATTAATTTATTTTAAAAACTAAAAAAATTATCTCTTCATTCACTTTTTTCCAATCCTGTTTGTCTTTTTTTTTTACACAAAAGAAGACATTTAGAAAAACACTGGATACCAGTATCCACTGACATCCATAATATGAAAAAGGACTGCAGTGTAAGGGTGTTCTGTGTTTGTCTGAGGTTATTAGTCTATCGAAATGTGTATATTCCAACGTATGAAGCTGGTCGGCCAGTTCTTGTCACGTAACTCGAGGTTTTCAACTAGTTGCACCTGGGAAAAGCGAGCGCACACCATATGCGCTTCCAATATGAGTGCGTGCGTGCAAAAGAAGTGCCATGTGAACGGCCCCAAAAGCAGCTATGCTTCTCTTCACATTCAGAAGATACTTTTACTCCCGATCATGTACAAAAATCTAATTTAGTCTGTTTAGGCTGTTGGGCTGCTGTGTTTTTGGGCACCGATGTCCTCCTTGGTGATGAGTATTGCCATAGAATGCTCATAAAAGCAATGGAAAGTAGTTTACAGTAGATTGCATTTTTACAGCAATATTTTAGTTTTTACGCTCAATGAAATCAAAGTAATGTCTGTATTTACACTTGAAGAAGCAGCCACTGTCCTCAGCAGCTATTTCAACTCGCGTTCTCCAGCAACTTAAAAGCGCATGCTTATTATCTGACGTTGCAGTGGAAAGCGTTATTTAAAAGAAGCATTTTTTCTTCTTCTAAAAACTATATTAGTTACTTACTATAATATTACTTACTATATTAAGTAACGCAATTGCATTGACTTTAGTAACTGTAATCTAATTACAAAAATATTAAATGTAATTTGTTACATTACTGCGTTCCTCAAAAATGTAATTTAAATACAGTACCACATTACTGTGGAACGCCTTACACCCAACTCCGGTTATGACTGACGGTTGTAAAAATTCCATCATAATCTATTATTACATGCATGTTATTTAGTTATTTAAGCTATTTAGTTATGTGTTAAAATAATTATAGAAGGCATGCAGTGGACTCCAGACCTGACTTATAATACATTTAAGTAGACAACAATCAAGTTTAAATAGTTTAACTTATTAAAAAAGTTTAATAGTTTTTTTCTACAACCTAAAAAATTCAGCATCTAGTTTTTTTCGGGGATTTTCCACTGCTTCAGTATGTCTTGTGTGTTCAACATAAGAAACAAACTCAAGCAGGTTTGGAACAAGTTGTGCATGATTAAATGATGGCAGAATTTTATATTTTAGCTATACAAAATTATGTTTTATTTCTTAACCTAAAAGTCATTGTGATGAACACTCCAGAAAGCTATTTGAGCAACTAAATTTAATCAACTAAGTGCTTTTTTAACATTGTGACATTAACATTAACAGCCTAAACTCTCATAAAGATATCCATAATTTTAGCTTGAGACACTTATAGTGTAGGTGATATATACTGTATAAGCTATACTGGAAAGGTCAGTAAGGGAGCAAGTTGACTGTGCATCTGCATTCGTAGTTCTACACATGTATGGATACCTATTTTAAGCACGTTGCTATGGAGTTGCTTGGATATTTTGGATTGTTGCTAGGTTTTTTTCCTCCTACATACTGTAAACCCAATGAATTAGTGCCCATCCACTTTTTTAATTGTAGAAGTATTGCATCCATTCATTTATGATGTATTTTAATGAAGCCATGAAGCAAATCAGCTAGCTATAAGGTGAATAAAAAAATGTTGGACAAAAGGACAATGATACAAGATGATCCCTTTAGTAAGGGATTTATACTGTAAAAAAACTTAATCAGTTATTCATCGGTTTCAACCTTTTTTTTAGTTATAAAAACTTTAACCTAATATTTTAGTCAGTATGACTGTTTTAAGTTGAGGCCACTAGAAAAGTTCATTTGATTCAACTAAAAATATTTCAGGGTTCATACTCATTTTTACTACAAAAATTCCATGACTTTTCCAGGACTTTCAAGTCAATTTTCATGACATTTCAACATGCAATAGTTCCAATTTATTTTTATAACTATGTAAAATAGATGATGCTTAGACAGCACTAATAACATGAGAGCACGTTTTTGGCCAAGAAAAAAAAGTTAAAACAACTAACCTCCATTCTAATATATAGATATTTGTCAAACTAATTTTAGATGATCTTAATACTTTGTTAAACTATTAATAGTAAGTAAAACTACTTCTATTATAAAGCTGCGACCACACTGCACTTTTCACTCTAAAGACTTCCATTCATAGGCATGCGAATGCAGCAGACCAGAAACGCAAGCACGTGTTTCACATTTCACTGCATTCGAAAGTTCAAGCTTGGTGAATTCTTACCTGCGAAATCACATCAGGTGATTGCGTGAGGCCAATAGAAGATAATTTAAAATAAGAAATTTTAAATATGGAGCAATCGCACACTTATTTTAATGTCTAATCATATTGTTTAACCCCGCCCCTTTTGTCAGAGCTGTACAACAGAATTTTGCAAGCACAAGCTCTAGTGTGACCACAGCTTAAGTCGCTTTGGACAAAAAATGTTTCCAAAACCTTGTGGGTTTTTCTGTTTTTCCAAAACTTTTCCAGGCCTGGAAAATGCCATGTTAAAATTCCATGACTTTTCCATGTTTTGAACCCTGATATTTAGGCAGAAATCCTTCATTCATTCATTCATTTACTTTTCGGCTGAGTGCCTTTATTAATCTGGGGTTTCCACAGCGGAATGAACCACCGCAGAAATAACTGTTCCTTTGGTAACACTTTACAATAAGGTTCATTAGTTAATGCATTTACTAACATGAACTAATCATGAACAACACTTGTACAGCATTTATTAATCATAATTCAACATTCACTAATGCATTAATAACATTCAAGTCCATGCTGGTTAACATTAGTTAATGCACCGTGAATTAACATAAACTAACAATGAACAACTGTATTTTCATTAACTAACGGTAACTAACATAAACAAATGCTGTAGTAAATGTATTGCTCATTATTTGTTCATGTTAGTAAATGCATTAACTAACATTAACTAATGAACCTTATTGTAAAGTGTGAAGACTCCTTTTTAAAATGTAATTATAATTTCCTAAAACACAGCACATTGCATAATCAAATTTAAAAACAAAACAAAAAACTATTCAAATAAAATGACTTTGTTAAACTATATATTTAAAACTTAAATATTGTACAAATTCCATGCAGAAAGTCCTATGTTAAAGATGATCTCCTTAATCTAATCTTCTATCTAGCTTATTGGAATATAGTACTATATCTCTTCATTTTTCAAGTATTAAAACAACTTATTCGAAAACATATATAGCATGTTAAAGCCTATATAAATATTTACATTTTTTGAGACTATAAGTACACAGAATTAATTTTAGCATCTTTTTGGTACTTTTTGCTTCTTTGACTTTCTGACTGATGGCATTTTCTGTTTTAGCATTTAGCAATTTAGTTTTTTACTACAAATACCACAAATGTAATGAAATACACAGTTAAAGGGTTAAATATATACATTACAAATGTTAAAACTAAATAAATTCATATAGTTTATACTCTAAACTCCAACAATCACATAAATAAAACCCTTTATCCATCACATAAATGACTTCAAAAATACTTTATAATATTTGTAACAATCATATTAGTTATAATATGTTTAACCTTATCAAATCATGAGAATAACACTTTTACACATATACTTGATGTTGGTGATTGCAGGATGGATTTTATTCCTCACCTGATTGGCTATGTTGATGTCTATTCCATTCTTGATATGGTCCAGAGCCTTTTCCAGATTACCTGAGCGTGCAGCACGGAGGAAACTGGTCGTTGCGTCTGCCTGAGGGGAAGAGAGAGAAGAAAGGGAAATAAATCCAAATCTGAAGGACATGGACTGTTAAATTACAACACTTTCTTTTTTGCGCAAGGTTTTATGGATGTTTAGTGCATGATAAAACATTAGTGATACAGTCTGACTTACAGCTCTAATTAAGAATTCATTCTGTGCTATGCATGTCCAAAGAAAAAAAATGTATCTGGTTTGAACTGGTTCTAGGGTCATATACAATAACAGCAACCCATCAGATATGCAATTTCCCTATGTGAAGTCATCTAATTTGATGTTAACTACATGGCTGGGTTTGCCCCTAATACATATCAGCATTTGCTTTAAAGCTGAAATGCATCATGTAAATTATAATTTTTTTCCATGTATTTTATTTAGTAAAGTAACCAGTTTGTGCTGTGGATTGGAACATGTTCTTACTATTTACATACATAAAAGTGGTTTCAAACCTAAGTTACTTGTTTTCTGTTGAACACAAAATAAAATATTTTGAAGAATATCCATTGACTTTTATAGTATTTTTTTCTACTATAGAGGTCAATACCATATTATCACAATACTGTACCTTCTCTTATTTTGGAATGTTGGAACAAGTAGAGTGTGACTACATGATGACAGAATTTATTTTTGGGTGGTTGAACTTACAAGCATCTCGACTAGCTCAACGTAGCAGCTTTTGTTCAACAAATGGTGTGAGTTTGGAGGTGGATCTATTTCTTTATAAAAATCAATGGCAAACACAGTGTGTGTTTCGGAAACCTGAGACAACAGTCATTACTTTTGTGAATCCATTTGGCAACAAAAAAAATGCTATGTCATATAATAAAAAAACCCAGCATCTACACAATCACCTATCAAAATAATGTTTGCTTTAACTTTAAAGTTGTGACAGAATTATATAGTTCTTGTCAGGGATGGGCAGTATTTATGATACATGTATTTCAAGTACATATTTCAAATACAAACTAGTATTTTGTAATTTGTATTTGATATGGATGATGAAAATAAGTAAATATTTTGTATTAAAATACTTGAGTGTCTTGTATTTTGTATTTTTAAAATACTGTAAAATACTTTGTAAGTAGTCTACATGATGACTTCATAAAATGCAGCCTCAGATTGATGCTTTCTCAGTTATTTGCCCATAGACTTGATTAAGAAGGTGGTCAATGCTTCTTGTATGGATGGAAATTATGCAACACACATAAAAAAAATAACAGGCAAATGGCAGGGGTATATTTGGGAGCAAGTCAGCAATCATTGAAAATAGTATACTGCACAATGCTAAGACAAGTCATATTTAATGGCAGTAAAGTGTACAATGCAAAATGAAATACAATGAATAAAATATCAGTCCTTAAGAACAGGATGTGGAGCCTTCAACACATAATCATTCTCAGTCTCAGTGCTGCAGCTGGAAATGCAGAGGAACTTTAGAAATATAAAACAGCTAATGAAGGTGTACTAGTGTTGACTAAGGGGGTAAACTGAGACTCTTCCCGTTAAAGAAGAACTGACAAAATCTTGGGAGAATGAGTGTACAAATAATAGTGGTTTAGATGGATTGCTGATGTAGATATAAAGAAAATAAGACAAACAACATTAAATAAGTCCTACAGTGGCGATTCCTACAATACTTTATTGGCTTTTTTAAATGCCAGTAGCTGATCTGCAGAAAAGGAAAGATGTTAAAGTGGCACAATACAGTATAAGAGACACAAATATTTAATAATACTCCAGTCTATACAGACTGGTCAAAAACTCCAGACTCCTGCTACACAGCAGCAGCAGGATGAATGTGTTTATTTGCAAAAACAGATAACTCCATTTTTTAAAGATATCATGTTTTATGTTTTAGTAGTTTTAAAAATCCTGTTTCTACATTAATATTGAATATACCTCTTTAAAATATAAGACTGCTAAGAGATTGTTGCAGTTTCACTGGCCACACAATGCATGGAAACACAATGAAGAGATATAGTACTATATTCCATTAAACTAGATGGAAGATTTGATTAAGGAGATTATCTTTACAATACTGTAGGACTTTCTGCATGGAATTTGTACAAAATTTATGCTAAAATAAATGAGAAAGTCAGTTTAATGATACAGGGATTGACCAAATATGCCTATTGATTGAAGGTTTGTGAAGAAATGTCACACTCCTTTGTAAAAGTATTTTGTAGTATTTTCAAAATCCAGTATTTTATTTTGATACTTGTTGTGGCTGCCATATTTTTTTGTTTATTTTGATGCATGTAAAACTGATGTATTTGGTATTTTATTTTAAAATACATTTCAATGTATTTTTGCCCAACCCTGGCTCTTGTACAGTAAAATATTAGTAAAATTAAATACTACTACTACTACTACTACTACTACTACTACTACTACTACTACTACTAATAATAATAATAATAATAATAATAATAATAATAATAACAGCTTTATTTTAAAATAACAATTGCTCCATATGTTTTATATTTAGCTACAATAACACTCAAAAAGTTACATTTATTTCACAGGGTTATTAAAAATGTAATATATATTAAACTCTTAATAAATTTGACTTTCATGTTTAACTAAACAATTAATTAAAATTAAACAATTAAAATAGTCAGGAAACTCAGAAAACAAAACTGATTTCAGTAAAATGTAAATTGTAAAAAAAGTGGAATAAAAAAAATCACAATATAATAGATAAATAAAACAGATACAACAGGGCTCTCTTTATATTGTACAAAGTAAAACAAAAGCAAGTAAAATAGCAAATATTTTTGTGTCATGCAAGCTATGCAGTACACATACATTAATGTTCACTGTTAGTCCTTTCATCTATTATTTGTGTCTCTGTTTCCTTTCTCTCTCTCTCTCTCTCTCTCTCTCTCTCTCTCTCTCTCTCTCTCTCTCTCTCTCTCTCAGTCTGCATATCTACATACAGCGTTCCTCTTGATCTCAGCTGTTCTTTTCTCAGTGGAATAACTAACAGCCTCAATACCTACTGTTCCCAACCTTCGCTTTGGTCTTTCTCTCTCCCTTTCAAAATATTTCAAACATATGACTCTACATCGCCCTGTTCAATTTGCACCTTTGACTCCTATTTCTGCTGCTCTATCTAAAAATCCATCAGTGATATTTTGTGGTTTTCCATGCGATGACTAATGCAGTTTGCTCTGATGTGGTCACAGTTCTATTGAGTCCTTGAATTGATTTGTCAGATTCTCTGCAGTCTCGAAATTTCAAATTGTCTCTGCCGCGTTATTCAGTGGGTATGACTGACAGGCCAGTCGCCCATTCAGTGGGAGATGAGGACAGAATACTGAATGAGGAGAAAGAAGTCATTTTGCACCCTCATTTGCTCAGTCTTCAGGTGACAGCATTGAAAAAAATCCATCAGTCATGATGACTGTGCAGTAATAGTCTGCGTGTGTGTGCCATCATCTCATACTCAAAACAATTGGTCAATCACTTGAGGATCTTAATTGATTTCATTTCGGGACAAGAGTCGATTTCTTTTCTACAACCTGTTGAAAAGCCATCCATTAGTTATCCGTTATTCGTTATCCTCAATCAGCCTGTAGAATAGAGGTTCACACATTCCTTACCACAAATATGCTTTAACCAATGGTCTCAAACTCGATTCATAGAGGGCCATAGCTCTGCAGAGTTTAGCTCCAACCACCTCCAACTTATACCTGCTTAATAGTCTATATTTCCATACTATAGTCTGTAAAAAATGCGAGATGAGTATGTTAGAATTAATAATATTCGAAAAACAGTAGGCGAGAATGGTATCTAATGGATGCTACACTATCCCATGATACCATGAGAGAGAATTCATGAATGGAAGTAGAGCAACGCAATTCACATGGGTAGGTCACGTGATAATGGCAAATGACAGATGTAGTCAGTTCAAGCTCCATTCATACTACTCACATTTATACTACTGGCCTTATTCGGCAATGCATGTGTTCATGATACATAAACGGTAGAATAATATAGTAAGACAATATCAGTTTGTAACTTCAAGCTGTTTTTAATGTCCAAAAATCTATGAAAACAAATGAGATTGAAAGTCTTGAACCAAAACGATTCCCATGGCTGTGCCTGCTCGTATGGGAAGAATAAGGTCAATATAATACATTAAAAACAGTTTGCCAGCTGTGTAGTATGTCTGAATGCATAGTATTCAAGAAATAGTAGGCGAGAAGTACCCGGATGACCTGCTACTTCTGGCAAGATTCTGAAGTATGCATACGATAGACGCTACACTATTCTATGATGTTACGTGAGAGAATTCATGAATGGGATTGAAGCGAAACAACTAACATGGATAGGTCACATGATCATGACAAATGCCGATTGTAGCCCGTCCAAGCTCCATTCATACTACTCACATTCATACTATTGACCTTATTCTACAATGCGGAAGTGCACTCCTATTTGCGATTGTTTTAGAACTTCCAATCCCATTGCCTATGGGAGAAATGACTATGAATAATAAATGACAGAAAACGGTCAGACAACTCTACAACTCTACAAACAAGTGTGTTCATATATACATAAAAAGTAGAATAACATATTAAGACAATATCAGTTTAATATTGTAATATCAAGCAGCAGAATGAGCTGTTTTTAATGTCCAAAAATCTACGAAAGTGAATGAGACCGGAAGTCTCCAGCCAAAAAAGATTTCAATGGCTGCGCCCACTCGTACGTCAAGAATAAAGTCGTATTTGTGATTTTTATAAAACATACTTTTTCAATGGTCATGTAGTAAATTCAAATTCAAATGTACTACATACTACAGAAGAAGTCGATTTCGGACGCAACCTAGTAATCTTGAACACCTTGATTAATGGATCAGCTGTGTTTGATTAGGATTGGAGTAAAACTGTGCAGAGCTGCGGCTCTCCAGAAATCGAGTTTGAGACTCGTACGATGCCAAATTGGTCGACATCACCTAACCCCAATGACCAAGCCACCCCCATTTTGTGAGTCTCCCAGTCCACTTCAGAACTGACTTTAAAATTATTTTTTGAGTGTTTAAATGTCTACATAATTTTGCTTCAATTTGTGTCCAAATGACCCTGGTAAAAGTTTAAGATTGAGGTCTTAAGGTTGAAAAACCGTAAGATACTGAGCCTTTTTGGTGGTAGGACCTCGGAATAGTTTGCCTGTACAGCTCAGATTGGCCCCATCTGATTTACTTACCCTTCAACATGTTAATCTGTTGATTTTCATTTCTGTTTTTGTTGGTGTGTGGCCATATTATATTGTGCAGCCTATTTTAGTTTTGATTTTATATTGGGCGTATTATTTTTGTCATGTAAAGCACTTTGATAAGCCTCTAGGCTGTTTTGAAAGTGCTTTAAAAATAAATAAAATTAAAAGGGATAGTTCATGCAAACATGAAAATGAACTAACTGTTTACTCACCCAGAAGTAGTTCCAAACCTTTCTGGTTGCTCACAAAAATAAAATATTTTGAAGAAAGCTAAACCATTGATATCCATAGTATAAAAAACAAATACTATGGAAGTCAATGGTTGCAGGTTTCCAGCTTTCCTCGAAATATCTTCTTTTGTGTTCAACTGAAGAATGTAAATGATGATAGAATCTTCATTTCTGGGTGAACTATCCCTTTAAGTTATTTTTCAACAATATTGCAGACATATTGGATATTACTGTACTTTAGGGAAACATAAATAAAGCATAAAACCAAAGAACCTCTCACTCAGAACCATATTAATAGTAAAGATTTGTTTCAGTTCTTTTAAATGGACGTTCCCCCCAAACGGAATAAAATCAATATTATCCATTCGGCTAACATATTTGAGCAGGACATTAGCTATGTTTCCATCCAAAAACTGGATTATTGCATAAAAAGATGTGCGAATAAAGCTGCGTTTCCATCCAACGAGTCAAAGCGAACAAAATCGTTACTTCCTGGTTAACTGGCGCCAAATATCAACAGTAAAAACTGAATTTGCTGCAGTAGGAGAAGCTGCGTCAATCTTTCCTTCATCTAATAAATTTCTTGCGCCTTGGAAGGCAATCCTGACACACAGTGAACGCGCAGTGGCGTTTGAAGGTGTCAGACGCGGAGCACAGACGCTCTTCATTCTGGATGTCATTAATAAGACAATAACACTAATACTTCAACGGTAAGGCGTTTTAGAATGACCAAAACAACATTTCAGATGGTTTATAATGTGCAGCCTGCTTGTTTGTCCATTCACACACATTTTCATATCATTCATATCATTCATATCATTATCATATCATTACATTAACAAAATCACATGACCTTTTTTATTGCGCACATTGGAATTTATGCAGTAAAAGTGTACTCAGTTACTCGCATGTTTTTTATGCACATTTTCAAAATTTATGCGCATCATGGCGTTTCCATCAACCGTTTTTTTAATGCGCATATCTAAAATTTGCATAAAATTAGGTGGATGAAAACATAGCTATTGTCTGTGAATGCTCCTCACACATTTCAAGTTGGCCTCTCTGTACATTGTGTGGTGTCTTAAGTTGACGCTCAGAGTTGTTATTCGTCTTACTTATTTGACAGTTCCTGAACAACTATGAGATGTGTTTTGGGTCATTATCTTCCTGAAAAATGAATGTCCAGCTTAAGCATAAGTCTGATAGATTGACTCTTTGAAGTACTGAAAAGGACACGCTGGTTGATCCTGTCATAGACTTGGCACCAAACTGTCATCAGCATGAAATTGGCACAAAACCCCAGGTCATCACATTGTCTTCTTCAAGCTTGATAATGTAAAAGAGTTTTCAGTACCTGGTGACAAAAATTGAGATATCAAAGCAATTATTCAGAGAATGTTTATGTCTTTACTAAAATGAATGAATTTGCTTTTGAATGGTGTGTATGTGCGTACATTTTATGTATTCCCATTTCTATTTGTGTTTTATTTGTATTTTCTGTACA
This sequence comes from Danio tinwini, assembly GCA_903798205.1. Taxonomy (NCBI): domain Eukaryota; kingdom Metazoa; phylum Chordata; class Actinopteri; order Cypriniformes; family Danionidae; genus Danio; species Danio tinwini. The sequence continues at coordinate 7,988,527 of CAIGQZ010032312.1, read as the reverse complement.
AGTTTTTAATACATTTTTATTGTTTTATATAATCTCAATTATCCCTTTGTAATCTCCGTAGTACATCTGCTGATACTGTAAATGACATTCTGACAAATATCAGCAATCAGTGGCCACAGCAGGAGGTTGATCCCTGTGCAAGCTTTTACCACCATAACCATCTGATACACATACAAACAAACACACACTAAACAAAACACACAGAATCTCACGTTAGGAATACAAAATCACACACTTAAGGCACAAAAAGGAGCCATTTAGAATGAGAGGAGATGAAGAAACACTACAGGAACTAGCGGAACTAACTAAAGTTATTAGCCACAACACGACATTCAAACACAGGAACTTTTCACTAGAGCTACACAACAACCACAAGAGTACCACACACAGAAACGTTCACGAAGCCACACCAACACACATGATTGTCCAGGAAAGAGGAAAGTAAAGCACTGAGAGGCAGTACTAAGATATTTACTCTTCCATCAAAGTGCAATTTTCCACCTTGCGTCTCCGACGAACCCTCTGCACTCAAACTACTGTCCTGATGCACAAGCCAGCGCTGAACCACATGAGCCTAGAAGACACCAACACCACAAAGACAGAGCCAGTTAATACACACAGACACATCAGACACACATGAACACACATGGGCAGGTGAAAACACCAATTCTTGCATGGTCAAGGCTGTGGAAACACAAATAGATTGTGAAATGCTCCATTAAATGACTCATGTTAAACTTCATCCTGAAGACTAGTGATCTCAATCTGCTTCAAGGGTTGGTTCACTTCAAAATGAAAGTGTTGTCATTATTTACTCACCCTCAAGTCAAGTTCAAGAACCTTTGTTCGTCTTTGGAACACAAATAAAGATATTTTGAAAGAAAACTAAGAGTTTTTTGTGATGATGCTTGAAAACATTTGTTTTTTACAGAAGAAACACTTCACGCTGTGCAACTACTTTTAAGAATTACTTTTAAATCCACATGTGATACATGGTTTTGGGACATTTTCATGTAAAAAAAAGTGATTTCATGATCAAATGAGTTTCATACAGTATGAACCTTATAAAACCATATTTTATGAGTGTTTCACGTGTTGAATGAATAGATGAATAAATAAATGAATGGATTTGTTGATGAATGAATCAACTGAAGATGGAATGACTGATTGATTAATTTATTTGGTGAATGGGGGCTGATTGATGAATGAATTGATGATGGAAATAATTAATAGATTGATGATCAATCAATCGATCAACGAAGCTGGGAGAGAAAATATCAATACAGTATTGTATTGGAATCTGTGGCAATACTATATCAATACACTTTTTATCGATACACCATACTGTATATCACCAGTTTTTATTATACTATTTAATGAAATATTAAGATTTATTTAATATTAAATAAATTTTCTTAACAGTCCACTAGATCAGTGTTTCTCAAAAATGTTGAGACATTTTCCATGGCTGCGTTCGAAATCGCCTACTACTAAATTTAAACATACTACTCGGCTGTTAGAAAAGTACATTCTATACAGTATGAATGGAAGTAGTATGAATGGAACGCAGATGTTCTACATCCACCATTTTGTCATGATCACGTGACCTACCCGCATCAGTTGCATCACTTCACTCCCATTCACAAATTCTCTTGCGGTACATCATGGAATAGCGTAGCGTCCAACCAATGCACACTTTAGAATCTCGCCTGAAGTAGTAAACCATCCGGGTACATCTCACAGACTGTTTTTCGAATTCTATGAATTCGGACATACCACTTGGCTCGCATTCTGTTTTTAGCATACTATTATAGTATGGAAGTATGTGATTTTGCACGCAGCTCATGTCTCCTTAACCAAACACACCTGAATCAGATCATCAGCAAAGACTGAAAGACCTGATATGGGTGTGACAGACAAAGGAGACATCCAAAACATGCAGTGTTGGCGGTCCTCCAGGAATGTGGTTGAGAAACACTGCACTAGATGGTGTTGGATTTTAATGTTTTATTTTTTATTGTGAGCTGGGTCACCTTCAGCATACAGTAAGTTAGTAAAATAAAGATGCCGGCATTGCGGAATACAACATCTGCATACAACATTTATGACAAGTTACCGTTAAAATGTTGCTCATTTTGTCTGCTTGAGAATTCCAATAAAAATGAACTGAAGTCCACAAACTGAGAAATGTTGTTTAGTTAAAAGAGATGCTGCCAATGTTTTCCTTTGGGGACATCATATGATGTCAGTGCAGAATATCGTAATAGATTTAAAATTGCAATAATACTGTATCGTGATGCAAGTATCCTGATAATAATGCATCGTTGTGATTCCTTGACACTTGATAGTTTTTTTGCAGAAATGTACTGACATGATTCACATGAATTAACCTAATTAATTTTAGAGTCGTCATTTATTTTATTTTACGGTCCTATTTCACTTGTACATACTCTATTATGTACTTATATTATTTTGTAACCAATTTATTTACCTTTTAAAACCCAGTACTTAGGTACACTGCAACAACACAAATAAGCAAACTGTAAAATAAAATGCTATCAACATTTTTACCCTTAAAGGGCACTTTGTAAAGGCCACACCATTTGTAGGTGTGTTCCAAACAAATATGAACATCTGAGTCCCTTCACAAAGGGCCTTTCCAAAAATCTGTGAAGTGTATATGTCATCGTCAATTAATTTCCATGTAATCCAAGCTGACAAGTCCTTACAAGTTACATTCAGTCTATTTTGTTGTAATATATTACACACATTTCATCATGCATTTCATATGAAGTTCAAATAATCTTCAAATGTAGTAAATGTGTTTAATAGTAGATAGATACATTAGTCAACCATACAGGCTTCAAAGCAACCATGTTCCTTCAGAAGACTTGGATTAAACCACTCAATTTTTGTTGATATATTTGAATGTGCATTTTGAAGATGAACAAATATGGGTTTGGATCGACATGAGAGGTAAGTAAATGATGACAGAATCTTTACTTCGCAGTGAACTAACCCTTTAAATGCTTTCAATCATTTTGAATACAAACAAGTAAGCTAACAAGACAGCTCTATTACATGTGCAAATCAAATACAAGAGGGAGAATTACACAACAACGTCACATTTTTATTTCAATTTTGAGAGGGTGAATGCAGAAACCCAGTCGCATTAAAGGGATTCCAGCTCTGGGTGCACTCCAAGACTGGTTGCTAAGCAGTTGCTAGGAGAGCAATGACATCATTTTTAATGTTCACAGAAGCCTGCGATTGTGGCATCTATTGATGCGGGTACCACGCTGACTCCCAGCACATGAAGATGAACAAATTCTGTGACCTAAATTGTTCTGGATTTATGTTCACATAAACCCACATAATATGAGTGACATATTGCTATTTATTGCATGCAGTGAATATCCAATAAAAAGGAAATATATTATGCCTGGTGGTTATCTTTTAGCACAGCACAGTTTATGTGACAAAATAGTATGTATTTTACTGCAACACACTGGAATAATTATAATCCTAGCCTTAAATAGATGTTATACTGTGTATATAATTTAAAGACTTTGATTGAAGATTGAAAAAATGTTGCCTGATCTGATGAGTCTCGATTTCTGCTGAAACATTCGGATGGTAGGGTGAGAATTTGGCATCAACAACATGAAAGCATGGATACTGCCTTGTATCAACGGTTCATGCTACCAATTGAGCATAATGTCAATGCCACAGCCTACCTGAGTATTGTGGCTGACCATATCCATCCCTTTATGACCACAGTATACCCATCTTCTGATGGCTACTTTCAGCAGGATAACGCACCATATCGTATAGCGCAAATCATCTCAGACTGGTTTCTTGAACATGATAATGAGTTCACTGTAATCAAATGGCCTTCACAGTCACCAGATCTTAATCTAATAGAGCACCTTTGGGATGTGGTGGAACAGGAGATTTGCATCATGGATGTGCAGCCTACAAATCTGCAGCACACTCAAAAAAAATGATTCTCGCCTGTAATTGCAATTAAGCAAATAATTTAAATAAAGTTTATTTAAAAAAGTATAAAATAACTATTATTGTTACGAATTATGCTGTCTTTACATGAACTGAATGGACTCGAAACAAACCTGATCAAATTACATAAACTATACCTAATTTGTTGCAGTAATGCAACAAATGCGGATGCTGCGCATGCGCATTGATTAAAAACACAGAGGGCACGCACCTGCGC
>CAIGQZ010032312.1:7895220-7949771 GCA_903798205.1 Danio tinwini | reverse complement strand
ACACACACACACACACACACACACACACACACACACACACACACACAAGATATCGACATATACACACGCGAGACTTCGATAATGGAACAGCGAGAAGATGGAGGGAATTTAAGCCATTGTATTTCTCTGAGGTCACAAATATAGCTGGCGGAAATATTATGTTTACTTTCTATCCCGGCTCAGAAACACAACTGCACACATCATTTGAACATCCACGGCTTTTAATTTTGCTGAAATTGGCTGTTTTGTGAACGAGAGCGCGTCAACAAAGAAGAAGGTCGTTCGGTTTATGACAAGATTTGAGGCGCAAAGAAAAGGAAGGTCAAGCTGTATCTAACGCATCTAGACAGGCGTACATGGATTAGTAAAATCTGCAAGACATATGACATTAATCTGGGAAATATGAGAAAGAAACTGTTAACTTGTTTGGATTAGGGCCTGGTCTCTGAGGACGTCACAATTACAGGCGAATGGGGTAAATATTACACATCTATAAGGCTTAGCTTATTTCGGAATGCTGAATTCAAACTAAATGTGTAGAGTATTCATTGTATATCAATCAATAAATCTATGTATATGAGCTTAGCAGAGCATATTTTCACAGATATTGATCAAGGATGCGTACTTCATCTAGTATGCATACTGCATTCATCAAGAATGACAACTACTTACACTTATGATACATAGTACTTAAAATGTGCACTTTGCATTGATTTAGATGCACATTAAAAGGCAAACTACATCTACTTAGTAGTTCACAAATTTGCAGATGATTCTGAATACAAGAAAAGCTTAAATTGCTTTCTGTATAGTACATTTTATTAACACAGGCTCGTTGCGAATAACATACAGTATGAATGCTATGAGGCAGTATAAAGGTACAACTTTTCACACTAATGATAGATACAGGGATATACACTACCTGACAAAAATCTTGTTGTCAATCCCAGTAAGAGCAACAAAAAATAACTTAACTTCTAGTTGATCATTTGGAAAAGTGGCAGAAGGTAGATTTTTCTAATGAATTATGATGATGATTAACTGCATCCCAATCATTACAAATACTGCAGAAGACCTATTGGAACCTGCATGGACCCAAGATTCTCACAGAAATCAGTCAAGTTTGGTGCAGGAAAAATCATGGTTTGGGGTTACATTCAGTATGGGGGCGTGTGAGAGATCTGCAGAGTGGATGGCAACATCGACAGCCTGAGGTATCAAGACATTTGTGCTGCCCATTACATTACAAACCACAGGAGAGGGCAAATTCTTCAGCAGGATAGCGCTCCTTCTCATACTTCAGCCTCCACATCAAAGTTCCTGAAAGCAAAGCAGGTCAAGGTGCTCCAGGATTAGCCAGCCCAGTCGCCAGACATAAACAATATTGAGCATTTCTGTGGTAAGATGAAGGAGGAGGCATTAAAGATGAATCTAAAATTCTAGATGAACTCTGGGAGGCGTAATCTAGAGGCCTTTGCCTTTCATATAAGCCACTTCTGATAACAAATGATCAACTAGAAGGCAAGTTATTATTTTATGTTGTTTAAACTAAGATGAGCAACAAGACTTCTGTCAGGTGTATTACTGACAAATAATTATTTTTTTTTGCACAACACTAAATAAATACCACAAAACAACTTAACAATAATGTATATGATTTGCAATTGAATACATTTGCCTCACTTATATATGTAAAATGTATAATTTACAAAGCATTAAAAGCTAATGCAAACTTTACTAGACCAGTCAAAATTTGGCTTGTGTCTCAAAAACCCACATAACATGCATGTGAGTTGAGGTTATCTAAAATATCTAGAAGAGCTACAAAAGATAAAAACAAAAGTTGTTTAAATCGATATGCAACATACATACTAAACCACTGCACTAAGACATGTAATGTAAGTGAAATTAGTATGCACATTATTAACAGCTAACACGCACAAGTATTAAATCAGTTTATTAAATAAAAGGTTTTATTTAAGTACTTATAAGGAAAGCCTGAATGATTTGCGGTTGTGTAAAAACTTCATATGCCATAAATTAAAGCAGCATTACAGTTTTTACAGAAAAACAAAAAAAGCTACTGAAACAGTAACAAAATTAGCTTATTATTATCTCATAATGTGAACCAAGAAATGTCAATTATGCAAATTATTGAGGCAAACTTATAACAAATATTTAGATGCTGCATATTCTGAAATTTATTTACCAGGACACCGGGAGGTGCTAGGATGGTGTAAATCACTCTCAGGCATACAGTTGCTTACCTAAAAAATAAAAATCACTCATCATTCACTCACCCTCGAGTGGTTCCAAACCTTTATGAGTTTATTTTTACTGTTGTTGAACACACTCACATAAAAAATAAATATGAATAAATATATTAATAAATAATGAAAAAATATCATGAAAGTCAATGGCTACCAGTTTCCTACATTCTTCAAAATATCTGAAGAGTTCAGACGCTAAATCCTTTAAATGCCGTCTGAAATTTTCTTCTAAAATTAGCATTTTTAACAGGATCTTGTATGTAGGTTCAGAAATTTTCCCTTTTATGCCAAAAATAAGTTATTTTCATTGTCTTTAATCTGAAATAACAGAAGACTGAGAAAAATGCTCATATCCATATAAATTTCAGATGGCACTTAGAGGTTTTTGCATCTAAACTCTTCACTTTTATTGCATCCAACAGACAAAAGAAATTCAAACAGGTTTAAAACAAAATGGTAAATAAAGCCAATTATCCAATTAAACTCAAAATTCTTATTGTAAGCATTAGGGGCGTAGTGGATCTATTAAAAGTGGGGGGACAGCCGTATGAAATCCAAAAGTTTACATTCTTAATCACCTGTTTCTAAACGGTCTGTCTCTAAAAGTGAGGGTGACGTATCCCCCCATCCTCCCCGGTTGTTACGCCCCTGGTAAGAATTATCAACACAATTCTCCTGAAACCACAAGAATCATCTGTTGCATCATTTGCAGTATTCAGATAATCTAATAAGCGATAACGTGCATGCATAAAGAGCAAGAAAGACACACAGCTGGGGAGACTCATGATAAACAGGTTAAGCTCAGAGTGACGGAGCTGCTTGCAGGTTGTTTCATCTTCAAGCACAAAACAGATGAGAACTGCTCCACCTACATCTGTCGATAACACTGCTACAAAGCCCAGATGCTGAGTTTGCATGCATGTATAAGCCAGCAGCATGTGTAGGGAACAAATCTTTCTTACACTGCGTCGTCCCTGCAAGGACATTGTCGGTAAGTTATTTATTTCATCCATAGGGGACCATATGTGTGGAGCATTATATAGACCAGCGGCCATCACATATATCCAGAACTTGCGTCAATTTAATCAGCTTGTGTAATCGTAGCTTATGGGCTCCTTGGCTAATGCGTGAGACAAAGCACTTTGAGTCTAATGGACGTTGTTCTGTCTTGTGAAAGGAATGTCGATATTTCTGCACATTATGACTGGAACTGGGACCAGTAAGAGTAAAAGGAGCATGAATTATTTAGGGAAAATAAGAAAAAACAAGGATTTGTATGCAAGGCAGCATTTTTTACATTGTAGCAAATTTTCTCAATATAAACAACAAAGTCCAGATTTGATGCAAGTAAGAGATAAATTTCACAGGTTAAGTTTATTGTACGACCGAACATTGTTAGTATTAAGGTGAACAATTCATCTATGCAATATATTCCACTGAATAAATTCTTAGCCACGCCCCTTCTGCCATTAGCTTGCTGCATATGAACGATGAGAAAAGGTGTGCGAAAAATAAAACCCCGCCCCCTACTCAATATTCTGTTTCAGTTGGAAAAAAATCATCAAACAGAAATAAAAGTCTGCAGCAACTTTTGTTTCACGCAGATTTAAACTAAACAAATTATTATTTTTATCATTAACTAATTCTATTGTGCCTTTTCTGAGTAAAATACAATAAAAATGTAAATTCTTTGCATTTGTGAATTCTTTCACCATGAACTACTATTGCAGAATAATTTTACAAAATTTACAAAAGTGAATAATTGTGTGTAGTCAGATTATGAAAGGCTGTTTTTATACTGTACATATCCGAATAATCTACATTAATCATCAATAATATAATAAGAGCGTTAATCAATAATAATGATTTTGTCACATTAATATTGTTCTATCCCAAAATGACTTATAACTGATGTCTAACTTATATACACTCTTTTTTTATATACACTCTTTTTCACACTTTATTAGGTACACCTTACTAGTACCGGGTTGGACCAACTTTTGCCTTCAGAACTGCCTTAATCCTTTGTGGCATAGATTCAAGAAGGTACTGGAAATGTTCAGAGATTTTGGTCCATATTGACATGATAGCATCAAGCAGCTGCTGCAGATTTGTCGGCTGCACATCCATGATGTGAATCTCCCGTTCCACCACATCCCAAAGGTGCTCTATTGGATTGAGATCTGGTGACTGTGGAGGCTATTGGAGTACAGTGAACTTATTGTCATGTTCAAGAAACCAGTCTGAGATGATTCGCGCTGTATGACATGGCATGTTATCCTGCTGGAAGTAACCATTAGAAGATGGGTACACTGTGGTCATAAAGGGATGGACATGGTCAACAACAGTACTCAGGTAGGCTGTGGCATTGACACAATGCTCAATTGTGTCTTAATTGGTCCAAAGTTTTCCAAGAAAATATCCCCCACACCATTACACCACCAGCAGCCTGAACCGTTGATACAAGACAGGATTGATCCATGCTTTCATGTTGTTGACGTTAAACTCTGACCCTGAGAAATCGAGATTCATCAGACCAGGGAACATTTTTCCAATTTTCTATCTATCATCCAATTTTGGTGAGCCTGTGCAAATTGTAGGCTCAGCTTCCTGTTCTTAGTTGACAGGAAAGGCACCCGGTGTGGTTTTCTGCTGCTGTAGCCCATCCGCCTCAAGGTTTGATGTGTTGTGTGTTCAGAGATGCTCTTCTGCTTACATCTGTTGTAACGAGTTGTTTTTTGAGTTACTGTTGCCTTTCTATCAGCTGGAACCAGTCGGGCCATTCTCCTCTGACCTCTAGCATCAATAAGGCATTTGCTCACACACAACAGTCACTCACTGGATATTTTCTCTTTTTCAAACCATTCTCTGTAAACCCTAGAGATGGTTGTGCCTGAAAATCCCAGTAGATCAGCAGTTTCTGAAATACTCAGACCAGCCCGTCTGGCACCAACAACCATGCCACGTTCTAAGTGACTTGAATCACCTTTCTTCCCCATTCTGATGCTCGGTTTGAACTGCAGCAGATCGTTTTAAACCACGTCTACATGCCTAAATGCATTGAGCTGCTGCCATATGATTCGCTGATTAGACATTTGCATTGCAGTCGGACAGGTGTACCTAATAAAGTGACCGGTGAGTGTGCAATTTCAGTCTTTTGAGAACATTTAGTAACAGTAATTGGTTACTTTTATGTATTTGACAATTGAAAGAAAAACTAAATGAATACAATTTATAACCAAGTATGTTGAATAGATTTAGTACGCATACTCTCTTTCTCATTTAGCCTAACATAACCGTTGATTCTAAGGATGACAATCGGATCATGGAACATGGAGCTGCTATGTTGGTTTGTTTTTTTGTAGGAGAAATGGACTTAAAGCCTTTATGAAGGTTAAACAGTAAAATGCCCTTGGGAATAAATACAGTGAGATGAAGAAGTCCGTTTCTGACCCTGCACAGAAGTCTGAACTAAACCAAATTTCATACACTGTAGTGAGTATGATAATCACTGTGGAAATACAATGTGTTCTTGTGTTTTACAGTTCAAATGGTGGTCATGTAATTCATATTAGTCACTCTCCATTTAACTCTTTTTCTTCATAATATAATAACTCATGGGGATATTCGCCATGCGCCTGCTGCTTGACCCTGTGGTCAGATAAAATGTCAGTTAGGTTTAAAAAAATCTGTCAAAGGATGAACTCAACACAGTTAGACAAAAAAGAGAGAAAACTATTTCACAGTCTGTTTCCTTGAACAATGGAACACTGAATCTACTGCAAAATATGTGTAATATGAATAACAAAATAATGAAGTATGCACCTAAATACTTTAATTATGCATTAATATTCAATATGCATCTAAATTGAGTTGTGTACAAAATGCATGTAGGTCATTTTTGGTCAATGTAGCACGTACACTAAATCTACAGTATGATCCATGTAGCACAGTCAATGAGTTTCATAAATAACACTCTGAGCCTTGAATGAGTAAATGAAAAAGTATGATAAAAGGTAAATATATATTAAGATGTATGCCAAAAACAAGAACAATAGTAAGTAGTTTTCCACAGGAGCATTACTGAGTCTAAAAGGCATAACAGCTCATGTAAAAAATAAATTGCAAAAGGAAGTAATGTTGAGAGGTTCCCATTTGCGTAATTATATATCTCGCTTCATACTTGCTGTGTAAAAGGAGACAGTAATGAACACATTAATCAAATCTCGATCCAGCAGAAATGTTCAAATATCAAAGGCAAAACATGTTATTTTATCTAATTACACAAAGAGGTGTCAGATTAACGTAACAGAAACCCATAACTGTTACAATGCTTTTGACTTTTAAATCCATGTGTGTCCAGGCATGCAAAAAATGAGAAATGGACATCTTTTAATATCACATATTTTAAATCAAATCAGCCCATAATTCACAAAACATGAGGAGTCACTGTACAGGGAGTGCAGAATTATTTGGCAAGTTGTATTTTTGAGGATTAGTTTTATTATTGAACAACAACCATGTTCTCAATGAACCCAAAAAACTCATTAATATCAAAGCTGAATATCTTTGGAAGTAGATTTTAGTTTGTTTTTAGTTTTAGCTATTTTAGGAGGATATCTGTGTGTGCAGGTGACTATTACCGTTGACTATTATTATTAAGGTTACCCATTTCAATTATTTTTTTTTCACCAGTGAAACCAATATAACATCTCAACATTCACAAATATACATTTCTGACATTCAAAAACAAAACAAAAACAAATAAGTGTCCAATATAGACACCTTTCTTTGCAAGGACACTCAAAAGCCTGCCATCCATGGATTCTGTCAGGGTTTTGATCTGTTCACCATCAACATTGCGTGCAGCAGCAACCACAGCCTCCCAGACACTGTTCACTCCAGTGATGTTGCAGCTCTGAAATATGGCAAAACTGGTGGCAAGTGGCATCTTGGCAGCTGCACGCTTGACTTTTCTCAGTTATGGGCAGTTATTTTGCGCCTAAGACAACATGCATAAAGAGAATGATGTGGTCAAAATACTAATTTGCCTAATAATTCTGCACTCCCTGTATTACTTGTTTAGAAGCTTTCTGATTTGTGGTTTTCTCACTGTCATTTTTGTGTTTAATTTGTTATAGAGATGTCCACTGGAAAAGAAGGCCTGAAAACAGAGCATGAGTATGATTGTTTTTGCAGTGTTTCACAGAACTATACTGCCTTTTGTTTTAATAACTGCTTTCATTATTTGTTAATTTATTTTCTTATTTTTCATATGAATTTCAGCTATGATAGAAGAATTCAGTTCCACAACATATACACTACCTGACAAAAGTCTTGTCATTGATCCCAGTTGTAAAAGCAACAAATAATAACTTGACTTCAGGTTGATCATTTGGAAAAGTGGCAGAAGTTCGATTTTCCAATGAAACATCTGTTGAACTGCATCCCAATCATCACAAATACTGCAGAAGACCTATTGGAACCCGCATGGACCCAAGAATCTCACAGAAAAATCATGGTTTGGGGTTACACTCAGTATGAGGGAGTGCAAAAGATCTGCAGAGTGGATGGTAACATCCACAGCCTGAGGTATCAAGACATTTGTGCTGCCCGTTAAATTACAAACCACAGGAGAGGGCAAATTCTTCAGCAGGACAGAGCTCCTACTCATAATTTAGGCTCCACATCAAAGTTCCTGAAAGCAAAAAAGGTCAAGGTGCTCCAGAATTGTCCAGCCCAGTCACCAGACATGAACATTATTAAGCATGTCTTGGGTAAGATAAAGCAGGGGGCATTGAAGTTGAATCCAAAGAATCTTGATAAACTCTGGGAGTCCTGCAAGAACACTTTCTTTGCCATTCCAGATGACTTTATTAATAAGTTATTTGAGTCATTGCAGAGATGTATGAATGCAGTCGTCCAAGGTCATGGGAGTCATACACAATATTATTTCTTTTTCCACTGCACCATGACTTTATATTCTATACTGTACATTATTTCTGTTAAGTTATAAGATTTTTGTCTCAGCAAAGTCAGACCTTACTGTCCTAATTAAATAATTAAAAATCAAGGCATAATCATGTTTTATTTTGGTAAAATAAGCGCAATCTAGAGGTCTTTGCCTTTCATACAAGCCACTTCTGGTACCAAATGATTAACTAAGTCAAGTGATTAAAAACTTGGATAAGCGACAAGACTTTTGTCAGATAGTGTAAGCCTGGATCATCTAAATATCTTCCAACACCCATTTCAAGCACTGTCTCCTAAAGCGTATAGAAAAAGTAAGATCCTAAAAAAACTTTTCTTTTGTTTTCATTTAGTGATACCTATATCTCCTTTATTGTTTTATTTGTTGTATTTGTCATATATTAGTTAACTCGATAATTGAATTATGTGGAGAGCTGTTCATAAAAGCTATGTTTGTGTTTTTAGGATGGAACTTTGTCATTTTACACTTTATTCATTTAGCAGATGCTTTTATCTAAAGCCACACACACCCGCACACACACCAGGAGCAGTGGGCAGCCTTTGTCATTGTCATCACCTGTGTTTGCATAGTAGGCAAGTTAATGTGGGGGCAGAGGAAACAAAATAGGGGTGTGACCTTTTGGGTAGAGTGGTGTTTAAAAATCATTTATTATACAGCCAACTAATATGAATAATTGCTGTAGACGTATTCTTCAATGTCAGTTCATTTTCACTAATGTAGCTCAGTTTTGTTAACAGAACATACAAGTAACATACAGCTGTTTGTCATAGTATTTCAAATTCTGGAATCCAGAAATAAGTCAAGTCTTCATCCCTGACAGATATATTGAAGTTAAGCAGTGCGGCTTTAAAGGCAAATGTAGTCTTACCATATTACGACCACAAATGGTACTTAATTATAATGAATTTGGTTTAACCCTGATCTCTGAACTTATGCTGTTATAATTCACCTGTCACTCAGTGAACTCTCTCTCTCTCTCTCTCTCTCTTGCTCTTCCAGTCTGCTGCCTCTAGTGGCGCAAACACAACATTACAAAAGCATTTCCCCATACAGTAGATCACAACTAAACCTTCCAGAATCCTGGGCAACGCATCCCTTCAAGTTGGCAGGATCACCGACAGATTGGTAGCGACTCAGGCAGGGAATAAATATAGCTCAAATACTAAAGGTACTAACTGATATGTGTGACTTTACCTTCTCCTCTGTCTTTTCCTATTAGGTAACGGGACAAATGTATGCTCTCTGCTGTATGGGAATCTAGGCCAGGCCATGTGTGAGCCATATGAATTGGATGTGTGCGATTTTACACACACAGCAAGATCAGCACATAGACATAAAAGTACTGTGGGCTAATTAATACTGTGTTGACGCAGAAGTGTTACCTCAGAAGCTATCGTTTATTTAAAAAAGGACACAAAGCACCGGTGTGGCTACTAAATAATGCACTTTATGTCGTTTTTTAAAAGTTCTAGAACGAAAGTGATGTTTTATAAGCCTTTTATAAACATCTACTCGAAGGCTATGGTATGTTTAGAATCACATATTATATTCCTGTAGCATTCATTTGTATGCATGGTACATGAACTATTGCATATGATAAAATGTGTGATATATAGACACTGAGCTAGAAAGTATATCCCACAATGCTATGGGCGTAATAGGTTAGCCATCAAAAAAAAAAAAACTATTCTCACTTACTGTATGCTCATGTTGTATTAAACCCATAAGATTTTCCTTAATCTTTAAAACACAAATTAAGATATTTTTAGCAAATCTGAGAGATTACAGTTGCATAAATCTGAGCATTTTAATTCAAGTCTTTTGATTTAAGTTTATGCTCATATAAACATTGATAACTTAGTACTGTTTATAATGTGGTCCCAGAAGCTCAAGTCTGCTTGCTTGCTGCCTGCTGCTTGCTTGTCAGATTTTCACTCACACATCAAGAATGTATGAGTTTGTTTATGTACACTGATCAGTGTTTATATGTGAATAACAGACAAAGTTAAATTCTTTGTTTTAATTTGTTTATGAATGTTTTGAAGCTTTGACTTTCACATGAGCAGATTTTTCTCAGATTTTGTTAAAAATTACTTTTTACAAAACAAATTTTAGTCTTAAGGATTTGGAACAACATAAGATAATAATATCAGATATGTTTTCCATCCACCTATTTTATGTGCAATTTTGTATTTAAAAAGCTTAATGGAAACATCAAGATTTTGAAAATACATTTTGAAAATGTGCATAAAAACATATGTGCAGATCTTGGTAGGATAAACATTTGAACTATAATGAAAACACATTTAGTAAATAAATTCCAACATGTGCATAAAAAAAAGTCATTTATTTAATTTTGTTTTTTAAAGACCATGTGATAAAAATGGGTGCAATGGGACAGCATTAATGGACAAATGAGTGGACCGACCACACCGCACAAAGCACAAATGTTGTTTTGTTCTTTCTAAAATCTCTTAAGCATGTCCATCATCTAAGCGTTTCAATGTTACTACTTTTTTTAGAACTTTATCTCCAAACGCATTCATTGTGTTCTGTCTTCCGAGGTGCAATTAATTTATTACATTAAAAAATTCCCACAGTAGCTTCTTCTAACAAGAAAAAAACGGTGCTTTATTTGCAAATGTTTTATGCGATATTCGATGAATCTTTAGATAGAAGCATAGCTAATGATGCCAGAATTTTCACTTTTGGGGTAAACCAATGTTTACTCGTTTAAACATTTAAATTTGAGCATCACAACAAATGCTTTTCTTTTCTCAAGCCATTTTATACATTTCTACACAACATTAGAATTAAAATGTAAAATAAAACATATGATGACAAATAAACACCACTGGCTGAATTAATCATACCTGCAATTAGGTCATGTGGCATACTGCTTTAAGTTAATTCATAAAGTTTCAGTATTCTCATCCCATTGGAAACACAGTCAGATTCTCTGCATCTCACACTCTGAGTACTTGACATCATTTTTCTCTGGACTTCACCTCAGGGATGTGTAAAAGTCACAACACGACGGTTTGTCCACCAACAGCTGAGATCTCACAAGGCTACAGACTGTCCAAAACACTGAGAGCTCAGCAAATCTGACATGTTCTCAGAAGCACAATAACACCACATAGAGCAATGGTTGGCAATCCTTATTGACATGAAGTGGCACTTTTAATTTATAATAGCAATGGCTTTGCCACATTGACTTAATAGAAAAGGAAAATCACTTGGTGATGATACATTTAAAAGTTGGCATGAAATAAAAATCCAATCTACTTTGTTAATGTTTGTTATAGATCTTAAGGCCCCAGTATACAGTAAAACGAACTGAAATGATGTAATTTAAAACAAAAATGGTCAAAACTAAGTTGTTTTTTTTGTTTATTTCAGCAGTCCAAAACAGCTCACCAAATCGAACTTTTTGGGGCAGTTTATTTTGGCTCCTAAACACCTTTGAGCTGCTATTGGTCTGTGGCGAGACTATGTAAACATAGGGCATTTTCTGAAACTCTGCGTTCTTTGACATGTGGTTTCTTCTGCTCCATTTGTTTCTCATTTAACAGTGGTCAGGCATGAGAACAACATCCAACACAACAGCACTAGCCACATAAATACAATGAAAAGTCGCTTAGCAGAGCTGGTGCAGATCTATCTGCACCTGTACAATCGCTCACTGAGAGAATACACACTTCTTTTCCATGAGAGAACATACGTGGTCTGTCTGTAAAAAAACAAAACAAAGATGTGGTGGTGCTTCTTGTTGAGAAGCCTGTTTTCCAGAATATGAAACTGTTTGTTCAATTCAATTCAATTCATTTTTATTTCTACAGCGCTTTTACAATGTAGATTGTGTCAAAGCAGCTTACATAAGTTCTAGTAAATTAAAACTGTGTCAGTCCAGTTTTCAGAGTTGAAGTTCAGTTTAGTTCAGATCAGTGTGGTTTAATTTTCACTGCTAAAAGTCCAAACACTGAAGAGCAAATCCATCAATGCACAGCTCCACAAGTCCAAAACCAAAAGGGTTTGTTGTGCCCTTTTAATCTAGTTGAGAAAGCATAGTAGTGGGCTTCTATCCCACTTCATTCCACTTATATTTATTAGGTCTTCACATTTATTCAATCTTCTTTTATTAAAAATTTACCAAACAAAACCCAAAATTAGGATACAAATGACCCGTAGTTTCTCTGTCGCAGATCCATCGTTTGAACCACGTTAGTTATAGTGTAAAACACCCATAATGATGCTCTGACAGGGTGGTAACAACTTCTTTGGAGAAGAACCCCATAATTTCTTTGTGCAAATTATATTGTTTTACACGTACACACATTAAAAAAAATCCAATATTAGTTTGGGTAAAAACATGCACTCGTTTTCCATATAAATTTAAATATATGTAAATGGCACATATAGAGCCTATGTTTCCTTTACAAATATTATTGAAAACATTCCACATTCTATTCTAAAACATAAAGCCATTTACAAAAGCTAGCATGTATTGTAATATCATTTATAAATTGTATAAATAAATAAATAATGAGGCGATTTATTAAGAAATGAAATTTAATATTTATTATTTATTAGGAAATGAAAAAAAAATCATACTTTATTAATAATATTAATAATGATAATGATGATTATGATAATGATGATGATGATTATTGTTATTATTATTAAGTAGGATATTGTTTATTTTATTTTTTTTTTTTTTGAAAAGTCTACTTTTACAATTTGATACATGCAAACCACTGCAGAAATGTACTAATCAACAGGCCCATGTCATATACAGTACAGATACTTAATAAATAACCTACTATAAATTAAAAGCATTAACGCATGCTATGTTTTTTGTTTTCACAAGCTTTGGAGACATAATGTAAATTCCACTTTTAAATAATAGGTCTCCTATAGCTTTAGTCATGAGCCACAGCTTTGTTTAAAATTACTTCAATGTTTTCATGCAAAGGGAGCGCAATTGTAAACATGAAGATCGCTAAAACTGAACTGTAAAAGTACTTTGAAAGAAAATTACACCTAAGAGAGATGACTTTAATGCTTTTTTTATCTTTCCAAGTTTAAATGTTAGAATGTTCTAAACGAACAGGGCATAGGGGGGATAACTGGGAATAGAACACAGCCAGGAAGCAAGTGTACAAGTTTGCGAATGTTCGTTAGAACGGCGGATTGGGAAACCCCAAATCGATGAACTATGTTTGTAACGACGGAACTCACGACCTTAGTTGGCTAACGATGGTTATCAGAAATGCACCCTAGAACATTTATTAACAAAATAAAAGACAAACAAGTAATATTTCAGCTAAATAAAAGTACACAACGCTTCTCAAATAATTGAAACAATTTTAACCTCATCTCCCAACAATCAACAGCAAACTCACACTCAATTCTAGTACAATGTAAACATAAAAAATTCAACAAACAACTGATGTCTAGAACCAAGTCAGTTTCAATCTGTGAATAGGGATGCACAATATATTTGTGGCCATATTGGTATCTACCGATTAATATGAAATTTTTCCCACACTTTAGATGTTGGAAAATTCTTCTTTTTTAGAGCCCCTTGAGGGTGAGTACAATTTCATTTTGGGGTGCACCAAATCTGTTTTATTTATTTATTCATTTGCTCTTTACTTCCTGTCTGTTGTCAAACTTGCGCTCTCATTTAAACACTTCTAAAAATAAGCACCTAATTTTAAATCATTTAATATTCCTCTTAAGAAATTTACTTGTCTGGCAATGTTTATCTTTCTGTGTGCCAATAGATGAACGCGTGTGGAAGGTTACAGACTAGTCGCCACCTCAAGCTGCACAACTTTCAATAAAGCTCAAACAAACATATGCATTATGGATTAGTTGTACTATAAAGTCAGATAATGTTAGGCTCTACAAGAAACAAATATTAATAATTAGCATTTTGACCTTTTGAAGGAAATAACCCCTACGTAACATAATGTTGTCTAAATACATAATCATGAAAGAAGTTCAAGACTTGCATATGATGTCTGACTGGTTGCTCAGCATAATACTATTTTAATCAAATCAAAAATGCAACAGTATCCTCAAACACGTCCCAACTTCAATTTCCCAGACCCTGAGTAATCTCAAGGGGTCACTGACAGCCATGACAAATGCTTCATCAGACAACCCACCGAAGATTAAACCGCCAACCCTCAAGGACAGCCCTCAGAGTGATCTTTAGACTCCAGTATTGTTTTTTTTTTTTTCGTCCTCAGTGTCACTGCGTGTGTGTCAGCATCTCGGTTTGTTAATTGGAGCTACACTGACATTCTACCACCGCCGGCCACATATCTCTGCCCGATCACGTAGTTACGCGAGCACGCTGATAAATGCTAAGCTGACAGGTTTTATGAGCCTTGGTGAGCAGAAGGGAGTGGAGTCATCACCCCGCACTGTGATGATCTTGTTGTCTTCACCAGCCCGTCACGTGTACCTCAGGGTGCATGTAAACCCAAAATCTGCATGCACGCAACCATACATCATCCCATGCACATTTGCAGAAGGAAAGGTAAGCAGGCAGCCAGGGGGCTCAGCGCAGCAGAGCTCCCATAATGCACTTCAGCTGTAATGAGAATGGGCGGCAGAGGAAGGTGCAGACATTACACTCACGTTCTGCCAAAGTTCACGCTTACGGCATCGATATGCAAGATGGTGTAATATGCCGATGACAAACAATGGAGCCTGTGGCAGACGCTACCTGAATACATAAAGCATGCCGGTTTGCTTTGCTGCAGCATCAGTCATAAATGTTGTTCTAAATCCATCAAGCAGGATGTTCCCCAAGGACCAAGGGGCTACTTAACCAATCGTCTCTGTCACCCCCCCCCCCCCCCCACCCCACCAGACAAGCATCTTCCTCAAACCTGATCTGTGAACAACCAGCTCTAACTGACTTGTTAACACAATGAGTCAGTGAATGTGTGAAGATGTGTGTGTATCCTCTTCAGTGCGAAAAAATGGGAAAGGAGAAAACAGCAGAAGGCATTTTTGTTACCTTGCGTCTGCGGTCTCTTGATCGGTTCCTCTTCTTGATCTTCTCCTCCTCCTTCTCTCGCTGCTCTTGGGCAGCGAGCTCCTGTAGGTCCTTGTTCTTGCGGATCTGCTTAGCGGCTTGCGCCATGGTGCCGCTGCAACAAGCAGTGATGCGCCTGTAACGGAGGCTGTCGCCGTCCCTGCGGCGGCCAGTGCGGGAGAGGCGGTGGCGCTGTGAGCGCCTGCAAGGAGTGAGCGCCCTGCACGGCTCTAGGCAGCCAGTTCCCTCAGCAGCGCCACAAAAGAGATGATGCTGCTGCTTGCCTGCTTGCTCCTCATCCAAGCCAGATCCTTCCCCTCCCCCCTCCCCTCTCTCTCACTCTCTCTCTCTCTCTCTCTCACACCAGTCAGTCACGCAGTCCAAGGCTCAGCAGTGTAGGGATACTGCAGCAGCTCGATTTTTCTCCCTCCTTCTCTCTTTCTCACTGACAGTCTCCCATTTTCTCTGCCAACTGTTTACGGCACGTCTGTTGGTACTACTGTTGTCTTCTTTGTGCAGATCTGTAGGATATATCTGTGCACAAATTCATTCATTCTTTTCATACAAATAGTTTTTTTTCACACCATATTTTAATTGATCATTTAATGAAAATTTCATCCTGCAACTGGTTTCTAGTTTACTTTAGCATGATGCATTGAGTTGTATTCATGGTTATAACTGTAGGCATGTTTCCCCCTGTAAAGGGTATTGAGCTATAACAGCTTACCTCATAAAAACTGCATGGTCGCTCTCTCTATTTCTTTCTCTCTCTCTTTCTCTCACCAGACTGGTTTTCCATGAGAAAAGGCTCATGGATTGTTGTTTATGCAGTAATCCAGTCCATTTCAACCTGCACATGGGGGAAAGACAATGAAAGGGAGTGTATATGACAAAGAGAGACAGATTGCCACTCATTTTCTAGATTGACAAACGAACCACTACGCGTTATGTCAAGCAAAACCCAATGGAATAATCTTGAAGCCTTCGAAAGTGAAATACATTACATACACTACAGTAACAACATTATGTGTTTTACTAATGAATAGGTGGGATACAGTGTGCTATTTATTTGAGTTTTTATAACAATACCATGTAAAATGGGGGAATGCGGAATAGCAGTTATGTAAAGAGGCTCCAGTGCATTACAATTCAGAACCCATCTGAAGAGAAATGCAGGCGCAAGCGTTTGCCTCTGAGAATGATGGCTGAGTCATGTGACCTCAGACGGATCACTTATATTTATTTATGCTCGTCATGACACTAGGCTGTACATTATCCTTCATCTGCTTGATTTCACATCCTCTAATCAAATTGATCCACTGATAACCTTCTGGAAGGTAGAAAACTTTGCCACAAAATCATCAAGTCATTACATACAGTTTTTTTAAAAAAAACTATTATATGGTGTATATATGATTAGGATTTTTAAGGTGCTATTCAACATTTAAACATAAATGTAATAATAATAAATATTTGATACTGTAATCTTTTCCAGTGATTGATGTTTGTGGTGCTCTATTTCTGAAATGTGATCCACTGTAGACCTACATTTTTCATTTTCCTTTACATTCTGTATTTGCACTCTGGATAGTAACTGAACTGGGACTGTGCGTCCTCTTGTGATGCCATCAGTGTCATGATTTTCCACCTGTGGTTTCAGAATGATTAGTACGATTACATTTACAGATCAAGCTCAATCAGCTGATGAATGACTGCATCTAGAACGCTGTGTGCATTAGCAAAGCTGGTAGATTTCAAAACACAACTGACATTAAAATGAATGCAAATGTTAAATGTAGCACTGCTCTACAACTTCATTCGTTCATTTATTTTTTTTTTAGGCTTAGTCCCTTTATTAATCTGAGGTTGCCACAGCTGAATGAACCACCAACTTATCTAGCATATGTTTTACACAGCGGATGCCCTTCCAGCTGCAACACCCATACACACACATACAATTTAGCTTACCTAATTCACCTATACCATATATATCTTTCGACTTGAGGAGGAAACTGGAGCACCCGAAGGAAACCCATGCAAACACCGTGGAGAACGTGCAAACTCCGCACAGAAATGCTGACTGACCCAGCTGGGGCTCGAACCAGCAACCTTCTTGCTGTGAGGCAATTGTGCTACCCACTGCGCCACAGTGCTGCCTGCTCTACATCTTAATAAGTTTAAATTGTGCCTTCCAATATGAAAATGAATTTTTAACTTAAACAGTAATCTAACTGTGAGAATAAGCACAAAACCAAAGATTTCAGTTAACAATTCCATTGTCAAAACACAGATATGTGTATATTCATTACATTCAAAGGGGACATGAACTGAGAAATCCAAATGTTATTGATATTTTGACATATAAGAGAGCATTGCACAATAAAAAAACATCCTGTAAATTTCAGAAGTAAACTTTCTTATTGGAGTAAAAAACAGCTTATATTGAAGCCAACCTTCCAAAACAAGAACTAACAAGAAAATATATATAAACCCTGCCAATGCATAAGATGATCAATGTTACTTTTATACAGTGCTCAGTATAATTGAGTACACCCCATTTTGAAAATTAATATTTTTATCCATTTCTCAGTGAATATTAGCAATGCATTTTGGTGCATTTAAACTAAACAGATTTATTAAACAGATATATTTATTAAAATAATATTTTAGTCACCAAACATATTTAGAAATTGAAAGATTTCATATTGAAATTGAAAGTACAATTACAACCTACAAAATTTCAACTAAATTTTACAATTGTTTTGCTTTTATTGATTTCTCATTTTTTCTAAATTTGTGTTTAATATTTTTCTATAACATATAAATTTGGATGTCCTAGTTTTTGGACCGTTATCGTAAGTTATTTTGTTAGATAAGCTCCAGATTTGGCTTTAGTACTGACTAATCTAACGTATATGCACAAATAAAATATTGTATAACTTCCTATTAAAAATATGAATTGAAAAGATAGATTTGTGAGGGGTGTACTTATATATGCTGAGCACTGTATGTTTAACTTTACCCACCAATTGATGCTGTAATAAGAGAGGCACACTGTTTAAGTTACAGGATAAAAGCTGAAAATTGCCATAATTCTGACCATAACAAAAGAAAAGAGTGAATGCACTTCATTATCTAAAATTAAGTCAAATGAAGTGGCACATTATGGAGCTTTGTCTTTTATTCAAATTCATTGTCAGTTCAAATTCATAGTTTATTTTACTGTGTATATTAGGGGCTGCACAATAAATCGTTTCAGCATCGACATCGCAATGTGATCATTCGCAATAGTCACATCACGAGTATACGCAATTTTAAGTCTAAATTATAATTCATTGTTTGCATGTGTTTTTGATGCTTGTAATTGTATTATGACCTTAAAAGCAATAAGGCATAATAAATTGTACCATTTGTAACTTTATCAATCATTATTTTTATTGAATTATTTTTATCATTCAGTTACTGTACTTGAATACTGACTTGGAAAATGATTAAACACTTTTTCAATTGTATCTTTTTCTTGACTGTATTGATAAATTATTATGCATGAAAACACTCACAACACATGCAAATACAGAAATTTAGCTTACTGAATTCACTTAAAGTACATGAGTCTTTGGATTTGTGGGGAAAACCGGAGCAAACCCACACGAACATGGGGAGAACATGCAAACTCCACACAGAAATGCCAACTGACCCAGCCAAGGCTCGAACCAGCGACCTTCATGCTGTGAGGCAACAGCGCTACCCACTGCACCACCACGCTGTCCATCATAATTCTACAAAATAAAAAAGCGGTTCATGACCCCTATGTGACAATTGACAGACATAAATGGAGTAACATGGCTGCCCCCATAAGGCGACCCATTACATTCATTCATTCATTTTCTTTTTGGCTTAGAACCGTGCCACCGTGCTACATGTAAAATTAATATTAAAATCAGCCCACTGATTCATTTAGTGCTAAAATAAAACATTTTATCTTTCAGACCCGGTGCATTCTGTTCCTCCCTTATTGGAGTTATTAAATTTTTTTGTTATATTTCAGGTTACTCCGTTATTTGGCAAAAAAGTGAATTTATGCCCATAAGCCATCATATAGATCCTGTGTTCTTGCAAAGTTTGCCATTTAAACTGGCTGCAGATAAGATAATGTACCTTGATGTAGTTGTTCCTAAGAATTCAAAGGATTTAGTTAAACAAAATTTTTCTAGGTTATTAGACAATTTAAAGCAGGACATAGAAAAATGGAGATCACTTCCCATATCAACGCAATTAAAATGGTGAGTCTACGAAAATTTTTATATATTTTTCTAAATTTACCTGTTCTTCTACCTAAATCATTTTTTAAATCTATTGATTCCATTATAATGCCTTTTATATGGGGTTTTTAAAATGCTCTTATATCCAAGACGTGTTAAAACCTAAGCATTTAGGGGGTCTGAGTTTACCCAACTTTCGTTATTACTACTGGGCTGCGAACTGCAGGATTTTAATGTACTGGCGGGATTCTTTTCCATGTATCATTCGAGCAGACACTCCTGCTTGGTTAGCGATAGAGCAAAGTGCCTTCCATTCTTCTCTTTCTGCTTTACTCTTTTCAGCACCTCTCCTTAAAGATATTCCTAAAAGTAATCTCATTCTTAACAATTATATTAAAATATGGTATCAAATTAGAAAATTAAACAAGTTACCAAATACCTCCCCACTTACTCCTATTTGTTACAATCATGCATTTAAACCCTCTCTTACAGATAAAGTTTTTGAGCAATGGCAAGATAAAGGAGTTTCCAGTGTTAAAGATTTATACATAAATAATTTTTTGCCACCTTTTCACAACTGTCTGAGAAATTCAACCTCCCCCCTTCTCATTTTTTAGGTACCTTCAGGTCAGAAACTATGTCCGTCTAAATATTCCAGATTTTGATGTTTTATCTTTAGAAAGCGAATTATTTGATTTATTTTTAAACTCTCCAAGTGCTAGGGGCTTAACCTCTTTTTTTGTTAATGCTTTTAAAAACAAAACAGATTTTTCTTCTCTTTATTTGAAAGTCGCTTGGGAAGAAGACTTAGGGATTTCAATATCTGAGACTATTTGGGATCAATGCCTTTCATATGTTTATTTATGTTCTATAAGTTCTAGACAAAATCTTATTCAGTACAAAGTAATACACAGACTTCACTATTCTAAAACAACGCTTAATAAATTCTATCCCTCGATTTCCCCCACATGTGACAAGTGTAAAGCTGCTGAGGGTACCTTAGTACATCTTTTTTGATACTGTGTTCAAATTCAGAATTTTTGGTTAGAAATATTTCATTTCCTTGATAAAGTTTACGATTGTGTTTTACTCCCTGACCCAATGATCGCAATTTTTGGCTGGTCAGATTTTCTGGAGACTCTCAACCGAAATGTACCTGTTTAGTATGGCATGATCATAGCTAAAAACGTTATCCTTTGTTTCTGGAAGAAAAATGTTAGGTCTCTTTTTTCTGACTGGCTTTATGGACTCACCTCCACTCTACATTTGGAAAGAATTTGATATACCATCTCTGGGAACTCTGCGAAATTTGATAAAATGTGGGATCCAGTCTTTTTTTTTTTTTTTTATAAAACACCATAAAGACTAATAATGTTTAATTTCTGAAGATTTGTAAGTTTTTTTTCTCTCTTATATCCATTGCTGTCTTTTTGTAGGTTGTATGGATGTCGCCATTTTCCTTTGTTTCATGTTTTATTTTACATTTTGCACAGAGTATTGTTTCATGATGGGTTTGTCTGTCTGTTCTTTGTTTTTCTGTCTGCAAAAATTATAAAAAAATATATGTATAAAAAAGTAACATTTTTCATAATAAGCATTAATCTGTTACAGTGTTCAGGTTATGATTTAATATAATACATTTTTATTTTCAAGATACTATATGGCATGATAATAAAAGCCCAAATATATCCTATATATCATACAGGTCACATTTACAAAATTTAGCTTACTAGTTTGTTTATTTATAAAGCGCAATAAAACAACATTGAGCTGTACAAACCTAAAAGCAAATTATCAAAAGTAGACAGCAACAGATAAAACACATCCAACATACCACACAGCATCAACGATAAATAACAAGGGGTAGTTTAAGTTTTTCTATGAACAAAGATTCATTGGAAATTGTTCTAATGGACATAGTAGCCCAACATTCCACATTTTAGGAACTACTACAGAGAAAGCTCGATCTGCTTTTTCTTCTTTTCTTTTTTCTCTATTTACAAAATTTACTCAATTACTTCTTGATACCATTTAATATTTAATGCATTGTGTCTGTTTGTGAAAGTCAATCAGCAGATATCGCCATCTATTGGACTCTCTGCACTACGACACGGTTGTTTCAGTAATACTACAGTTTATTGATTGATGGGGACATGAGGTCATTTCCACACATACATGTAACATACATTTCACTCTCAAAAGTAACACTCATGCCGAGTTTTTATGCACTTACGTTACGTTTGCTGTGTCCTCCATGGTGCAACTTTTTTCAGTAATGTTAGTTTTTGTGTAGGCTATAGTACATACCTCACTAAACCAAATGTGTATGCTTAATAGATTTTTTATTAATCAAACTTATTTATGTTTTCCAGTGTTTTGAACAATATTGGCTGTACATATCTTTTGACACTGGCTCAGCAGATGTGTGATTTTCAAAGACGACCAATGTTTTAAAAACAAACGATGACAAGTTTGCGTATTGCAAGTTAGATACAAACGCCTATATAATAATGTGTTTAAGATTTAAGAAATGTGTTTTCGGATTACTTACAGCACGGTGTTAGATCTGCCGGTATCTCGGTTTCAGCAGGTAGACAGCTTGGCGCGATTATGCATTCACAATGGTATGAACCATTACAGGGGTGGTCAAATGTATATTTATGTGATGTATTATTCTAAGTATTAACTATTTTTAAAAGCAGATCATTGCAAACTATTTAGCACTATTTGAAGAGTTGAATCCCCCTCTAACTTAAATGATTTGACATCCTTTAGGGGATCAAGCGTTAATTATCCCCCCACCTCCCCTCTATCAAGTTTAAGTACATTCAATTACATTCAAGTTTCCTTTTTATATATATTAATTGTAATTTACACATTTATGCTTCAAATATCAACTAATCTGCAAGTTTAATCATTTACAATTCTTATATATTTATACGTACACTGTAGCCTACTTTATAGGCCTACACATATTTAGCAGGCAACATAAAACAGTTAAACTGCAACACTAAGTGATGAAGAACATATGATGTGAGGGACACTTCACTAGAACATATATATGCATGTAGTTATATTTATACATTTTTATTAGCTTTAGGGTTACATTTAGGGTTAGGCAAAAATGTCTCCTTTTTTGTCTAATTACTGGTTTCTACTGTATGATGGGCCATGTTCTGTTTAAAGTGTTTATTTTCTTCACACTTGTCTCATTTTATATTTAAGCTTTGCTAATAAATAATTAATAATTAACATTCTCTGATGCCTTATTTATTTGTTTGTTGGTGTTTAAATTTGAGACAACATTGCTTTGAAAAGGACAGTTTAGCATACATAATAGTTTATTAGGATTCCTGCACTGTAAAAATGTTTAAGCTGAATCAAATTAACCTTATGAGTCCATTGAACGTATGTTAAACTGACTTAAAACAGCTTGTGTAACCTATATAGTAAGAACATGCTTAGCTTAGTTTAATGAGTTGCAATGAACTGTCAGGTCTAACTGGTCATGTAATCATTAAGTGTGTATATAAACACACTGAACAGAACTTGCTTTAGGTTTCCTGTAGGACTCCTGCAAGTTTCCCACATAGGATTCCTACAAGAGTTTTGCACTTTTCCTGTATTTTTGCAGGAGTCCTGCATGTTTCCTGCAGGATTATGTTCCCTGGAGAAATCCTACAGAAAAATGGTCAAATATCTGTGGGAAATGTGTAGGTATGTGATGTACTTACACAAAATGAGGAAAGTGGTTGCCCTGAAAAATGAAAACCTGAAAAACCTCTAGACTTAAGTGAGCTACTTAAGAATCAAAGAAAAGAGTTGTTCTAACAGTTGTTCTAGTTTGCAATGCAATAGATTTCTTTATTAATAATGTTTCTCTCAAAATACATCAGAATACAAGTGTAGTACAATACAAGTTTAAAACAGTTTGCCTTTAAGCTTAGCAGGTTTCCTATTTATTTCTCAGAAAATAGCATTGCCTAACTTTGCAACAGCTAATCTAATCAGGAAGGGTTGCTCAAACATGGTAAAGGTTTAATTTAGTTTTGGTGATAATTTACATCAGGCAGTGTTACAGGTTGTTCAGTCTATGACCACAGTGGCGTAGACAGTTTCTGAATCAAACTTTACTGCGGGAGCAGAGTTTTCACCAGCACCTGAATGACTCACGGTGGCATACAAAAGCTCATCTTCCACTATCTGTGGGAAAGCATGTAAAGGTTTTCTATCAATCTACAACTTATTTAATTTTCTTTCTTTTTTTAAACATAACAGAGTTAGAAGAATTTATCCATAGGCCTACCTGTCCTTCAGCGGAATGAGAATTTGCACCTTGATTGTCTAAAAAGTGAGAAAAACGATGTGAGAAAATATCTTTCCTGGAGAACAAGAGAACAAGACACTCTGAATTCCTCCTCCCTGTTCCAAGGACACCTGTTGAGCCTCTACAGGCTTACACACACACACATGTACACAGCTACAGATAGGCAATCACTGCCTCCCCCCACATCACCTTATCACCCCCGGTGTGGGTTGGCGGGTCTGTGACCAGCGACAGGACCAGATGGCTGTTACATATACTGTATCTGACTATTCCCTGTTCCCATGCCCTGTTGAGATGTTATGTCTGTCTACGTGTTTACGTGCTTGTTGCTGGGGCTTTCCCTCCCCCCTGATCTCACACTGCCCTTCAAGGATAGTCTGAGAGGGGCTTTTTTTTTCGCCTCCCTCTTCCCTAAATCTTATTTATCGTATCTTTTACCGTATCTTATTTCCTCTTTCTAAAAGCTAGCTCTCATCTGACCTGTCTTCCACTGAAATGTGTGATGTTTGTGTATGGTCTGAGAGGTCCAATTTCACTACATGTAAAAGTGTATATGACTAATAAAGGCTTTACATTATCATCATCCTAATCATGTTTGCACAAAATCTGTATTTCTGCAGATAAAATAAACAAACTCACCGTTGTCCATTTCTTGAGCTCTGTAAAATCAAAGTATAACATTTATCAAATCACCATTTGCCAAATATTTAATCAGAATTCGGTATATAATAACACACACTAACCTAGCTGAATATAGTTTTTTCCCATACCCTAAAATCAAATGAATAAAATTGTGAATTAATATGTTATTGAACATATCAGGCTGTAAAAAAGTATTTGAATTGATCTATACTGCACTCTCAGAAATAATGGTAAAATTGCTGTCACTAAGGTCAGGTGGTGCCTTTTCAAAAGATACACATTTGTACTTAAAGGGTCCATATACTGTAGCTACTTTAAAATTTTAAGAGTTTGTTTTAGATTTTAGGTACTAATATGTATTCTTGAAGTATTAATAAGGGCTCTTTAGTTATAAATGTGTATCCTTTGAATAGGTACCACCCCAGTGACAGCTCACGCTGCCGATTTGAATGTTATCACTCGATTGAATGGGCATTATCAGTGGTTATCAGCTGATAGATATGGGCGAGTAGGTAGGCTACTGGTAGGCTCAAAAGGCTTTTATCATCTAATTACATGGTTAATCAGCTCACATACAGCTGCGGTCAGAAGTTAATGAGAAATATTTATTTTATTTATTAAACTTCCCAATATTGTATTTTATTAACATCTACCCAGACCCCAATCCTAAACCCAACCGTCACAGCAATGTAAAAACAGATCTGGATCTGGAGCCTTCTCTATTAGTATAGCTGATTAACCGTGAGAATTATTTATTCGTTCATTCATTTTGTTTTCTTTTCAGCTTAGTCAATTTTTACACAGCGTACAAACATGCATACACACTCATTTACACACAGATACACTACGGACAATTTTAGCTTGCCCAATTCACCTACACCACATGTCTTTGGACTTGTGGGGGAAACGAGCATCCGGAGAAAACCCACGCGAACACAGGGAGAACATGCAAACTCCACACAGAAATACCAGCTGACCCAGCCGAGGCTCGAACCAGTGACCTTCTTGCTGTGAGGCGATCCCGCTACCCACTGCGCCACCATGACACCCAGAATTATTTATATTATTTATTAAATTTTACATTAATTGTATTTTATTATCGTCTACCCTTACTAAAACCCTAAACCCAACTGTCACGGTAATGTAAAAACAGATCTGGATCTGGAGTATTCTCTTATAATATCTGATTAATCATGTGGATAAATGATTACAGACTTCTGAGCCTACGCAGAAGGCCCCTACTGGCCCATATCTATCTGATAACGCCCTTTCAATCAAGTGATAACATTCGAAGTGGATTTCTGAGAGTGTATAAATAAATTCCCGATTGGTGCCTATAAACCCACACCTAAAATATTTAGATTAAATTCACCAGTAGACACAAATCTGACCAAAAATACATAAAAATATAATTACCTGTCATTTGTGGTTTCTTACCTTGATTTCTGGTTATATAGATTATACATATGAAGACAATGAGGAAAGAGAGCAGAATCAAAATCCCAGATATTACCATGAAGGCAAGAATTCTTTTACCAGAAAGAACTATAAACGAAAACAAAAGAAGAAAGTTAACAAATGCTAATCTGTCTTCTATATCTAGATAAGTGTTTAATTGTGAATTAACATGTCATTTACGTATTCTCCACACTGAAATGGTGACATTTTGGCTCATGTTGTCATCAGGTTTGCTTGTACACTGGATGGTAACAGTTGTTTGGAGCTCCCCAGTTTTTCCATGCAGTTCATCTCCCCTGACTGTGAATTTACAGCAGTTTCCAGTGGAGTTTTGATGACTAATGGTTTTTGAATCAGCAAAGAAAAGGCAGTGTGATATGTTCTGATTATGGTTACAGCAGGTCAGATCTGTCGAGTCACTGAGAGTCAACACTCCAGCACTAACCGATAAATCTGGGTGAATGAGAGATTGAAGAATTTTAGAAACATATAATCATGTAATAGTGATTGAACTTTTTGTTGTTATATATATTGTGAAAAACGTTTGCCCAGTGTAAGTCAGTACACCCTCTTTGGAAATAAAATTTTTTATCCATTTCTTGTGAATACAAAACAGTTTTATTTAATTGTTATACACTCTCAGAAATAAAGGTACGCCAGCTGTCACTAGGGTGGTACCTTTTCAAAAGGTACACATTTGTACTTAAAGGGCACATATTGGTACCTTAAAAATATATATTAGTACCTAAAAAAATTTAGAGGAACACTTTTGTACTTTTTAGGTACTAATATATACCCTTGAGGTATTAATATTGACCTTTTAGGTACAAATTTGTACCTTTTGAAAAGGTACCACCCCAGTGACAACTGGTGTACCTTTATTTTTGAGAGTGTATTAGAGTGTTGTCACCAAATACTGTATGAAGAAAAAAAAGTGCAGTTTAGAATTTTCTTCTACAATGAGCATTTTCTCTGCCTCTTATATGTTCAGATATTTCATGGTAAAAGTGATTAAAATAGCCTATTCTTTGCCATAAAAGTGAAATTACTGAATCAAGACATAGAAGCCTGGGAAAAATGCTAATTTTAGAAGAAAATTTCAGGTGGCACTTTAGAGGTTTTTGCATCTGAACTCGTCATATGTTTAGGATTAAAAAATCTAAGTTCAAATGAGGTGTTGCCGTAAAATAGTTTACACTGTACAGTACAATAGTGTATTGTTTTACAGTATACACTGTAAAAAATCTCCATGTCTTATTTTTTTGGTCAAATCAAATGAACTTTTCTAGTCATCTCAACTTAAATCAGTCAAACTGAACAAAAATAATGCTGTTAAACTTTGAATAGCTACAAAAGATTTAGTAGAAATCTGATTAGGTTACAAAAACATTTGTTGTCATTATGTTTTGTAATTAGATTTTTTTTACAGTGTACAATTTCTGTTTTCTCCTGGTACATTCATTGAGGTGTTCTCGTTTTTTGGACAGTGTTCCTAAATTGTTTTGTTACAGTTGTTGAAATTCTGCCTCACTTGGGTTCACTGTAAAAACAATGCAGGGTTCCACACAATTTTTTCATGTTGTCCCAACACAAATAGATTAAGTCAACTTACAAACCTATACATTTAAGTAGATTGAACATAAAAGAATTAAGTTGTCCCAAAGAAATCTCAAGAATTGTGTTGTCCCAGCTCATTTTAAATAAGTATGAACAAGCAGCATAACCTTTTTTTGAGTATACACTGTAAAAAACGCTGGATTCCAACTTCCACACAATTCCTTCATTTTGTCCCAACACAAATTAAGTTAACTAAATCGTTTTTACAAATTTAAGTGGATTGAACATAAAACAAATAGGCTGTCCCCCCAAAAAACGTAAGAGTTGTGTTGTTTCAACTCATTTTAAATAAGTAGCTTGAACAAGCAGCAAAAAATTTTTTGAGTGTATCACTTGCCTATTGTAAAAACAATAAACCAATTTTGCACAAAATATCTCAATGATCCCATACAGAGAAGGAGTTTAAAAGAAACATGGGCGCACTGAAAAAAGGATGTCTGCAAAATTGTTGCAAATAATTTAAATGTGTTGAATTTAAACATAGAAATTAAATAAGGAATGTTCAACTTAGTTTGTTTAAATTTAGCCTAAATAAATTGTTTACAACCTCTTAACTTAAAAAATGAGTAAATCCAAGGAATCATCTTTGAATAATTTTTTCAATGTGTGTTTCTAAGAATTTTGTTATAAGTTGTACTCATTTATGCTGGAAAATTCCTTAAAGCCATAGTTTTGATGGAAAAAATCTGTAAAACGTAAACTTAGAATTCCACAAACAAACATCAGAACTCTGAGTTCATATCTTACAGTTCATGTCTGACAAATCTTAAGAAACATCAATTGAAATAAACATCATTTAGTGGATGAAATAATAATATTTTTTATTATCATTAATAATAATTTATTATTATTATTATGAACCTCATCATTCTTAAATAGCCTAATAAATATGTATAATTTAGGCATAAAAGCCAACAATTAATAAAAAAAAAGATTAAATAAAAGAATAGCTTTTGCAGCAGCCACATACCTGCATTTGCTAATTCAGCAGTAAGACTCACTGAAAAATAAGCAGTATTAAGGGTGAGCCAAAACGTGATGCTGGTCAAACAAATGCTCAATTTAAATGTCATTAAAATGTAGTACTTACAGAATATACACAGATTCGACAGCTGGATCATTGTTTTATGTGTTCTAGCTCATACAGCAATAGAGGCTACAGTATGTCTCACACACACACACATACGGCATTAGAGGATGCATGACTGCAAATTTTTGCATACAGCTTCTTTTTTTTTCTTGCGTAATGCATTGAAAGCTCTCTGTATTACTTCTTTCCACTAGCTTATCACAAATGACAATCTCACACCTTTATTTTAACTATTTCTAAATTACTATGTCTATATTAAATCATATTTATAAAAGACTTCAGTTGGTTCAAGCAAGGAATAAATAAACTGGTTATGCTATACTGAGATGGTGATACTTCACTTGTGAAACTGTCCAGTTTATACATGGACCATTGAGCAACTGAATGAAAGGAAACAGATGGCAGATCTTCTCACTTGCAGGTTTGAGAAGGTATTTCAAACCACAAACTTGTCATGCAGCAAAATAAAGCATTTAGCCATTCTGAGACTTTTGTATTAATTCTGTGAATGTATTTTAATTTTAAAGGGCTATATTTAAGAATTTCAGTGAATTACTTTTTATATTGCCAATGTGTGGACAGCTTGTAATGAAACCTCAAAATTGACACCTTCCCTGACTTCCTATGACTGATTAAGTAAAGAATGTGATGTTTCTGGACACTTCCATTTGATGACACATTAAAAATGTTTTTAAAAACCTCATACAGTGTTCAAGATAACACTCTTACTAGATGTTTTTATTGGCATATCTGGTTCCATGAAGAATCTTTAACATCCATTAACAATGCCACTTCACAAAAGGTTCTTAAAAGGGTTCTTTCACTGTAAAAAGTGAGTAGTATCAAGTGAGTAAATTCGTTGCCTCAAGTTGACTTTTGTTTAAAAAAAAGTAAGTAAACCCATTGTCTCTTTGAATTGTTAAATTGCCTTATTTTTATGATCATAGTATGTAAAAAATGTTGGGTTCAACACAATTCCTTTATGCTGTCTCTTTGGTCCCAACACAAATTAACTAAATGAATTTTTCCAATTTAACTGGATTGAACATAAAACTATTAAGTTGTCCCCCCAAAAATCTTTGGATTTGTGTTGTTTCAACTCATTTTCAATAAATAGTTTAAACAAGCAGCAAATGTATTTTTTTCAGTGTACATTTACTTAAAAAAGGAGTAAAATCATTGTTTTAAAATTATTAAATAAATTAACCATGTGTATAATTATAAGTCAGCAGGTTTACACCCTTTTTAAAGGTAAAGTCAACTAATCGCTTTTAACAGTGTAAATTAAGAAAAAAAAGATTCTTTCAGAAACCTAAAATTATTTAAATTATGCTTAAAACTGCTATATAAAAACTTATTTTTGGAATCTTAATTTTAGTCTTAATTTTGTCATTGTTATGCCAGCCACATGAGAAAACGTAACTATTTTACCTTTTGTGTTTCAAGAGTTCACACTTAGCTGATGATTTACAATAAGTTTGTTTGGCATGCTGTCTCAGGAGAGAGGCCTGAGCTCAAGGAATCCTCGAGCTCAGGGCTCCCTCCCATTCACAGGGCAAGAGGAGAGATTGAGCTCAGGTAGATCTCAAAAACTCCCCGGCTGATGTGGCTAAGATAAACTACTTTAAGAAGAAAAAATACTGGTGCTGGGAGCTAGACAATATAGTGCCCATTTGGCCTAGTCTGTTTACATGTGACGCATATCTTTGGATGGTGGGAGGAAACCGGGGGAAACCCATGTGGAGAACATGTAAACTCTGCACAGAACGCCAACCGGCCTGGCAAGGACCTAAGCTGGTGGTGTTCTTGCCGGGGGGAATGCCATGTCACCCAATCTAGGTGAGAAGGGGGGTTTCTTCCAGATAAAGATAGTTGTGGAATGAAGTCTGTGGTTATTTATAGTGACTTAAGAATCATATGAGTGGAGGATCATGATTACCTAATGCGGGACCGGCTGTGGTCAATCATAAGCATGTCATCCTCTTAAAATTAGTTTATAAATAAACTTCACTTAGTGGCTAGTTTGTGTGAATTTTTATGAGTTCAGCAGGCCTGTAGCATGTTCTGAAGTCACACCGTACCAAATTCGGCATCCCAAACTCTAAGTGAGGAAAGTTGAATGTGCTGGCCAGTTTGTTATTTGTCTAATAAATTTAAAACTTAGATTCTTAGTTTTGTATTTTTAAAAAGAAGTATTATTTTCATATTTTTTAATTCTAGCAAATCTTTAGTGAATGCTTTTGTTAACATAATATCAAAAAATGGGGTTACAATGACCATCCGACAAGCTAATTTAAGCACAAAAATAGTGCTTGTTACTAACATGCAGTATTTAAACCTTATAATTAAATAAAAAATAAGACAAGTAACTGCAAAAAGGGCCACTTTTTGAGAAAAAAGAACCACCCCTTTCACCAGGCTGGCTACGGGCCTGTTCAGTCATACAAAAATGTAAGATTTTAAAAAGGATGCGTGGCACCCAACCCCACCCCTAAACCCAACCAACATTAGGGGATAAGCAAATCATACGAATTAGCCACTAAAACAAAAAGTTATGAATTGCTGTGAGATTGTGTTGGTCATGCTAAAACCATAGCCAGATCTATACTGTATAGTCTAGTCTTAAAGATACTTTATAATTATTTAACTAAAATCGTGTCATGACTTCATTTGTCAACATGTCAGTGAATTGCAAAGCTTGTGGAAACATATCCATATATTTGTGTTGTTTATTAACTCCAATCAGAAACAAGCAATAGTAAAATCAAGAGCAAACCTTATCACATGAGCAATAAGTTTCTGGTGGTTCACTAAATTACTACTGGTGTCACTAATAACGAGACTGAATTCTACATATAGCTCCATATTTTGAATTTGAAGCATTGCATCTACGAATAAAAACAACAAACTGCAGATAATAGATTTGAGTGTTTTATTACCATGTAAAGCTGAAGTTAAAAGTCATCAGGTAGTTTCAGCCACTTACGAAACAATCCTGTGAATGGTAAGTGTAATACAGTCACAGAAAGAATAAAATGCATAAAAGGTACATTAATTACAATCAAAAAATGCATGAAAAATTAAATAACAGCTTTACACGAAAACAGAATCATAGAAACCTTTGTACCTTATTTACCTCTAAAATATATATCTTCTAGGAATAAAAATTCTGTGGGTTTGTTAATACTATGAAAATGTAGGCGTTCATAAAGTACAAAGATGTTCCTGTGATAAACACATTCTTGATGGTGTAAAGTAAAACTAGAAGCTATACAAATATATTATTCTGAGGTTCCTGGTGTAGTCGTGTTTGTATCTGGTTTTGTGTTGAGATCTAAAGCAGTCAGGGCTTCATCCAGCACACCGGACGGCGAGTCCTCTTTGGCTAGCAGGTTACTCTTGCGCAGCTGACAGGCTTGCTGGTAGGGAGGCCGAATTGGAGGTTGAGTTGGTGGTAAATACTGATACTCTTTGCTAGAATCAAGCTGAAAACAAAAAATTCATAATGTCAGACCACTCTTAAAGAGATAGTTCACTCAAAACTGTATATTCTGTCATCATTTACTCAGCATTCACTTGTTCCTAACCAGTTTGACTTACTTTCTTCTGTTGAACACAAAAAGAGATGTTTTGAAGAATGTTGGAAACGGGTAGCCATTTACCTCTATAGGGTTCCCACTCTAAGCAAATCATCAAATTCCCTGACTTTCCCTGGAATTTTACTGACTAAAAAGCTGAATATCCATGACATATAATCTACAGAAAAACAGGCAGATGTAGTGTTGAGCAGAATTATCCCTCCAGAACTTTGTGATTCTGCAAATGCTGAATTTAACAGAAAATCAAGCAAATAGCACAAAATTTAGAGGAGCTGGTAATTTTTGGTCACACTTCACAATACGGTTTCATTAGTTAATGTATTTATGAATACAGCATTTATTAATAATAGTTCATAATTTACTAATGCCTTTTTAAAATCCATATTCATGCTTGTTAACATTAATTCACCATGAGTTAACATGAACAGTTATGTATTTCCATTAACTAACATCAACAAATACTGTATTAAATGTATTGTTCGTTGTTTGTTCATGTTAGTAAATGCTTTAACTTTAACTTATACAACCTTATTGTAAAGTGTTACCCAACTTTTGTAATTATCACAGATTTTTCATAGATGTTGGCCAGCCAGGACACTGTTTATGGTTTTATATTAAATAACATTCTAACATTACATTATATTATATTAATAATATTATACAACTACTACAAGTTGTCACATATACATATTCTCCTTAGGTGTGTGACCTGCTTTATATACATCATGTCACATCATTGCAATGCACATTCAGCCACAGAAACACAAAAATACACTCCAATTTTTAAAATAAGGCACTGCAAAAATTTGTCATTTTAGTCTGCGATAAAGGCTTAACCATTTTCCACAAAATCCAGGAGGTACTGGTTAAGGTCTGAGCAGCCAAAAACCAGCCATAAACTGTATTTTAATGGGTAAAGCCTTATGACTGCATTTGAGTGCCGGTTGATAAGGCAAAGGAATAAAATGGCTGTGGAAAATAGCCTGAACACAACAATGGTCAAAACACGTTATAAAAAACACGCTACAAAAAAACTTGGACTTGACTTGGACTAATAAATGCATTAAGTACCCTAACTTTTAAATAACTAGAATAGTTCTTTCAAATTGCAATGATATTATAGACATTCCATGGGAACCCTGATAGTAGGAAAAATATATACTATGGAAGAAAATGGCTAGAGGTTTCCAACATTCTTCAAAATATATTTTGTGTTAAGAGAAAGGAAGAAAAAAATCCGTAAAAAGTGATTTAAGAGAAGCTGATGTTCACCTGAAGAGGATATGTTCTGTCTGAATCAAAGCCACTGAGATCTCCACAAGCAAGGAAAGGGACTATTATTCGGTTTGGTCCCTCTAACTGGTTAAAGTCGACATCTGGAGGGGAAAAACTGCATTGTATTGCAAGAGAAACACACTTGCAAACACAATGAACTTAACACGAGAAATAAAGCACAGATGTCATAAAACTTTTAAGTAGAGCTGCACGATTTTCAATAAATGAACAATCACTTTTTTTGTTTAAATCAGAAATCATAAAAATGGCAATCACAAATAATTTGAATATATCAATCATTAATTTATATCAGCTGAATGACTTGATTTGATTTGTTTAACAGCTGGATTTTTTAACAAATATAGTGAATACACGATTAGTGAGTGTAATTTGATGTCAAAGGTGATTGACTACAAAAACTGTAAACTCGTATCTCAGTATTTCTGCATCAATTTGAATGTTTATTACACAGAAATAACCCTATTTTGCGGTGAACTAAAAGCTGAAGTGATTTCATAACTATAGGTGTCAACTGCAGTACAACGCAGATCTGAATATCTGCTGTGATTGTATTTGTATAATTTGTATTTGTATATATTTTTAACATAGTCAACTGATTATCATTTAGAAATAATTTGTTTATTTATTTCTGCATGTTTAATGCCATGTCAGCAGCATTGGCTATATTCATGGCAAAACCTATACTAAATATACAATTCCTAACATGCAATCATATTGGTTTCTTAATAAGCATTCATTGTGCAAAAGACATACAAACAACGCTCATACAAATATTCCAAAATTCCTTCAGAAGACACCTTTTTAAACATTTCCTGAATAAAAACATTCTCTAATATCATTTATATATACACATTCTATTAAAATATGTTTTTCATTTAGAAATAAGACTGTGTGGGTGTTTGAATTGTGATTACAATCTTTTTTCAACGATGAACTGTGCAGGCTCTACTTTGAAAGGCCAATTTTAAAGAAAGTTACCATAAGAGTGATCCAGTAAAGGGTTAGACATGTTGGGAACGTAACCCTCAGGTGGAGAGTAATTCTGACACACCACAAATGCCTCTGAGGATGGGCCGGGGAGGAAAAAAAAAAAACAATAGTTAATATTCCTAACACAATCTCACCTTCCATCTTTTTCTGAAATGCGACTCACCAATGCTAGAGTTGCGGCTGCTGGGTGGTTTGGCACAGGTCACAAAGCTAAAGAAGATCTTGAGCTGCGAGTACAGCAGGGTCACATCCTTCCCTCTGAAAATCTATTCAGAAGAAAGAGATTAACAAGTTCAGGTGAGAGTATTATGTGTTATGGAAAATAAAAGGCTACCGGTATCACAAAATAAATTAAATTTATAGAAAAATGTACTTTAGGTCACTCGCTTTACAAACAAATGCCTAAAAACTAACTTAACAATACTCAGAAAATTGACTTAAAAAAAAAAAACAAAGGGATTTTTTTTTTTTATAATTATTTTTTCGGGGTTTCACCTTTATTCGATAGGGAAGTATAGAGAATTGACAGGAAAGCATGGGGAGCAGAGAGAGAGAGGAAGGATCGGCATAGGACCGCAAGGCAGAATCGAACTCGGGTTGCCGTGAGCACCGGAGTGCAAGTGTCGACCCACTAACCACTACACCACTGGCACTTTTGGTTTTACAAAGCTTTAATTTAAAGAAAATTTACAAAGCTTTTATAAATAACACTTTTCTATAAGCAGGCTTATAACAATAAAATGACATCAACAACAATAATCATTCATTTAATCATTTTCTTTTCGGCTAAGTCCCTTTATTAATCCGGGGTCGCCACAGCGGAATGAACCGGCAACTTATCCAGCACGTTTTTACGCAGCGGCTGCCCTTCCAGCAGCAACCCATCTCTGGGAAACATCCACACACACTCATTCACACTCATACACTATGGACAATTTAGCCCACCCAATTCACCTGTACAGCATGTCTTTAGACTAAAGGGGAAACCGGAGCACCCGGAGGAAACCCACGAGAACATGCAAGAACTCCACACAGAAACGCCAAATGACCCAGCCGAGGCTCGAACCAGCAACCTTCTTGCTGTGAAGCGACAGCACTACCTACTGCGTCACTGCGTCGCCAACAACAATAAATAATACATAAAATAAGATTAAAACCTATAACATTTTAAGACTTGTTTTTATAAATGTTCTGTTTAAAGGATTTATTTATTTTTTATTAATCTATTAATTTATCATCAGGGTTCCCACTGTTTCACAAACAGATGATTTTTGAAGTAAATCAAATTCAAAATCAAAATCAAGCACCATTGTAATTCACACCTCCAGCAAATGTAGCTCCATTAAAGTCCTTACTGTGCTTAACATTTCACTTATACTTAATATTTACATCAAAAATGTCAGAGTAATGATTTTTGAATGTGTCATTTTCAAAACATTGGACTGTTTTAAACAGTCATGTTCACAGAACTGTAAAAAAAAAATTTTTTTAAATTCCAAACTGTTAATGTTCAAACGCAGTTTCTGAAATATTTATAAAATGTGCATTATTTATCATAGTTCTTGTACAAGATTTTAATTTAAGACTTTTAAATTAAGAATATCTACCTTATTTTTCATTTTGTTTCTGACAGCAGCATGACAATTGTTAAAATACCACAAAAACTAATTTCAATTTTAATTCAAGAGCTTTCAAGGATCTATGTTTGCTTTCAAGCACTTGAACACCTTGAATGTCTGAACCCTATAGCTACTGTATACATAAAAATCATTGTCTGATAAAAAAATATATTCAAAAAGACCTTCTAAATACCTTGTATCAGCCTTTTTAATTTAATAAATTGACATTTTTGGAGCTTTGATGTTGCCGCCTTTTGAATATACAGTTGAAGTCAGAATTATTAGCCCCCCTTTGATTTTTTTTCTTTTTTAAATGTTTCCCAAATTATGTTTAACAGAGCAAGAAAATTTTCACAGTATGTCTGATAATATTTTTTCTTTCTGAAAAAGTCTTATTTGTTTTATTTCGGCTAGGATAAAAGCAGTTTTAATTTTTTAGAAACAATTTTAAGGTCAAAATTATTAGCCCCTTTAAGCTATATATTTTTTTCAATAGTCTACAGAAAAAAACATTGTTATACAATAACTTGCCTAATTACCCTAACATGCCTAGTTAACCTAATTAACCTAGTTAAACCTTTAAATGTCACTTTAAGCTGTATAGAAGTGTCTTGAAAAATATCTAATAAAATATTATTTATCGTCATCATAGCAAAGATAAAAATAAATCAGTTATTAGAGATGAGTTATTAAAACTATTATGTTTAGAAATGTGTTGAAAAAATCTCTCTGTGAAACAGAAGTTGGGGACAAAAATAAACAGGGGGGCTAATAAATCAGGGGGGCTAATAATTCTGACTTTTTGCTGTTTGGCTGAGCACCCAGTTACAGTGATGTGTGTGCTTTTGTACATTATTCCACTGATACAAATGCAGCATTGCAAAAGTATGTTAAACAGTTATTATTTCCGCAATAATCATTTAGGAGGGGGACTTTCTGTGAACATGAAAACAAATAATTTATTCAAAGCAAAGCTACCAGCATGTGGGAAAAGTGCTATACAAATACAACTTTATGACACCAAATATGTTCTGCTTTGCAAATTTTGCTTGCTTGACATTAATTACATTTTGTTATAAGATGAAAGTAGCAGCATATTTCAGATGATAAAAAAAATAATGACTTGTATTTTGTAAAATGTGGGACATTTCTAACATGCCATTTTCTACTAACAACTTAAATACAGTAAAAGTCTGAAAGATAATAAGATGACTTACTTTTGCCACAAAGTTGCCGCCTGGTTTGAGAACATGTGTGGTGATATTAAGAGCCTGTTATTAAAACATAAAATCTAACATAAGGTCCAGAAAAAAAGCATTTATTGTTCTTAGCTAAAGTTAATCGCAGCATTTCTGATATTTTAATAAAATTAAACATTTCATTCAGGTTATATAATTTATTGGCTAAACATGAAGCGAATAAATACCAAAATAATAATACCAAAAAAATGCAAATGTATTGATCATTGCTAATAACTGTGAGGTAATGCATGAAATAACAAAACATAATTCTGAAGTATTCCCAAATTATTAACAGTATTAATATTATTAAAGAAATGGAAATTATAGAAACACATACTGCCAACAGGAGCTGTGCCTGAATATACTCATCTACATCATGAAGCCCGGTCACTATAAAAACAAAAAAAATTCAGTTCAGGATTTTCTAAAATAGCCTGAAAATATTTATGTTAAATATAACCACAAAAAAAAGTTTATTTCTCACCATCAGGAGCACCGTCACACACAACCAAGTCTGCAGACTCTCCTTCAAAATGTCGAATAATCTCCTCTGCTGTAGAAATCTAAGGCACAATCATAAACTTAAATTCTTTAAATCATATACTCATATTTCTTCATTAAAAATGAAATACTAAAGCCAAAATTAAACAAAAAGGGCTTTAGGGGTAATTAATGTGTATGTGCTTTTTCAATAAGGGTATCATAAAGATATACAAAAAAATCATCAGGCCAAAGCACTCAAAAAGTAGATAAAAAAGTTAAAAAGACATTATTAAGATGGCTATTATTTAGAAACATGGCTAACAATATAAATATAAATATATATATATATATATATATATATATATATATATATATATATATATATATATATAAATATAAATATAAATATAAACTGCCATATTAGTAAAGGCTTTTTAACTTTTTGAGTGCCTTGAACTGATGATTTTTTGAATTATTAAAGCATTTGACAAATTAACAGTATGTATAGAATAATGCTATAATTTCACATTATATGTTAAAATGCGTTACCAACTTTCTACAACAAGAAATGTAAAAAATATATATAATACTGAAGTTTGCTTCAACTTTTTGAAATGTTTACTGCACCTTGGTGATGTCTCCTTGAATTTGTGTGACGCCCGGTAAAGGTGCCATGGCTTGCAGATCAACTGCCACAATTTTGACCTCTTCACTCTTGACTTTTCCACTGAAACAGGACAGAAGAGACATCACATGCCATGTAAGCCCACAACATTTCACTCAGAATTCAATAGACTTTAAAAAACAGAATTCAGGATAGTTGAGCCAAAGCTGAAAATTCAGTGACCATTTACACACCGTTCACTTGCTTCAAACCTGTCAGATTTCCTTCATCTGTTGAACAGAAAAGAATATATTTTGAAGAAAGCTGGAAACCTGTAACCATAGACTTCTATTGTTTTTCATACCATGGATGGCAATAGTTACCGGTTTTCAACTTTCTTCAGAATGTATTTTGTGTTCAACAAAATAAATAAACTAATGAAGGTTTAGAACCACTTGAAGGGGACTAAATAGTCTGTACATTTTCATTTTTGGGTGAACTATTTCTTTAACTGACCGTAGTTTGCGGCTCAGGACTTGACTCCAGCTGCCAGGTGCTGCACACAGATCCACAGCACGACTAACACCTGCAACACAGTCATTTCAACATTAAAGCCTGC
The DNA here is from genome assembly GCA_903798205.1 of Danio tinwini. Lineage (NCBI taxonomy): Eukaryota > Metazoa > Chordata > Actinopteri > Cypriniformes > Danionidae > Danio > Danio tinwini. The sequence goes on along the minus strand of CAIGQZ010032312.1, from coordinate 7,910,605 downwards.
TTTGATGCCATCCATGTAGGCACTTCACAAGCTTTTGAACCTGTGATTCATCCACTACACCATGCAGATGGAGCAGAATGAATGAAGAGCTTGCCTTTAAACAGCTTGAACTCCTCATCCAGCTGCAGGAGTTTGAAGGCACTTCTCGCCCTCCATCCTTCCTCCTTCGCAAGTCTGTAGTAAATATCTCGTTTGTCTTTGGATGAGCGCCCCATTTTACCCTCACTTACTTACTCTGTAGACAAACAATGACATCTGACATCTAACCCTGATAAAATGATAATTGCATTTACCTTACATACTGTATGTTACATCACACGTTTAAAACGCTGATATACAATTGACCTTATTCTGATTGAGTATTAACGCTATATTAACGTATTACTAACATAACCATAAAGCATATAATGACAGTATATGATACTGTAATTACATAAAAACCAACCTACGTTGGACTGCTGCTTGTTTTCGCCGCAACGTGACAGTTCTTCTTCTTCTTCTGCTAACCTTGCAGTCATATAACAGGGGAGAACACTGACATCCACTGGAGATGAGGGAGTTTTACACATAATGCGTGGTTTACACATCATATGATCTGAGTATTTTATCATTTAGTAACACCCCTGCAGGATATTTATGTACTTTATAGCATCTCTGTAGGTTTGTTTACTGTCCTGTAAGATTTTGTAACATACAGAAATGATAAGATTCATGCAGGATGTTAAAAGTCTTGATTTTGTTGGAATGTATTTTTTTTTTCTTATATCACAGACCTCAGTAGTTAAAGTGCATTTAACAGGCCATTATCTATTTTACAAACTTCAAATGCACACAATCCATAATAAAAAGGTGTTACAGCTTTGTGTACAAAAACCATAAAATAATGAACACATTTATCACTGTATGTTTATATAAAGTATAGCTAAATATAATTGTACATATTTTAAAAAACAGATATTTATCATGGGGTAGCACGGTGACGCAGTGGGTAGCGCTCTCGCCTCACAGCAATAAGATCACTGGTTCGAGCCTCGGCTGGGTAAGTTGGCATGTCTGTGTGAAGTTTGCATGTTTTCCCCCTGTTGGCGTGGGTTTCCTCCAGGTGCTCCGGTTTCCCCTACAAGTCCAAAGATATGTGTTAGAGGTGAATTTGGTAAGCTAAAATGTTCGTAGTGAATGATAGTGTATTCCACAATTTGTCCCATAAATGAGCTCATTTGTCCTATTTTGACTGCTATGTCATAATAAATTGTGAAAATAATCCTTAAAGGATGGCTTTAACACCAAGAGGAATTTTGGATCTTTAGGAAATGTTTTGGTACATCAAAACATGTGGTTATGATGACCATCCAACAAGCTAATCCAGCAAAATGTCACTAAAATCCAATCTATTTAAAGTTCATAATTAAAATTAAAATGAGGTGAATACTGCAAATTCACTTTTTAAGAAAAAAGAACCACCCCTTTTTACCAGGCTGGCAATAGGCCTGCTCAAAATCCTATGGGATGCTGTAGGAATGTGTGGTTTATGTTGTTGCTTTTCCCTTTTTTTTTAAATGCTACACTGTCATTACATTATTGGACTTGGCTGTAATGTGCTCTTAGCATAATAATAATAATAATAATAATAATAATAATAATAATAATAACTAATAATAATAATAATAAAGAAGAAGAAGAAGAAGAAGAACAACAACAACAACAACAACAACAACAACAATAAACATACGAAAATTATCATTCAGTTATATTTCTGTGTGCAATGTATGAATATTGTGTATAAGAACTTAAATTATAACCATTTATATTTATGATGCCTAGTGTTATAAGAACCTCATCAGCAAAATAGAAAAACACAAATAAATTAAAAATCATCAAATGCAGATCATCAAGTGCTTTAGCACATGTGCAAAAGTTTGCACATTTTAATAAATTAATAAATTAAAACATTTTACCAATCAGTATGGAGTTTGTATCGAATTTACCTAATTATTTTCATTAGCAGTTTTATTTACGCTCCAGTCAGACACCCATGAAGAGCTGCAGACACAACAGTCTGTTCTGCTCGAGTTCTCGCGATAGTCCTCGAGGTTTCCGGTGTTGTGAATGTGTCTGGTAAAGATGGCGGTCAGCATCCGAGGCCGTCCTATCCGAAGTATACGGATGCGAGGTGAGATTAAAATGACTCTGCTCGCGTTTTAACACATCCGTCAGGATAAAATAATGTAGCTTTTTTCGGCTACACCTGCACGAAGCGTCCTTTTATCAATGTCTTATTTTGTCTTACATAAACAGGTCGAAATGACAGTGGGGAGGAAAATGTACCGCTTGATCTCACAAGAGGTAAGTCAGATGAACCTAGTGAACTGTCTACCTAGACAACATTTCTGAGCATCATGGGCTTGATAGGAATGCTAACATTGTGCCTCCCAAACCCGCCTATGCTGCCCAAAAACGCTTGCTTCAGTCGGTTTTGAGACGCAGTCTTACACAACAACAGACGTGACATGTATGCATATACATAACATGCTCTTTATATAACTATAAAATACCTTAATAGAGTGGAAAACATATTGGTTATTATTTCACAGATGCTGTTTTTGATTATTACGATTGCATGGTGTGTGCATCTGTTATTCGTGTCTAGTTTTGCAGGACTGTAGGGTCCAAAGGGTGTAGTGATCAAAACAACAGTGTGTTGCAGCAAGACAGCATGCAGAAATACATTTTAAATTGTAGTGTTTTATTTATTAGTAGTCATATGTCAGCTCTTGAGCTATTGATTGCAATAATTTTGCTGTAGTTTACTAACGCTTTATGTTAACTAACTAGAAAACATGAAGTAAAAAGAGAGCAATGTTCTTGGTTATTGTTCCTTTTAGCCTTTATTAATATTCATATTATATTATAAAAGTCATATCTGTAATGAGCCTGAGCAAACAAGAACTAGTAATGAACATTTGTCTTAGTAGTAGAGTTAAAGCATTACTTTTTGGCATTTGCCTGTATCAAATTAAATTGACAGAAGTTGATATATGTATATATGAAAATAAATGGTTAAAGTATATATGAAATAATGTTAGATTGTCATTCATAGTAAGAGATAGGTCTCTGAACTGAAGTGAATAAATGTAAACTAAGGAATAAGCTGATATTAAATATTGTTATTTAAAAATGTGGAATTATTTATTCATAGTAACACAATAATGGATCATTTTAATATGTCATCAAATTATTCTTGTTCTAGATATGCCAGGTAATATATTTATATATAAACTATTGTTGCAGTGACATTTTAGTGGATTTCTTATTTAGATTTTTTTTTCTCAGATAATAAAATGAAGCTGGACACATTCTAATGTATGCAACAACAACAAAAATACTTCAGTATATTGATATAGTTATTGTTTTGATACTAGAAAACTCAGTTTGGTCTTTGAGCCAACACACACATGTGGGTTAAAATGGGGTGTTTATTGTTAGTTGTTGGACTAACTAATTGTTAATTAAAGGGTCTTTATTTTCAACTGTTAATTTGTTGGTAACAAATTGGTAAATTAATTGATTTAGAAATAATTCTGCATTGTTATGACTGATCAAACTCTTTATTTTTACATTAAGTAATTAGATTCATCATCCTATCAAGTTGTTGGTCTGTCAAATAAGTATTCAGTCATCCCTGTTATTAATACTTAAAACAGTGCTTCACAACCTGGGGGTCGTGACTCCCACTAGGGGTCACTAAAGATTTATAAGGTTGTCAAACTCAATCTTGTTTGAGGGCTACATGTAGTAATAAAGCAAATATCAATTTCAGATTATTTTACATTACAGTTATAATAAATATTTATAGCTTAATTACAGCAATTAAAAAACTACAATAAAAAAAAACATAAATTCTGCAAAGATAACAGCAGTCTCAAAGAGGCACAGCATGTAGCGTAGGGTTTGTTTTGCGGGAAAAAAAATCTACATTTTCATTCAGACTGTCTGCAGTTTTTGTTTAAACTATATACACTAAACTTTGAGCATTATATGGCAAATATTAAATGAAAGAATAAGCATATTGTGCATAAAATCATGCATTATTATTTATAATAATTTTAATCTTTACACAATTGTTGCATTACAAAAAATCTGACTACTGATAAAAAATATTGTCATGTGGTTGTTTAGGATTTTAAATGTTGAAATGTGAGTTTTCTGGGAAAAAAAGTTGGAAACCACTGACTTCTGGTTTCTCACTTTAAAGCTCAACAAGAAAAATCTACATTTTAATTGATAGTCAGAGTTAAGTGTGTATTTATTTATTTATTTTTTTACCCATTGTGAACCAATGAGTTTTTATTTACTAATAAGACAAATAGGAAGTGTTGGTTCTATGCAAAATAGTTATATGAACAGCAAGACTTCAAGATTTCAAAAAACATTCAAGAGTTCATAAAACTATTGATAACATTGCATTTTATTTAGTTTTATTTCTGTTTTATTCCTTATACTCTTGAAAGTGTAGTTGTTTGGTTTCAATTGTAATGGACACAGTGAAAAATAATTTTAAAGTAATTGTTTTTATTTATTTTGAAACATTATTATTTTAGAGGAAATAATTGTTTATATTTATTGTGAAGAGAATTACAACTTGGGTAATGCATGAGATGGAAATGATCTCATTGTGCTCTCTTTGCTGATTGGTTAACCTTGAGGATGTTTTTCCCACATGACCTCTGCCGTGGACTGTCTTTTCTGGATGAAACTCCACTTCCAGAGTTTTTAGTGTTAAAGTGACAAGACCTTGTAACGTGATTCACTTTTATGTTTGTTTGTTTGTTTGTATTTTGAGCTAAATTGAACAGGTTGTAGCATCGCTACAGTAGTTTTGTAGCATCGCTAGTGTAGCGGCTGTCTGCTGTTTTTTGTTTTAAATTCCTGTTCATATTTAGTGTTGTTCATAAGTTATTCATGTCAAATTGATTAATAGTTATTAAGTATTAATTTTATTGTCTACTCCCCAGAGCGGTGTTCATTTATTTAAAAATACAGTCGATACAATATGTGAAATATTATTTCAATTTAAAATAAATAACTTCATTACTTAAAATGCAAAAGTTTTGTGTTTCACTCAATCCTTCAGAAATCATTTTAACACTCAGATTTCCTTTTGTTTATTAATGTAGAAATGTTAGAATCTTTGGTGCACAGAACTACCAAAGAAAGTCCAAAAGAACTGCATTTATTTGAAATTAAAGCTTTTTTAAAGGTTAAATATCATTATATCTTTGCTGAATTAAATATTTAAAGTAAATTTTACTTATCGTAAAAACTCCTTTGAACTTTGAATGGCAGTGTACCTGTATTTAGGCTTCACTGCTTTTAGTTTTAGTATGAGGGTAACGGCGAGTCTGCCTGAGGAATAATTGGCGATTTGTTTTTGGTTTGATACAGATGACTGAACATGTATCCTGTGTGATTGCTGGGGGAAATAAGTCACACAGAGTGCTGTGTTTGTAGAGCATTTTTTTTTTCTAAAATATGCATTTATAGTAAAAGCTTAATAAAGTTTTAATTATCTAATTTTGAGAATGTTTAGACACTCGTGATAAAAACAACTCAAAATAACTGAGGAAACAGCTCATAACTTATTTACGGTGTGATCAGGAGATACAGTTAAAAAACTAATGCTATAATCAAGTGTTTTATTGCAAAGTTATTCAAACGTTTAGCTTTTCTTTTTATAAAATGGAGGTGTGCACGGTGGCTCAGTGGTTAGCACTGTTGCCTCACAGAAAGAAGGTCACTGTTTCCAGTCCCGGCTGGGCCAGTTGGTATTTCTGTGTGGAGTTTGCATGTTGTCCCTGTGTTGGTGTGGGTGTCCTCCGGGTGCTCAAGTTTCCCCGACAGTCTAAAGACATGCGTTATAGGTGAATTGGGTAAAAAAAATTGGCCGTAGTGAATGAGTGTGTGTGTGAATCTGAGAGTGTATGGGTTTTTCCCAGCACTGGGTTGTGGCTGGAAGGGCATCCACTTCGTAAAACATATGTTGGAATAGTTGGCGGTTCATTCCTCTGTGGCAACCCCTGATAAATAAGGGACTAAGCCGAAAGAAAATGAATGAATGAAAATGGAGGTGGAGATTATTAGTTTTTTTTATAACTAAATAACCTCCATTTGTACTTCTGATGAATTTACATTTAGAGAATAAGTAAATATAGTTTGTACCCTTCAGAATATATGTATTGCATACCTTTTACTTGATTTAGCTTAAAAAAACCTGCGGAAACTCCGAAATGGTTTGAAGATGAGACATTAAATTAAATTAGCATTGCAAACGCGATTTTATATACATGTCTGCTTGAATATTTCAAATACCTCCTGTCAACATATCGGACAAATAATTATTAAAAACCTCGTAGTCATTCGAACTGTGTGAACTGTGGGTTCCTGAAGTAAAGTGAGTTTATTGCTCATAAATATTTGATTATTTCTCCTTTTTATGGTGTGGTAACCTAACTGATCACCACAGTGTCATCCATTACACTGAATATCTCTTAGTATCTTATTTCAGAACAAAATGTATACAACATATACATGAAAAGAAACACATACAACATATACTTGTGGAATGCCCTATTTATAATTGGGATCAGACAGCAATTTTGGAGAACAACCTGGAGACACTTTAAATGAAGATTTTTTTTTTAAAGTAAACCTTAAAAATTAATGTTATTATTATTATTTATGTATTTTATCTTATGTTATATTTATTGCTTTTGAACATTTTTATAATTGCAGTAAAGTGATGTTTATGAAATTTGTTCATAAATGTTAAAATTGATCTGTTTTTTTTTTTGTTTTTGTTTTTTTTGGCATGACATAGTCAGAGAAGCTGATCTGGCAATAAACATTTTTACCAACAGTGATCAGATTGTATAAAGTCATACTAGATGAGTTATGCTGATTTGTAATATTTATACTGTAGATATAGACTGGCGTCTACTCGTTGTTTGTGCAGTATGAATGTAATTTTATTACAGTTTTTTACAGACGCTAGGATACATTTCTCAATACTTAGGTCACTTTTGCAAAACTCCTCACACAGTGAGCGCAACAGAAGTCTATGTGGGCTAAACTGAGGATCAATTATCATTGTTTTGGCACAAAATGAATTCAATGACTAAATCTCTCAAATTTCATGAATTCTTTTCTCACTCAGACACAATAACTGCCCAAAAATCTTTGTACGTACAGGACATTTTGCACATGCTTACGTACTGTTTTCAAAACTGTTAAACTTATGTTCAAAACAATAACATAATGCAAAACTGAATAAGACAGCAAAATTCAACAGCGATATTTTATTGCAACATATTTGAAATCTAAAAATGCAGTTTAACCAGCCAGATTAGCATTACTATTGCATCTGTATCAGTGGATGGTGTGTGTACAAATTCTTGTGTTTTGGAATTACTTAGTGCAAAAAAAAATTTAAATAGCATAAAAAAAATTGACGAATTCTGCATCATGTCTGATACAGAATTCGTCAGTATTTTTGCATCATGTCCAGTAACATATATTGCTGTTATAAACAATATATATTGCAATTATAAACAGAGATGTGTCCTTGTTTTACACAAGAAAACACTGTGTAATGCTAAATGTTGTTAGTGTTTTTTAGGTAATTGTTTTGTGGGTGACAAAGTGTGTTTGTCGGCTGTCAACCTTTGCTAGTGTTCTGGAAGAATGAGTTTATTTGAGACCTGAAAAAAGTGTTTTGGTAGTTGTAGTGCATTTTGAATGTGAAATGAACTGCTTTGTCAAGCTGAAAGTCGGTTAGGAGAATTGTGTGAAGAGTTTTGCAAAAGTGACATAAGTATTGAGAAATGTGTCCTAGCGTCTGTAAAAAAACCCTAATATTATTACCTTTTTATATATGTGATTTATTTTATAGTATGGAGAGCTTTGCTGTGACATGTGAATTTCCCTTTGGGATTAATAAAGTCTAAACAAACAAACTCAAAACTCTCTCTATTTCAGAAAAAAAATATGTATAAAAATGTATATGTAAATATGAAAACCAAAATGTAACTTCATAGTGTGCGCGTGCGCGTGCGTGTGCGTGTGCGTGCGTGTGTGTGTGTGTGTGTGTGTGTGTGTGTGTTTAATTAAAGTTGAGATGTCAGCTTTGATGATTCACTGTTGCAGTGTGGTAGTGATTTATCATAGGTTCCTGATGCATGCTGCAATAAAACTCAGCAGAGGGTGTTATTTATGAGATCAATGTTCTCAGATGACAGGAAGTTACACCGTGTTTAGGAAATGCACTAAATCTAAATAGCTTTTGTGTGCTTTCTAATGTAACTGTTCTCTTTGTTTATTCAATAGTGAACATTGATCTCTGCTTTCTGTGGTTTTGTCACACCAACAGTGGAAATGTTTTGGTCACTAATATCTTGTGGTTCTAGACCAAACATAATGTGCTTTTGATGACTTCACAACTCGCAGCTCTTGCTTCATTTGTCCTTCTGTCTTCTTCCAGAGCCCTCCGAGAACATGCGAGAGATTTTGCAGAATGTGGCCAAACAACAGGGAGTCTCCAACATGCGTAAACTCGGCCATCTTAACAACTTTATCAAGGTTTGTCAACTCAAAAGTGGGTCAGGAGTTGTAGAATGGGATATATAAATGCATCGGCACAAAGCCACAGCCCAAATGCCTTAGTGCCTCAGCAGTGCTGATATATAGCCATATCGCACTACTACTCATGTGACATTTCGTTTATGCAACAGTTCGACAGCATAATCTTGAATATAAAAAAGAAAATAAAACCCTCAAATACCCTTTTCTATAAGAAACTACTTTCTTCCACCATTCACATCTGCAGCTGGTCAGAACAGCAGAAAGTACTGCCAGTTCACAAACGTGTGAACAGCGTGAAATGCCATCAGTCTACAGAGATTTCCCAGTATTTCTGTTGCAATCGGGAAATCCCAATAATTAACAATGAAAAAGCAAAGCAAACACTACTAGACTACTGTGGTGTAAATGCAACAATACAAAATACAAAAGAGAGAGATCGACTTAGAATGTCACTTACCTGTTCTGCAATGATTTGTTTAGCTTTAGATTGAAATGCTGAGTTTTTCTCCCTCTAACAACTTATTATGCAGTCTCTGTCGCCTTCTTGTGGCTGAATGTCAACTGTCAATTTTTTTGCTTTGTTCAATATGACAGATTGATGGCCACCGAGGTGCAAAAATATTTTCAAATAGGCAATATCCTTATAAATAAACTACATAGTTGCAATCTAAACAACTATGTTTCTGACAAAAAAATGCCTCAAAAGTACATTATAATGTCCAACAGCTGTAAAGTATGTCAAACAGTAGTCAGTTTTGTTCTAGTGCTGATATTACAGAATATCTTAGCCAATCAGATTCAAGAACCATACAGAACTGTTATGTATATATTTATTTTATTTATTTATTTTTTCATCAACATATCTCAGATTATTACAGTTTATTTGCTATAGTTTAGAAGATGGTAATAAAACATGACAACTCAAAAAATTTGATAATGTCAGATAACTAGTTATAGCTCAGTATGTAATGCATTAAAATCAATCAAAAATAATTCAGACAACGGTTAATATAGCAACTGTCAATACTTTGATGTCCACCCTTAGCTTCATTGACAATCTATAATCTCTGCTTTTAACCTGCTTGATGCAAATCTGATGATTTTTATAAATCGTATGTATGATTTTTGGGTATAACATGTCACAGTTTACTTTATTTTACTATCTTAACTTGTATGAATGACAAAGCATCCTGATTTTCTATATATAAGAACAAGGTTCTTTTGCACATCAGTCTGTCCAATCTGATGCATCTGTTTATTATTACAACGCAGGAGCTCTGCATGTGAATACGTACCAGTGTTTGGTAAAACGGAGTAAACAGAGTTCTTTGTGGCTTCCGTCAGTCGAGGCCTGAGGGCTTTTCTTCCCCTCACTTACAGGATCTGGCCTAAAATGAAAAGATCTGACAGACCTTAGAGAGGCAGACTAAACCCAGGCAGAACTAGAGTGTTTTATTGATTTTTTTTTATTATTCTCTTATGACTATATCACAGAGGATATTCAGATCTTTTGATTTGTTAAGAACAGTTGACATGCATAGAGAAGGAACAGTATTGTGATTTCCATTACAGACATCTATGTTGTCCACAGAGTTCAGATATAAGCACTTATTTGTTCTGTGTCAATCCAAATTGAATAAATGAAACTGAGTTGAGTTTTCAAATAAAGATTGTATTAGTTAAATCATGACAAGTAACTGTTACTGGGTTTTTTTTTTGGAAACAGGCTCATTGTACAACTCCCCTAGAGTTAATCATCTGAGTTTTACCATTTCTGAATTCATTCTGCCGATCTCTGGGTCTGGCAGAAGCACTTTTAGCTCAGCTTAGCAATCATTGAATCAGATTAGACAATTCAATTTAAGTATATTTAATTAAGTCCTTTTTTACAATAATTATTCTTTCAAAGCATCTATACAAAAGGTGCACATCAAGCCAGCTCACCTACATGGAGCACACTCATGCATCCTACCATTATGTGATGCATTGTGTGTATGCCTACTAAAAAGATACGTCTTTAATCTTGTTTTAAACTGAGAGAGTGTGTCTGAGCCTCAGACATTATCAAGAAGGCTATTCCAGATTTTAGGAGCCATATACAGTATGATAAGGCTCGACCTCCTTTAGTAGACTTTGCAGTTGTGGGTTCTACCAAAAGAGTTTAGATTTTTTAAAGAGTGGGTTGGATTGTAGCGAGACAGAAGGTTGGTTAGATCAGGGGTTCCCGAACTTTTCATTCCACGACCCCCAAAATAACAATCCCACAGTCTTGCAAACCCCAATATCCTCTGAGGTGGTTATAAATATATAAACCTTCCAAATAACAGTGCACTAGCCGAACTCATCGTTTAATTTTGAAGAACGCCACTTGGAGACCATCCTCCATGTTCAGTTGTGGCCTGTATTTATTTCTAATGTATGTGAGTGCCATAAAGGTCTTATAAAGTTTAACCTAGTGCCATGAAATTAATGTGCCATGTCTTTAATATAACTTAATCACCCCAGGGGTCACAAAAAATCGAAAGGCAGATGGCTTTTTATTTGCATGTTGTTTTTTTAAATATAATTATTAACAACTATTTATTAAAATATGGTCATTCTAATAGTTTGATAAAATGAATTAGATTTTTGGAAATCACCAAGCGAGCCTCCCTCCTTGTCCCGTGACCCCCCGAGGGGTCCCAACCCCCACTTTGGGAACCACTGGGTTAGATAGGCAAGAGCTAGATTATTTAAAGCTTCATAGGTAAGGAGCAATATTTTATAATCAATATGAAACTTAACAGGCAGCCAGTGTAAGCAAAATAAATTAGCATCTCACTCAAATAATGACCAAAGAGTTTAGGTCATTTTTAAAGCATGATAGTTCTGTAGATACATCACTAAGACAAGGAAATAAAAAGTATGTTCAGTCTTTGTAAATGATGTAACTACAGAACAGTCCAGCTTTTATTGGTAAAGTTATCAAAACCTTTTGAGATGCTAAGTTTCTAATATGATTCATGCTAAGCTAAGCTGTAAGTGCTATTGCCAGACCCTCAGATTAGCTGAATGAATTCAAAAATACAAGTAAAACCCAACTGTTTGGCTCTAGGTGACTGGTAAAATGAGCCTATTTCCAAAAAGAAGGCTGAGTGTTCCTTTAATAATGTTAGTAACTAATGATGAAGCGAGATGGATGCATCATAGAATGAATCATTCAACCATTTTTTTCCTTTTAAATCAGTTAATTGAATTATTTTAAAATGAAATAGCTAATTAACCTTTTTTTCAGATGTTCTAGTCTGTTATAAAATACATTTAATTTAGTTTAGCTGTCTATTCAGAATCATGGAAGTATTATGATCTTTTTTTAAACAATTGAATTATTATTCTTAATTTTATTTCAATTGTGTTGCTCTAAGTACTAATATAGCAAATGTAAAAAGGCTCTTCATGTGACCTGGCGCTATATCCATTATTTTCCCTCTTGTTGACTTGTTACAGATGTCTTTAACCTCAAAAACAGCTGTATTTGTTTTTTTGGTCCACGTGTGTATTAAACTTTGCTGGATATCTCTATTGATGTCAATGATCCAGCTGATGATTTATCACCACTGTCAGATTTCTATATAAGATAATGCACTGAGTCCGACAGGTTTTATCAAGCCAACCATGCTTTCAGTTGTGTAAATCACCTGCGGATGGAAAAGAAAATTCTTTAAGCATGAGTGTGTTTTTGCTCTGAGGTAGCCTGCAGTGTTTTAGCAACATGTTAAAAAGCCAAGTAAATTAAATAAGTGTTTATTATGTCTCTATTACAGCTGCTCTGCAGTGTCGGGCACTCTGAGGAAAAGTTTGGCTTTACCTATGAAGAAATTATCATTTGGTGAGTGACAAAGAGACAAAGAAATATGTTACAAATCCAAAAGTTTGAATGTAGTGTAACCCTCTAATATGAGCAGTATTTTGTTATTATGATTTGTAAACTTGTGTATTCACTATTCAAATGTTTGGAGTCAGTAAAAATGTTTTAACTAATACTTCTATTGGGCTATTGATCAAAAGTGGTGTTTTAAATGATTGAGTTGTGCATACAGTATAAGTCAGAATTATTAGTCCCCCCCACCCCTTAGATTTTTTTTTTCTTTTTAAAATATTTCTCAAATTATGTTTAACAGAGCAATGAAATTTTCACAGTATGTCTGATAATATATTTCTTCTGGAGAAAGTCTTATTTGTTTGATTTCAGCTAGAAAAAAAACAGTTATTATTTTTAAACACCATTTTAATGTCAAAATTATTAGCCCCTTTAAGCTTGATTTTTTTCAATAGTATACAGAACAAACCATCGTTATACAATAACTTACCTAATTAACCTAACCTGCCTAGTTAAGCTTTTAAATGTCACTTTAAGCTGTATAGAAGTGTCTTAGCTGTATAAAAATATCTAGTAAAATATAAATTATTGTTATCATGGCAAAGATAAAATAAATCAAATTAGAAATGATTTATTATGGCGACGCCAAAAAGAAGCAGGTAACCTATTTTATGAATTATGGCAATGCCCAGAAGTCCAACATTTTTGGAGAGAGGTGCATGAATACCTTGTAAAGATATTGCAGACCCAGTATGATTTTTGCCCAAGCTTATACATACTTGGTGACCCCTGTCCCTTAAGCCACATGAATAAAGCTAAATCACAGTGGATACAGAGCTGTATCATGCTAGGCAGATGGGTGATTGTTAAAAACTGGAAATCTTCCAGTAGACCTCCGATCTTTGATTAGATCTCAATTAGGACGAGTTGTTTTAAAAAAAAAAAACTCTTCTACAGTTTACATGGAAGGATTGAAAATTATTTTGATAAATGGGGAAAATTTCTTAATTTCTGCGACCCACAATGTTAGCAAACATAACGAGACAAAATAGTAATTAAAGCTATGATATTAGTAACCCCCCCCCCTTTTTTTTTTCTTTGTATGTGTTTTGGTTTGGTTTACTTAATTTATATGATGTTATTTATTTATTGTATTTATTTATTTTGTATTGTTCTGCTTTTATGTTAATGCTCTGTATTTATTATTCATGTACATTATTCAAAATAAGGAAAATTTCAAAAAGTTCAAATCATGAAAAAAGAAATGAGTTATTAACTGTTGTATTTAGAAATGTGTTAAAATAATCTTATCTCTGTTAAACAGAAATTGGGTAAAAAAATAAACGGGGCTAATTATTTAGGGGGCTAATAATTCTGACTTCAACTGTATGTCACTTGTTTAGATCGTAATATTAATTGCTAATTGTTTTCTACAGTAATATTATTAAGATGTTAATAATTTATATTAATAATGTTCCTTGAGCAACAAATGAGCATATTAGAATGATCTCTGATGGATCATGTGACACTGAAGCCTGTAATGGCTGCTGAACAATCAGCTGCTTTATGTTCACATAGAAAATAGTTGAAAATTGTAATAAGGTTTCAGTAAATTGATGATTTTACTGTAATAAATGCAGCTTTGGGAAGCATAAAACCTCTTTTAACCGGCTATAGAGGGAAAAAAAACTTTATATAATTTTTAAAAATAAAATCCTATTATTATTCTACAATCCTAAATATATATTCCACAAATATATCTGATAATATTTTTCCTAAATTTTGAATAAAGATATAGTCATTTAGCATCTTCTCACCTAGAAAAGGTTTTGACCCTATTGACCCTAAAAATAATAATTTGTTTTAATTGAAAATCAGGTTTATTACACCTAATGTTGATTTCTTAACTTTAAAATTGTGTTGTTGAAGAATCATTATAAACATACCTAAAAACATGGCACATTTGTATTTTATGCCAAATAAATTGGATAAATGTATTTCTTTATATATTTAATTAGAAATTGGTCTCATCAGTAGTTAATAAAATTAAATAAATTCATATTTTCCTTAATGACTATGAATCATAAATCCAGAGAAGTTCTGCATGTGGTGTCTTAATTTATTCAATAGCGGTGTTTTAAAAATGTTTGAATGGTGGTGTAAAAATCTGAGCCTAAATAATACTATTTTATATAATAAATATAAACTTTAATATAAATAAATAAATAAATAAATAAAATATTCCTGTGGATGAGTAATGAGAGAGCATTAGTTTTGTTTCCATTATTGTTAATTTAAAAAAATATTAATTCATTTTGCACTTCTGAAATTATCTAAATAAAACTGACCTTTCTGATCCAAAAAAATCATAATAAATGCATAAAACCATTAATTCTCAGTAAATATGTAATAATGTGAATGGTGCTAAATGCTCTTTGTTGTTATTTTGACAGCCTCAGGTTGGCTCTCCTCAACGAGGCTAAGGAGGTTCGGGCAGCTGGCTTGCGTTCTCTTCGCTACCTCATCAGGGACAGTAATATCCTTCAGAAAGTGCTGCGTCTCCAGGTGGATTATCTGATTTCCAGGTCTGTACCTCATGTTTTCATTGCACTAAATGAAGGTCAGCTATTTGAGCTGTTAAATTTATGTCCAAGCTTGAAATTGAAGGATAAGAGCTAAACGTTTCCATCAGAAGCTTGACTTGATGCTAATATGTGCTGATTTGTGGATCACCTCTTGTTAGCATCTCATCCTGTGTGTGTGTGTGTGTGCGTGTGAGAGAGAGACTGTTCATATGATGAGCTAGTCAAGTCTGGTTAAGGTCATTTGAAAGCATTTTGAGCGGGATGTGCTACTTTCTACTATCTCGCTCTAGGTGCATTAGCGTGTAGC